>MEJB01000035.1:1281380-1380390 GCA_001752375.1 Rhazya stricta
GCCTTGTTCTTGACCAGAAATTGCCTCAGCCGGCCACAATGTTTCTATCAACTTCCGACGACTGGCCGACGGTAAGGAATAATCGGCGACGCGGCAGCAGAACAAAGGCCAAATCGATGGCCAATCTGTAAAGGTTTAGCTTCTGTTTATGAGGGGAAATTCGTCGAGCAGAGGGAGGACACAGCGGCGGCTCTGGTTGCGCCGAGTAGGAATGGTCGACAGCAAGAGGTTGGTTTTGGGTAGAGAATCGGCGAGCAAAGGCGACTGTTTGGCATGGAGATTTCATTCGGTCAGAGCCGGAGATGGTGTCTCAGCAAGACCTTGTCAATGGCTTGAAGGACGGAATCTCTTCTAGTTCAGAGCCCTTCRGCGATGGTGTCGCAGCAGAAGGGTTTCGGTGGACRCAGATCGCRTGTCTCTGGCATGCCGCGACGTGACCAGAAAYGGCGGCGAGCAGCAAGTGAAAGTGGACGACGCGCAACAGCGACGCGATGCTTACTGCGAGCGGCCGAGCACCGGCGTGGAAGGGACGTTCTGACCAGACAACAACTGCAAACCAGCAGATTTGGACTGCAACGAGGATCGCGCAGCGATCGGAGCAACAAGAACTCCAGCCCAGTCATGTTGCAGAAATTTGTGAGGGCGGCATGCTGGTGGCGGCTACAAGGTTGCCGTGCAACAACGAGCAAAGATGCGGAGAGGCGAGTGGTCGGTAGAGGGAGAAAGAGGCAGCGGCAGTCCTAGACGGCGGCAGCGATAAGAGAAAAAGAAGAGGCGGCGGCGGCGGGAGGAAGAAGAAGATAGTTTCTAGGCTTTTTTTTTTCTTTTTCTTTTCTTTTCTTTTTCTTTTTTTTATTTTCTTATATATTTTCTTTTCTCTCTTTTTTTTCCTTTTTTTTTTATATTTTGGGCCGTAACTTGAACCCTTCGGGCCTTCCTATCCAAATTTAACCCAAAATCCGTAAATTTAATATAACGGGCTTCCTTTTGATAGCCCAACTTTCGACTAACAAATAAATAGGTCAACGAGTCGAGCCTTTAATCAAATGATAACTCTTACTCGATACGGATAATATTTTTCCACCTATTAAACGTATGATTTAAAAATATTAATCACATATAAAATGTTCAACCCTAGTTGGCACACAATTTTACGAGATCAAACAAAAATTCATAAAAGTAAAATTCGGGGTGTTATATTTCATACTTGATTATTGCATGGCTAAGCCAACCTTTGGTTCTTGCAAACTTAATGCAACAACGTAATGGTGATAACATGTCCACAAGAAACCGTAGACTACATGCATGACTAGACTGGAGAGGTGAAGGAGAAGAGGGAGAGGAAATAAATAAAACGTTCAAATGAATAAAGGGCATTGTATTTTTTGCGAGGCACACTGAAGGCGGAGAACGGGTACTCAATATTAAGGACTACAAAGTTTTGGGCAAATCAAATGGATTTACCCCGGGATGATTAGGACTCATGCGGAGATCCAGATCGGCCCGTACCCGATATCAGTAAAAGAGATTTATAAATTCATAATTGGTTCTTTATCCCTCTGCGTTAAACCCTAGCTTGACTCTCAGACACCAGCAAGTGATCACAGCTTTCCCAGTTGCCAATATCGGATTAATCTGATTCCTGTGTAAGGCTAGCAGTAGTCTCCAATTTCTCCGCTGATTGTCATGCTAAGTTTGTTACTCATACTCCCAACTTCTTGAATCATTCATTTGTATTTCAGTTTCCTTTCCACAATAATCGGATTGTAATTGAACTGGGTATGTTCATTGTTGAATGAAATTTCAGTAGAACTTCATTGAGTTCTATTCTAATTCTCGAGTCAGTATGTTGAGGAGAATCGGTAGGATATATTGGTATAAAGAAGAACGTTTTCTGAATGGATTGATTTCAGACACTGTACCTTTTCTTCTGTTAACGAAGTCGCGGCGTTTATTCAGCACCGTTGGTGATGGTGATGGTGAGACTCCTCAATTTCACCAGTCTAGCCCTCCAAAAGGCGAGGCTTCTCGGAGCAATAACTGCACTGGTCCTGAAGGACCTGTACCCAATCGGCCCTTAAGGAAAGATAGGAGGACACCTCCAGTTTACCCCTATGCTGTCCAGCAAAATCATGGGGAAAATGAAAATCAAGGTAGAGGCCGTGATGTTGAAGATTCCGATTTTCTTGAAAGATTTAAGCTTCGGTTTGATAGGAATAAGAGGGAAAATCCTGTTAATAAAGAATCCCCTGAAGGAGATCCTGCTGCTGCTGCTGCTGCTGCTGCTGCCGAGGTTACTCCTGAAGATGCAGATGAGATATTCAAGAAGATGAAGGAGACAGGTCTTATTCCTAATGCTGTGGCAATGCTTGACGGGCTCTGCAAGGATGGCCTGGTTCAAGAGGCTATGAAACTGTTTGGACTAATGCGTGAAAAGGGTACTATTCCAGAAGTGGTCATATATACTGCTGTGGTCGAGGGATTTTGCAAGGCTCAGAAACTGGATGATGCTATTAGGATTTTCAAGAAAATGCAGAGCAACGGGGTCATTCCTAATGCTTTCAGTTTTGGAATCCTGATTCAGGGCCTATGCAGGGGAAAAAGAATAGATGATGCCGCTGAGTTTTGTGGTGAGATGCTGGAAGCTGGGCATTCCCCAAATGTTGCTACATTTATTGGTTTAATAGATTGCTTCTCTAGGGAAAAGGGTTTGGAAGAGACACATAGCTTGATTAGTACTTTAAGGCAGAAAGGTTTCGTCCTTGATGAAAAAGCTGTCAGGGAATATTTGGATAAGAAGGGCCCATTCTTGCCATTGGTTTGGGAGGCTATCTTTGGCAAGAAAGCTTCACAGAGGTCCTCTTTTTTTAGTTAGTTTCTGCTAAGTTTGTTCCTCTGTTTCTCCAATTTGTTAATGACATAGTTTATGCATTTCATTTCTTTTTCAGTTTTCACATTGTTAGTTAGTAAATCATCTTATCGTTGTTGAATGAAACTTCAGGTGAGAGTCTATTATCTCGTTCTTTTTTGTTTTCCACTGCTTATTCTAACTTCGCTCTTTAATTATCTTGAATCCATAGCGTACACCTTGCACAGTTTACTTGTTTCTCAGTTCTCAGAATATTCAAACTTATCTTCTGAAAGAATATGAAAGGAAATTATTGGAATTATCAAAATCTGACCTATGATGCATAAACTATCTTCTGAAAGAATATGAAAGGAAATTATTGGAATTATCAAATCTGACCTATGATGTATAAACTATCTCATTCTTCAGAAGGCCAAATCTGACCTGAATGGCATACTTAATTTCATAAACTATTCCGTCTTTTCAAATTCAAAGAGAAAATGGTAATAACTCTCTAATGGAGTTATGATGCATGACAGTGATAAACTTTAATGCTTTCTTCTCCTCCTACAACATATGCTGTGGCAATTAGCATTTTGTTGAGAATCTTCAAACCTATCAATAAACAGAATTCCCACTTATTGGCTTTTTTAGTTTTTAAAATATATGTGGTGAGTGCGTCCGATATTTCTACATTGTGTTTAGGGTATTTGTCTCTTGGCAGCAGCCAATCAAGAAATAAGCTTGATTGCATTGGATTAAGATCCATCCCACGTTAACATATATGGGCCAAAATTTCCAAGAACATTTGAGAGGTATACTTATATATTTTTTTTAATTTTTGTTTGAAAGTTAAATTTCCTAGTAGCCTTTCCACTTGTGGATTACTGAAAGTTCTGTCTTTATGGGGTTGGGCGCTATGGTTATCAATCTCTGCGGTTTGGTTATGTTCTGATACTTGTAAGCAAAGTCTAGGTTCAGTTGTGGGTGAAACAGTCAAATCCTCTAAAACCTTATATCTGGAAGTCTAGTGCTCAAATCCTCTAAGCAACCAATATGTGGATAGATTTTATCCTACCTTTGCCAGAATTGATACATCTTGAATTTTCTATTGAGAATGATTAATCTTTCCAAAGATCGTCATTACAAGCTTGAGATTTTTCAAAAGATCATCATGACAAGCTTCCAGTATTATGCTTTCACTTCTGCTGCTATATCTCTCTGCTGATTGCAGAGTTTCATTTTTGGGAGCTTTCTTTCTTGATTGAAACAAAAGTTGGTCTTCCATGGATTGATCCACTAGAATGTGACTCCTGATTCCAGTTTGTTACCAGTTCAACTCTGCTGTGTGAAGTTTCTAACTTTCACAGGGCACCTATAAAGGTAATCCCCTTGTTCACTTTGATTACATAACATTTGAATGATTTTATGCTGAACTTGGACCGATTTCTTTGTTGTTTCATAGCTGAACTTTCTTCAGTTAACTTGTGGACTTGTATACATTGTGCTCAATTAATTGCTATCCTCATATTTGTGGGACATGCTGACGTGGAAGCATGATAGGGTCCAGGAATTTGAAAGTTTTAAGTGAAGCAAAGGTTCTACTTTCTTGCTTTAGTTGTAGAAAGTCCAGTTTATGAGTCATTAGTTAGGAATATTTAGTTTAATAAAGTTTGAGTCTTCGGCCACTCAAGGGGTGTTTTAGTAATTTTCGTATATGCAGTAATTTCCTAGAGTCTCTAGTTGTTTCTGTTAGGAATTCTAAGTTGTTTTGGTTTAGTTGATCTGAGAGTCTTTGTTATTGAATGTTTAGAGGGTTATGTCCTTTTAAGAGTCTAGTCCTAATTATCTTTGGATTTGATTTTTGAGTCTACATATATTTCTCTATTCAATAATGTATGATTTTAAATTCAATCAATAAGGAGCCTTAAAGATGTTCTCTTTAATCATGGTTATGTGATGCAATCAAGCCTAAGATGTGATGCCGTAAAGTCATAGGTGTAAAGCTAAGAATTGTCTCTCTTATCTAGGGGTGGGCCTTGTTTTGGGAACATGTGGTTCTGGTTCTAGAAAATGGGTACTTGTTGGTTCCGGTGGTTTTTCTAGCGATGGTTGGGTTCCACCGTATTAAAAGAAAAAGAGAAGAAAGGTTATAACTTAAATTTAGTTGCCCAAAATTAAACTGCCCATGTATCCTCTTAGGATTTAGAGGAATCAAGGTCCATGTAATTTTATTATCTTTTAACCCTTCTACCTAATTGCTACCTGGTGTACCAGTACAACAGTACTGCTGCCACCAATGGCCATGGTAGTAACTAATATTTGGTCCCTTAATCTATCTTTAGAAGTCCAAAGACAAGTCAAAACTTTAAATAGAATAGTAAATATTCACCCGTGAAAACTGTCTTTATTTAGATTGCTAAATGTTGATGATATAAAAAAATTGTTTTATTTATCTTCCAAATAACAATATGATTCAGAAGGTAAATTATCTTCGAGATTGATAGATTACTAGTGGATTAGATGAAATCTCAAAGAATCCCCATGATTCAATTTCAAACAAAATTTTAAAAAAAGGAAAAAATGGAATCGCACAGTTCCCGGTTCCTCAAAAGGGGTAAACAGCACCAAACCACCCATAGGCTGTTATGATTCCAGTGGAACTCTGGTTGGTTCTACTCTTATTCTTATTTCTTCTTTTATTTTACTTTCTTGTAAATTTGATAATTCGTATTATCTTAGCTTCTGCATTAAAATCTTTTTCAATTCTGTCTTTTTGCTTTAATAATCAAGCTCAATATTTTCTTTCTAGTTTGCCATCTAAACCKTAGCAAAATCTAGCGTAGCTTGTGGCGCATTTTAGTGAGTTTGTCCTGCATTACATGCTCTTTAGTTTGATTCAACTGGCATTTTGAAGTTCAATATTATGAGAGGTATTTGCTGAAAGATATCAAATTCTGTAGGCTTTTAGTAACACAATTCACCCCTTCTCTACAAGGTTCCATAGATTAGCCAAACCTTTGAATTCTCTGAAATAGTATCTCAGCAGATCAGGCAACAAGCATTCTCTGCAATATTTATATTAGTAGAGGGTAGTTAAGGCTTAATCCATGTGAAAAAACCAAGAAATAACAAGAGAAACTGGAACAGAAATAACTCTTTTCAATAATTTCTTTTTGCCAATACCCAATGTTCCAAACTTTTATCAAGGATAGTTAAGGCTTTTGTTGCTTTTAGGATCTTGTAACTTCAATTTTGATGAGGCCCCTTGAATAAGGAAAACGTAACGAAGTGTGTACATGCTTGTCATCAAGGCTCGAGAAAATTCAGTTAGGAGATTACATGATTTTGATAGCATTTGTGCTTAAAAGTTTGCAAAGACATGTTACAATAGGTCAATGTTAACCTCATGTAGAAGAGAGGCGAAGTTTTATTTCTCTGGATTTGTTAGTAGTCATTGTGATATAATTAGAAATAAAAGATGAAAAATAAGAAATGTGGACTCATTTGATGAACTTGTTATGGTATTATAAAGTATGCCTAATTGTGAAGCAAAAGTTGCTTTAGGCATAATAGGAAGACTGAAAGATAGAGAATGTAGAGTGCCTAAGCAAGGTGATTAGACAAAGTCGAAGCTGGAGCTGAAGTTAAACAGAATGCGGCACAACTAAAAGAAATAACAAAGAATGATAACTTAGAAATCTAGGTCAGCTTTTGTTGTATATGTAAACTAATATAGAAAGATAAATGTAGGTTAGCATGTAAAATTAGAGCATATGAAGCGTTTAAGGGTGTATAGTGTATGAGATGCAAAGTGGAAATGATGCAAGCCAATCCTTACCTTTTATTAGGTTTTTGTGTATTTAGAATCCTTGATGTTATTTAGTTTCGTTATTCGCTACTTTCTTGGAGGACAAGAATCCTTATTAGGTTAGTGTACTAGGTTTTGTCTCTATACAATTCTATTTTCCAGCCTTGTAAAAACAGTTTTTAWCTTTGACATTTACATCAAACAGCCGTTGGCTTTGAGTTCTTCCTTAACCTAGGATTTGCTAAATTAGCCCCTAATTTAGGTTTCGTTGGTTTTCCTCTAAAAAACCATAGCTTCAGATAAAAGGTCCTCCCTTTCTTCCAGTGCTTCCGCCAGCATCAGGAAGACTTAAACTTACTCGATTGCAAAGTGATATCTGCGCATATTGTCAGTTTCAAGAAAATTTCTCCAATTTGAAATTAAGTTACTTTCTTATGTTTTCAACCATGAGTTGCTTGAGTTTCACTGATATACCTTTCCATGTAGCCAATACAATKTCAGTTTGTCATTTTACCTATTTATTATTTGCCTCCCATGACTTTTGCTTAAATATAACAGAATTCTGACTCTTTTGTCTAGATAAGTTTGTTAGTTCAGTTCATGGGCCATGGCATTCAATTGGAAAGATGAGGTATATGAACTCTCTAAATTATGGGAAAGAATCTAAAGATTAAAAGCGTGTTAAGTGGATTTTGAACAAGGTTTTCAGGGAATTAATAAAATGCATGGAAACTAGAGAGAGATGGTAAACCTATTTGGAGTACTCATTTACGTCACATAACAAAATGAAAAATGTAGTTATTTATGAAAATAAGAAAATAAGTTCTTTGACAGAAAAAGTATGAGAGGTAAAAGATATGTTGATTTGTTATTGGTGACTCTAAATGTTGTTTCAGTCCGTACTTGTCATTGTATGTATTGAGTTGTAGATTTTGGAGAGGATATGTTCTTGTTTCAGTAATTAATCCATGAAATATTTGGTGACCTATGGGAGAAATCCGAAAGTTAATACATTTTTTTATCCTCCCACCTAGGTGTTATTGGTTAACAAGCGGGAACCTCAAGAAGAAAGAAAGAGTAACTATTGTCTTTTTTCGCTCCCCCCAAAAGTTGTGGATAAACATTAGTTTTAACTAAACCACTTTGGGCACTTACAAACTCTGATGTACTGCTATAGATTGTTGTGATCGTTACCCACTGTTTATTCATTTAACGCTTGGATAGTTGAAATAAAAGAATCACGTTTACTTGTCAATTGTGGTTATAGAAAACTGAGTAATTTCATTGTTGTCCCAGAGTCATTTTTGGATCTTGATACAATATTTTTGTATTTTGACTTGACAGATATGGTTGCGGTTCTACCTCAGATCTGCATCCTTTTCACACTGTACATCAAAGTTGATAGCTTTTACTTTGTTCTGGCTGAAGAAGCAGAGAAACTTGAAAACCAGTGTTAGCTGACACATACGTGACACTATGAACAGGTTATTTGCTGCATAGCAGTTGCATATTGAGGCAGAGATGAAACTGATCCAAAAAAGATATCCTTAACTAACCTGGGGACTTTATTTAGTTTAGTTCTAAAGCAAGGGCTTTATGTTTGTATTTATGAAGTGTATGCAGTGCATGAGCTTTACATATGCTCCCTCCCTTTCCTGTTTTACGCAATCTATCACATTCATTTCCTAATTGCTACACAACTTGCAGGGAGTCTGCGGGGAAAGCCTTCTGGAGCTACTTGGTTCCATTTGAATGTTATTGATCCAAGTGAAAATAAGCAGATTGGTTAAGTTGAGCTGTCTCACATCTTCAAGAAGTTGAATGACTAAGGTACTTGTTTTGTTATGATTCTATCATGATAAATCTCCGCCTATATTTTTGGACTAGGAGTCTGTTTGAGAAGTTAGTCCAGTGAAGATCCTTTCTCTAGAATTCAAATTGAGCCTTTGATCCATGTACAGACTTGGGAAGCTGTCAGGTGAGGAAATATTATTCTAGCTTTGAGAGGAAAAACCATGAATGGTCCTCCAGATCATATTGAATGCTCTGGGAGCATGATCTCACAGATCTTCTGAAGAGCTCACAAAGCCCTGCATTATTGCTAACCTTTGCAACTTGATCAATAGCTTTATCTGGTCAGCATTTCGAGTGAAGTGAATTTATTGTCTTATGTTGGATTTTCTAGTGTGCTGGAGTGATTCAGAAAATTCAATGCAGTGTTCAAAGGGGTTTCCAAATTATGTACCCTGAATTCTTCTGAACTATGGCAATTGAGATTTCAATTGTGGACCTGTCTATATTTATTTTTTCTTTAAAAATTTCCTGAATATATGATGAATAACAATCAAATTTTGAGTTCTTATTTTCTATTTTTATGTAAGTAAAACTTTTATTGCTTCTCAATAGCAATGTAGGTTGATTGAATTATAATTTTTGCTTTTTATTTCCGAGATTGAAATTATTGTCTACCTCACCCTAGTGAGTCTAAAAAAAAATTTGAGTTTTGGTGTGTGTGTATGTGAGCATACATATATATTCCTTTTGGATGTATGAAACAATTTTGGTGGATATGAAAGTTTACATTCTTAGTAGATGAATAAGTACTATTTAAGTTAAAACATAATGACCTTTGGCTTCTTGTTTTGAAAGAAGTATTTGGAATTATTATGGTTAGGTTTATACTACTTGAAACTATGGCTACATATATGAGTAAACCCATAAGGTCTCGGTTGATTGACCGGGAAGTAAAGTACTCGGAATCAAAATTTAAAGAATTAAAATGCTTAAAGATCCATTTATCTTGTTTGAAAGGCAAACACATGTAAATGGGATGAGCGTTTATACTTGTATCAAAATGTCCGAATTAACCTCATGAGTGGACATAACAATTTGAGTACTAATGAATTCTTGATTAAGTAATATTAATCTACTATTTTGTCATATCATTAAAATAGGATGAGTTAAATATATGTTTATTTCCATTAAATAAATATATCTAACTATTTAATTTGTACTAAATCAAATATAATAATTCTGTTAGACAATGAGAAAATGATAAAAAAGAAGACTGAACTTTTGGAGAAACACTGACATTTTTGTTTTGTAAGTTCAAAATATTAGTATGAATATAAAAATCAAAATCCTATCTCATAAAATTAACATCTTAATTTCAAACATAAATGAAACTAAATCTTTAAATTTGCTTATGATGCACATTTATGTTTAATTTTGAGGTCTTTTGGATCTGCAGGGATTGTATACATGTTACCACTTTTTTTTTTTTTTTTTKKTTTTTKTTTKTTTKTATTTGCAAAATATTATACAAAATATCTATCTTATTAGCCAAACACTTTTTATTTGACATTGGACTACTAATTAGAGATTTAGCAAAAGAAAGAAAAAAGGAAGAGGAATATTTATTTATTGTCGCGATAGTTAAAGTTTATATATGTGTTTAATATGTGAATTTAAGTAGAATAGAAGGACAACGGTAGTGTTTCTAAAGAAAACCTTTTTGCCATGTACGTGAACTTATCTAATATGTTTACTTTATAAACAATAAATCTAAACAACTTGTAGAAGGACTTAATTTTGGTTGCCATAGTTAGGGATGGACATAAGCAGAGGTTTTTTCAGGGAAGAGTTTAGAGGGTTTTCCGTGGAAAAGGTTAGAGGGTTTCTTGGAGAAGAGTTAGTCATGGAAGAGAAGAACGAGAAGAAAGGAGGCGAAAGAAAAAAGAAAAAAAAAGAGGTTATTAAAGTCTTTAAAGATATTATGCGTATTTTTGTTTTAAAATTCKGAGGAAAGTAATTAAAATACCACATTCATGTAGGTAGTCTTTTACAGGGATTGTGCAGTCACATTCCTTGATTTGAGGAATTTGATTCATTTTCAAATACCAAAGTAATTCCCCAAATGCTAGAATTTAATAATGAGGAATTGGACTACTTTCCCAATGCAAAATCCTAGCCAATCAAATAGAGGCCTAAGTGTCAAGTTAAATTTTATTAGATTAAGATTGAGATTGCCATCTTGAGTTAGAAATGAATTGTTCGATAGCAATGTTACCTTCATTCAATTACATAATCTGCACATGCATCTGAATAGACAAGGTTTTCCGGGTAATAAAAGTGATACTTGATTCTCCATTTATTGTGTCATTTTGTATGCTAGTAATTGGGGCAGCCGATGTATAGTTTCCTGTGGCAAAGTAGCTTTTTTGGTTTACTTGATTGAGTCGAGTTCCCATTGTACATGTGGAGGTCTATGATAGGTCTAAATTATCTTTGTGTTTAATAACGTATTCTTAGCTGTAGTACTCGTCAATTGATTGCTTATTTAGTTTATGTTGAAAGGGATTCCGGGATACTAGAGTCGCCTCACATTGCAGTGGACACACTCCAAACTGTATATGGTAAAACATATAAAGTAGGGGACAATTTTGGATTCGTACCGGCATTGTCCGTGGATGCGGCTGTCTTGTTAGTCACTTTAGATGAGTCTAGCTGCCCAATTGACCGACACACAAATATGGGTTGTTGATTTCTCACCTTAGTTCGAGGTACCTTGGTGGTCCCGGATCCATGTTCAAGTAAGTGAAGTTGCATTATAGTTAATATTTTGGAGATGTTATTTCGATAAAGCCTTTTTGGTAAAGGAMAATGATGGGTGATTTGTATTTGATTTTGTTGCAACTTAGCCAGGCTTATGAAATGATTTAATAGCAGTGATATAGTTAATTGAATTGTAATATCTGGTTTATGTCTAGATTCCAGTCTCACGGGTGTTTGGGAGTGGTTGATATGCAATGAGAGGCCAAAGATAGTAGCCATGTTCCTTGATTCATGGTTGTGTGCCACGAGATTATTGATATCATGTAGTCTAGACCACCTTATGATTGTGTGCATATCTTAGGATTGGGGATCACTGAGGATCTGATACCAACCACACTGTGTGATTGATATACTGTTGTCTGGTATGCCCCATACTGTAACTGACACTATAGCAGTACTTGACGGTGTCTCTTGTTCACCTTGCTTCCCTGAGACATTAGATTCTGGTCAAATGTCTGAAAAGGTCTTATCAGCCAATCAAGATAGTTCATCTGTCACTAAAGTTACTTTAGTGGCCCCAAGTCAGCCTTTCTTATGGATAATATGGAGTCTGTGTGTCTAGTCATCTTCTATGAGTTTGTAATGTACCTTCTGACTGGTTAAGCAAATTAATCCTTGCTGATGTCGAGGTTGGCATTCCTTTAGTGTTTTGAACCTTGTTACATGTAAATCATAATTTTACTAATATATGTCTGAAGTTATTGCTTGATATATGATCTAGACATACTATAAATGTCTTCTATATATTAAAGGCTTGGTTGTGAAACTCAGATCTTATTTCTTCATTTGAGAACCTATTAGCTAGTTTCTAGAGTAGAGTTGTTTGAGATTTCAAATAGAACCTAATCCTTTTGAAATTTTAATGAGCAAGTATAGAATAATTCTACAACAGTAGCTGGCATTACTTTTAGAATGTATATTTGAATCATGTTATATAAGACTTGTGTAATCGGGTTGTTCCCCATATGGATATTGTATTTACACAACACAATTTTTTTGCTTTCACATTATTTTAATCGCATTAGATCTTTGCTGTATACATCATTATGATATTCCCATGTTATATGGTTAGCCGTAGCATTGCATCTTGTAACAAGATGGCAACCATTCACCCTAGGTAGGTTCCACCTATAAGTGAAGTTGCTACATTTGTCTCCGGAGAAATTTAGTCCCTCTTGTTGATGGAAACTTTTTGTTATCATAACATCAATTGGGTGCCAGCTTAGCACCAAAATTATCTATGAATTATGTATCTTTCAGACATGACTTTTTTCTTCATTATGCAATTCTCATTCCATTTTTTCACTTGTCATTTCCTTTTTTGACTTTTAGAAAGAAAACCGTATAAAGAAATAAATCTTCCTATTTATTCTCTTTGACCTTGTACTTCATTCCTTCACGTTTCAATAACACTTTTACTCAATATTYGTGGATTTTTTGTTGCTCATGAATGATAAGTAGTTTTCGGGGGTTCACTGATTAGTCCACCTCTGGTGCTAGTAAGGTCGGAACCGTGGTCGTTGATCTCCTGTTTGGCGGCCGATAAGATTTCTGAGATTGACCAGCCTGCTGGATTAGTTTGGGTATTCTTTTCCATTGAAAAGGAGTCATTCTTCTGCATGAGTCACCTTCTTTTAGGATCTGCTGGACGACATGACATTTTCCATGAAATATAGGCTGGCCGTACTTGTGATGCTTCTATGAGCCGTGAACTTTTGTTCTGCCATAGCCCAAAGAACAAGTGCTCGTACGTTTAAACATCAAGTGCAGATGGTAGAAGAGCATCCTGGCTCTTCAAATTCCAGGAAAGCAATTAAGAAACAAGTGCGTAGTTTAGAAAAAGCTGCTGCAATCTCTCTGATGAATAAGGAAACTGATACTGAAAAACAGAAATCAAGCAAAACGATGAGCCCCACAGGTGAAAGGACTATGACTCCTGAAAAGAAACGAGGAACAAATATGAAGTTGAACATTGGTAATTTTTCTTTTCATTCTTTTCCTCTTTTGTGATACAAAAGTGGAAGGTATGTTTACAGCTTATGGTCCCTTCCTTAGCTCCTATTTACGGGAGGATCATTTTGTGATAAACTTAATCAATTAATTTTGAGATGGCTACTGAAACAGAATTAATGATATAGAACTGCTTCATATGATAGATTAAATCTATATATAACTACTTTTGTGCTACATTTTTCTGATGTTAGATCTTTCTTTATGCAAATTTATGGCCCAGCAGGACTAAAGAATTTTCCTGAGGATGATGAAGATGATGAAGATGATGTTGTAATCCTTGGTGAAACTTTTGTTGCTGATAGAAGAAAAATAGTTGATGATGATGAAGAGAAGACCTGTGATGTTATCCAAATTGATGATAGCCTGTCAGATGAGGTTGAAGCTGAAGAGAATGATACTGGAAACAATCAATTTGCCTACAAGAACGACCTTGAGATCTCCATGACCAAGGCAGATTTACCACTYGAGGAAGCTAATGAAAAAGAACGAATTGTAGACATGGGGAATAACATTGGTAATGTTTGTATAGTCTTCTGAAAAGTTGTTTACTTTTGCTTTTTCAATTTTTATTATTAATTGGATCCAATTTATTCTTTGTGTTATAGGATTGACACTTCTTGTAAAGGTTGTGTAAATACAAACTTTTAATACGTGTGATGGAAAACCAGAACAGATGTCAAATATTAAGAATGGAAATTTAATTTATCCGTCTTGTTTTCAATCTTCTTCTCTCACATGATACAAAAAATGGAAGTCAGGTTTACATATTGGAGCCCCTTAGCGCCTATATACATAAACTTAGTCGCAGTTCGGAATGGATGATATAAAACTATTTAATGATAGACTAGTTCAATATACTGCTACTTTTCTACCACGTGTTTGCAACATTGGATGTTTCTTGATGTAAATTTATGATTCTGCAGGACTAAATAGCAGTTTTGAGGATGATATTGAGATACTGGGTGAAAATTTTGTCGGTGGAAGAGCTAATCAAGTTGAAGATGATAATGATGAAGCAAGCACTCATAATGTTATTCAAATTGAGGATAGTTTGTCAAATGAGTTTGAGGGTGAAGAAGAAGATACTGGAAACAGCTATTTTAATGAAAATAAGAGCCCTGAGGTCTCCGTGACCAGAGCAGCAGGCTCAAGTTCCTTTCCAAATGAGGATGGTAATGATTCTTAAACAATATCTCATACGATTATAATGTTTTGAAGTACAAAAGCAATAATTTGTCTTGAGTAATTGATAAGAGTTGTCTCAATTGAAATAATTTATGCTATAGTGGAATCAAAAGCAGGCTATTTTCTTACTGTACAAAGTTTATATGTATATTTCATGCTGTTCGTTTTTTGGGGTTAGAATTTTTTTTTTTTTTGAGTTATCTGATGACTATTATAATTAATTTTTTAGATTATTGAGGACTATTTTCATAATTATTTTTCCAAGTTAATATATTCATTAATTAACGGTTATAATTCTTCTTATTAAATCATGTAACTGTTATATTTTCTGATTTTATTGATTTCCTGGCCCATTTCATTATTTAATTTCTAAAAGCAAATCAATTAAATTAAATTTTGTCCTTTTAGTCCAGTTATTCAGTTAGAGGGTGAAGGTTAAATTTTTCTATTCAGAAAAGAAAGAAGCGTGTTTTGTTTATATGATATTTAACTTCATTCATACTTTTAGATTAATAATAATTAATAATATTTTTATTATTTTATTATATAGATCTAAAATATTCTTTTTACATCCTTCAACATTTATTACACTCTCCACTTTTTGTTCCATTTTTACAGTCTACCCAAGATTAGTGTAAAGTTAGAACTTCAAAACCAAATAAATAAAAGAAATTTCTTGTTTTCCTTTTCCTATGAACATTAGCTAATGAAAGAGAATGAGGAACTACTTTGGTTCTAGAAATTTGATCGTGATCTTTTATGTTATAATCCGTAATGCACTTATTTACGATGGTTTACTAATCTGTGGGTGTTTAGTTTGGAGATATGATAGTGGTAGTTCAATCAGTGATTCGAAAACAGGGAAAGAACAAAATATTACTTGGAAAATTCTGTCATGGATGAAAATCTCTTTGGTAAAACTTGCAATTGACATAATATAATTGTTTTAAACTTATGTCCATAAAGGTCCAGTCCATAATATCTTTTTGCATATTAATTTCATTGACAACTTTCATAGAGTTTTAGAACTTCTTTTATTTCCTACTATTTCAGCTAGAAGAAGTTCCTAAAAGTGGTATTGGCTTTTTTGGTCTTCAAATGTTTTAGGCAATTTTATTTCCCGTACCTTAAAATCATTTTCGATCTACTTCCATCTGTAAACTATTTTTAGAGTTCCAAAATGTTTCCCAAGGCCTCATTACCACACTTTTAATGGTTAAAATCATCTTTACACTCAATTCCTGAAAAAACTGAAGGCAGAAGATGGTGAAAATGAAGAAAATTGACCTTGAACATTATTTTGCCCCTTAAAAATATGGAAGTTATCTTTGCAACCATTTGGGGCTCTGTAAACTGGTTATTGATGAAAATGGATAAAAAATTACTTTTGCATAAAAATTTGAAGGACCACAGAAATTGATTGCCCTTTCTATTCACTGCAGACTGTTATTCTGTAAGATATTCTTGTACTAAAATAGCAAAATTTATAATCATATATTTGTAGGGTTGGATGGTGAAGATCAACTTCGAATCATCACAGTTGAGGGAATCGATAAATATGTAAGTGAAGATGGTGCAGAATCAATCAGGTCTGAAAATGATTCAACAGAATCTAGCAATACTCATTCTAGTGATGAGGATTTTGATATGGACTCATCAGACTTTTGTGCAGAAGAGAGTGATGAGGATTACTACCCCTCTGATGAACTTAGTGAAGATATGAGAGAAAAAAGAACAAATAAAAATGGTCCATCTATTAATGTTTCGAATAGAAGTACAAAAAGTGATGGCAAAGACACGAGCATTAGAGGGTATCACGATTCTGTTTACAAGAGTGGAGGTTCCGCTCATGGAAGCAAAGATGAAAGCATTGACAGGAATGGATTGAAGGAGATGAGGACTACTACCTGGAACAGCCAGAAAAGGGAAGCACAAGAATCAAGTGATGGAAGCAAAAATGAAAGCATTGATAGGAGTGAATTGAAGAAGATGGAGACATATGGTTGGACCAGTCAAAAAAAGGGGTTTATCGCACTTGAATCAAGTGATGAAGTGCCTGGGACTACAGTAATCCTCAAAGCAGGTGACGGTGAAAATGCAAACATTTGCAGTAATTCTGTTGATAAGACAGGGGACGGGGAAGAGGAAATCAGTAAAAAGGGAGGTGATTTGCTTAAATCAGCTCCTATAGAGTGTGCTACAAAGAGAAGATGTTCTATTTTGACGAGTCGCCAAATATATCAATCTTCAACAAGCTTAGAAGAAGGGAGGAATAACAGAACATTGAAGAAACTCATTGAGAAACAAAGTCAAGACAACCATGCAAAAGAACCTACTAGGAACAAACGAAGTGCAGGACTGGTGGCTATTGAAGATTCTGTGACAAAGAGAAAATATTCTGTGTTGTCAAGGCAAGAGAAACATCAGTCTTCGATAAGCGTAGATGGAAGGAGGAATAGCAGTCTGTCGAATATTGTCAGTGAAAAGCGAAGTGAAGAAAGTATATATAGTAAAAAAGAGGAAAGTGCATGGTTCACTGAGACCTCTCTGGTTCATGAGGAAAGGGGTAAGGATTTCTTTAAAGTTCTTGCTAATGACATACTAAGAGAAGAGGACATTCACAGAGAAGAATCTAGTCAACCAGAAGCCCAGCCATCATCTTCAATTGCATACACTCTTCCTTTGAAATTCAGATTTGAAGATGAGGAACCAAATGTGCAAGAGAAGTCAGACTATGAAAATATGGTGGCTGGCCTGTTTAGTGAGCTCAAGAAGGATTGGGCATATGAGAGCATGAATACTGTTTTCTTGGTGGTGAGAACTATTTCAGCTTATTTTTTATGTCCCCCTTAGTTTTAGTTCATCTATACCAATTGCCAATTTGTTAGATAATTGTGTTAGAAAAATAATGCAGTAATTCAACAACCTTTAACTGGGAAAGCAATGAATTGTAGATTGACAGTTTTGTGTTTCTAGTTAATGCAATTTTTGGATTTTCAACATCTCAAAGAACATGAGATAGTTTCCTGTTCAAGTTTAGTATTTTCATAGATACTGATTATGCTAGGAAACTCCATTCCACCAGTTAACTTTACGGACCAGATTCTTTTCTTTTGTCTTTCTCCTAATAACTGAGTGTAAGAATTATGCCTTTAGCATATAAAATTTAGAATCCTAGACTACTGGTGGCTGTAAGCTTTTGTTCCTCATCCTTAAATGTCCATTCTAATAGTTCGAAAAGGAATCACGGCCATTGGATGCACATAAATATTGAACACATTTTGTGGAAAACCTTATTATATTCATGATATAAGATGGAAGACCAAAGAGAAATACACTATTTTCCTTTATTACAGAAGCAAAATCTTTGATAATTTTCCACATAGTAAAAATTAAATGGATATAATCTTTTCTTTTCAATGGAAAGGAAATTGTAATTTTACTTTTGATGATTGTCTAAGGATTTAGAATATTTTGTGATCTACAGGCTAACCATAAAACTTCAGAAGCATCCAGTTCTGGGGCTAAACAAATAAAACCCTGTGCTGAAGGCAAACATAATCTGTTCAGAAATGAAGAGGTTGGAGATATATGCTGTAGATGTCACCATGTTGTGCATGATAGCAGAGATATACTTCCTGATTTTGTAAGTAATTTTAGTTTTTCTAGTTTGCAACCTTTGAAGTTCTTGTCAATTTTCCTTATGAAAGAGTACTATTCCGAAATTTTTATGCCTATTTTCCTTGCATAGTATAAAAACACAATACGACGTTCAAGGAAAAGCTCTGCAAAGGAGAATTTTGTAGTGCCCGAGGGTCTTGATGGCTCAACTATGATGGAGAAGCAAAAGGACTCATTCAACAGAACTGATGGGACAGTGTGGAGCATAATACCTGGTGTCAGGGAAAGCATGTACAAACATCAACAAGATGGCTTTGAGTTTTTGTGGAAAAACCTGGCAGGAACAACTGATCTTATTGAACTGAAGAATACAGATTCCAAAGACATTGGTGGATGCATCATCTCTCATGCTCCCGGGACAGGCAAAACCCGCCTGTCCATAGTTTTTGTTCAAAGTTACTTGAGGTTGTTTCCTGATTCTCGTCCAGTTATAATTGCTCCTGCCAGCATGCTCCTTACCTGGGAAGAAGAATTTAAGAAATGGGAAGTTGAGTTTCCATTCCATAACCTTTGCAATCCCGAGTTCTCTGGAAAGGAAAGCAGAGAACTTCTGAAGCTTTTCACCATGAGCAGATGTCAGGACAACAATAAAGTTCGATGGGTGAAAATATTTACTTGGAAAAAGGAGAAAAGCATTATGGGGATAAGTTACAACTTGTATGAGAAACTTGCTGGAGAGAAAATTGCTGCGGATGAACAGTCTCAAAATCTAAGGAGAATACTGCTTCAATTGCCCAAGTTGGTAATTCTCGATGAAGGGCACATCCCCCGCAATCAAAGTAGTTCCATCTGGAAGACGCTTTTAAAACTTCGGACGGAAAAGAGGATTATTCTTTCGGGGACTCCTTTCCAAAACAATGTTGATGAACTTTTCAACACATTGCATTTGGTGAGACCAGGAATCCTTGAGAAAGAAAAAGCACTTGCAGACATGGTTGCGTCGAAGCTTAGATATTCAAGAAAGCAACAAGCAGACAAAGAATGTTCAGCTCATGGTTCGAGGACCAAAGAGGTTGAGAAGGCAATTGAGAAGCTCAAGTGTGTGATGCAACCCTTTGTTCATGTTCACAAGGGTAGCATTCTTCAAAAGAATTTACCTGGACTGACAGATTGTGTGATCCTTCTGGATCCACAGCCACTACAGAAGACACTCATTAAGAAACTAGAGTATTCAGAAAACAGTTTTGAGCTTGGATATAGGGTTGCTCTCTTATCTATACATCCATCCCTTGCTGAACACTGCTGGTCATCCGAATATGAGAATTTGGAAGTTAACCGAAATATGCTTAAAGAGTTGAGGCTTGATTCTAATCTCGGGGTGAAAACAAAATTCATCATGGCACTCATCCAATTCAGCACAGCAATGAATGAGAAGGTACTTATATTCAGCCAGTACATCTATCCACTGGAATTAATTAAGGACCAACTCAAAGCAACTTTTGATTGGCATGATGGAAAGGAGGTCCTCCAGATGCAAGGGACACAAGACCAAATTCAGAGGCAGAGCATTATCAGTATATTTAACAATCCAAACAGCGAAGCCAAGGTCTTACTTGCTGCAACAAAATGCTGTTCTGAGGGAATAAGTCTAGTGGGTGCTTCAAGGGTAGTTCTACTTGATGTTGTGTGGAATCCATCTGTGGAAAGGCAAGCCATAAGTCGAGCCTATAGGCTTGGTCAAAAGAAATTTGTTTATACTTACCATCTAATAACATCTGGGACAAATGAGKCAGATAAGTATTGCAGACAAGCTGAGAAGGACCGCTTATCGGAACTGGTATTTTCTTCTGCTCCCAAGGAAAATGATGAACCAAGATTCCCTACAACTTCTTGTGAAGATAGGATCTTAGAGAAGATGGTCAGTCTTGTTGATTTTAAGAACATGTTTCTGAAGATCATATCCAAGCCAAAGGAGGCCAATCTAGTTGAAACCTTCGGTCTAGCATGTCAACCTTAGATTGCTACTACAGGTAGTATTTTTAAGGCTTCAACTCAACATTTACAAGTTTCTTTATCAACTCATTTTCATGTTTATCTGGTTACAAAGCCGAGGTTATGAGGCTACAGAAGGTTTCAGTCTCCAAATTTAGATTACATCCAAAATTTTCCTTAGAAAATGAGAGTATTTCATTGTAGTTTATGTAATTCCTCTCTTGCCTCCCCACCCCTCCCCCCCCCTTGCTTGCGAAATCTTTGTGATTTTTGCCTTTATAATTGTTCTTCCTGTGCAAGAATCTGATTTTTGCCTTTATATTACAGGCTCCTGAAATTGTAGAAGATAACGGGCATTATGATTTTTGCTGCTCTGTCTATAGGACAGGAATTATCAAGAACAGTTTCTGATTTCTTGTAGAAAATTTATACATACAGATAGCTCCTTTTGGTTTTTCATTTTAAGCTCTTCCTAAATTTGAAATATATAGGATTCAACTAACTGGTAGTGTATTTTGGGAGGCAGAATTGCTATTAGCTGTTTCTTTATAAGGTTTTTTTCCCCCAAAATATTTTGCTGAATGAAGAATATCAGTGAAAGCGGTGGAAGGTTTAGTAGTACATACTTGGTATTCCGTAGCTTTGCTTTCCGGTCTTCTAATTAAAAGAAGTTTCTAATTATGGTAATTGACCTCTTTGGTCTTCGAAAAAATTTCCATCTGTAAGCCATTTTGGAGGTCATCTTTGCTGCATTTGAAATGGTAAATCCCATCCTTACAATCATTCTCTCACGAAACTAAAGGTACAAGATGGTACAAATGGAGGAAAGTGAACTTCCATTTAACTTCACCTCTTAAAGACAAGGAACAATGGCCTTCGGGACCATTCGGATCTAAGGGACTAATCTCCCTTTCTATTAATTGTACCTTTCTTTTTCTTTTTCTTTTTTTTTTTTGGTTGAAAAATGGATCTTGAATAAATAGTAAAAGCAGGACTATTTACATGGGGAGGTCTAAGACCGTGACCCTAGTCCTGAGAAACGCATGTGTGCACTTTGTAGACGCACGTAATATTTTCTTTTACTACCAGAAATTTGTATCAGTTTTTGTGTAGGCTCCTTTTTTTTTTTTTTTTTTTTTGCAATTTGGTGCTTTTGCCCCTCCTTTTATGGAGGTGATGCTTTGGAACTTGGTGAAGAAAAGGTTCAAGATCTAAGGTTATACATGGATTTACATTGCATAGAAAAAATTTCTTTCTTTGAAGAAAGTTTTTATTTTTTTAAAATGGGGGAGACATGGAAATGAAAATTTTGTTAAATTTATTTCTTTTTGGGGGAGGCTTTTCATAAAGAATTTATTTGAATTTAAAATTTTCTGAAAGAAGATGTTGTAATTTCCTGGAATTAAAAGAATGAATTTTATTAATTTCTTTAATTGTTTCATTTGAATATTGATCAATTGGGTTTCATTACTCTAGTAACATAGTTTTATTACTCAGTCTTGTAGAATTTTTATTAGATTGAAGTTATATTAATTACTCGAGCAATACTCGAGCAATGCTCAACCATTGCCCCAACATTAGTTAATAACATTACTCGATGATTCTAGCTACACTACTCAAGTATTTTAGTGGCATTACTTCAATAATCCAGTCGCATCGATAAACATAGGACGTTGAGTTAATGTTTAAGGGGAGTCTTAATCTATTTATAATTTGTATTGARAAAAAAGCGTGCAAACACAGAGATACATAGTTATATTTGCTTTGGAGAAATATTAAGTAATTCTTATTCAGTATTGATTCTTGTTATTGCTTGGTGTTTATGTTGTTGATTCAACCGTATAACGAAGATTCAACTTATCCTCAATGAACTCAGGAAGTTTGCTGAAAGAATTCCAGCAACAGGAACATATGTCGTTTCAGCACCTCCATCAATAATAATCATAGAATTCAACGACTACAAGATTTAATTTAGAATGAATTTTCTTTATTGAATGATTTATGTATGAGTCCTTTGTAGATTTTGAGATAAGTGAATTGCTTTGACATTTGGACGTGGTCCTAGGGATGTATGCACTTATGCCAAATCATGTTAATTATGTCTTCAATATTTTGACTGCTTTCTTAATTGCTTATAAGTAATTGGGAAATTGAGCTATTGAACCAATTCACTAATAGAAGTAAAAATCAACACCTACAAGTGTTATCATACAAGATTTTTTATTCATCAGAATTAGGTCAAAATTGTGTGGATTGATTAGATTTGTATATTTTAATTACTATTTAATTGGATAGATTTGAATATATCATATTTGTTGTTATATCGTGATTATTTTTCACACTCATTTTTTTGTGCACACACTGCTATTGTTCTTTTACTATGGATGATTTTCGTGACATAAAGGAGATTCTACTCATAGACCTCCCTTATCAGATGGAACTAATTATCCGATGTGAAAAGATAAATAAAAGCTATTGATGAATGAGTTTGGGCTTTTGTAATTACTACAGGTTATACTCCTACTTCAATCACTAAGGATGGTAGGTAGCACCACTGTTAAATTAATACCTGCATGAAATAGTGATGAATTTGATAAAGCTAATTGGAACTATAAAGAATTGCATCCCTTATTTAATGTTATTACTCTAAAAAAATGCAAGTAATTACTATTTGCAAAATTGCTAAGCAAGCATGGGATAAATTAGAGACAAAAAATGAAGGAACTGATCAAGTAAAAAGGTCAAATTGAGGAGTCTAACAACTGAATTTTAAAATATATCTATGTCTGAGAACGACTTTATTGCTGATTTTCATAGAAATTTGTGTAATTTATCAAATGAATGTTATGCTCTCAGTGAAACTCACTCTAATGCTAAACTTATTAGGAAGGATTTGTCTTCAGTCCCAAAGAGATTCAAAGCAAAGGTCATATTCATTCAAGAATGCAAAGACATTGATAGAATCGACCTAGATAAATTAATTGGTTCATTACAAATGTATGAGCAGAATTTAAATAGGTGGAACAAAGATAAATATGTTAAGAGTGAAAAAGGAGTTGTCTTATCCCATACTTATGATGAGATAATTCAAGTTCAGTAAATCTAGAAAACCTACACGAGAATACTATCGCTTTGCTGTCCAAGAACTATAACAAATATCTGCGGAGGAACATCAAGAAAAAACACTTAACCTAACAAAGGCAAAAATATAACCCCACGTAGAAATGGCAGTAAGATCTCATTGCCTTTGTTTCCCTCGAAACAACAACGAGAAGGGTAAAAAAAGCACAAAGAAATTCAATGTAATGAATGYGAAGGATATAGGCATATACAAGCAGAATATGCCAACACTCTAAAAAGAAGGCGTGCCATGAAAGCTTCATGAAGTAATAGTGATGAGGAACAACAAGAAAGCTATGAAAATGAGCATGAACAAATTTTTCTAGCTTTTATTGTGACAAAGACTGAAGAAGAAAGGATAAAACCTAGCATGGAGGTTGAAGAAGAACAATTGGACATAGATGCAGAGGACCTTCAAATAGTCTATGAAAATATATACACTTAGTAGTTAAAAGYTGCAAAAYAAATTAAAGCCATAAAAGTCGAGAACCTTCATCTTGTGAAGGATAATCTAAGGTTAATCGAGCAAACAAAATCATTGAAAGAAGAGCTCATTGTTATGCAAATTAAGTTAGGGCAAACATCCAAGGACCTAGAAGTGAGAATAACATCTTAAACAAATTCCATATTAGTACCTCAAAGCTTGATCAAACTCTACATGTGGGGCAACCAGTTGGTGACACAAATCTGGAATTGACTTCCAGAGTGTGGATGACACAAAACCTGGTGTGGCACATTGACTGGAGATAGAAAATTCCTGCAAGGAAAGAAACTTATAAACCCAATTTTATTCCTACATGTCATTTTTGTGGTAGAAAAGGGACATATTAGKCTATAGTGTTATAAATTGCGTTTTTATGTGCATGGAATGTTTCATGAGACAAAAGAGTGGATCATTTGTATCTACTACATCTAGAAGAAAAACTATTACTAAAACTATATTGGAACAAAAGACTACTACATGTTATGTTGCACACACTACTTCTTGTTTATAACACAAGTCAATCGTACTTTGATAGTGGATGTTCTAGACATATAACTGGAAACAGAGATTTGTTAATAAATGTTGAACCCTTTACTAATGGTTTTGTAACTTCTGGTGATGGTAAAAAAGGAACAATACTTGAAAAATGTTTACTAACCATATGAGGAGTTAAAGGATGTTCTATATGTGGAAGGTTTAAAGGCAAATCTGATCAGCATAAGCTAAATTGTGATGATGAGCATACAATTCTATTGACAAAAAAAAAGTTTCAAGTAAAATGATCAAGGAACAAGCATACTAAATGGAGAACGCTTTAACAATTGCTACCTTCTAAATAGTGCAACAAAGTGTTACAAATCCAATATAGAGGCTGCTGAAAATTTTCATCACAAAATGGGTCATTTAATTTATCGCAACATTTCAAGACTAATAAAGAATGATGCAATTAGGGGAGTTCAAAAAATCAAGATCAACCTAAAAAAGGAATGCAGACCATGTCAACTAGGGAAGTAGACTAAAAGTCAACATCCACTAACTACATATTTCGCAATAACACACATACTAGAAGTTTTACACATGGATCTAATGGGACTAATACAAACTGAGAGCATTGGAGGCCAAAGGTATATTTTTATTTGCGTCGATGATTTTTCTAGGTATACTTGGATAGACTTTACCAAAAAAAAAAAAAAAAAAAAAATCTGATACATTTACTTCATTTAAGTCTTTGTGCTTGAAGTTACAAATGGACAAGGGTCACAAGATTGCCAAAATCATCAGAATATGAAGTTACCATGATAAAGAGTTTGAGAACTCTTCCTATACTAACTTTTGCAGTGAGCACGGGAATGCTCATGATTTTTCAGCATCTAAAACTACAGCAAAATGGTGTTGTGAAAAGAATCAATAGACCCATCAAGAGATGGCCAAGTGATGTTAAATACAAGGAAACTACATATGCAACTATAGACAAAGGCAATGAGCACATAGTAGGTCTGAACATAAGAAGGTTTGGAGTCTTATTTGAAGACCATCTCATGCTAATGTTTTAGTACCAAATGGATCTTCAAAAGCAAAATAGATGAAGCTGGCCAAATTATGAGGAACAAAGCTAGACTTGATGCTCAGGGAGACAAGTAAGTTGAAGGCATAAACTTTGAAGAAAACTTTGCTCTAGTGGCTCATCTTGAATAAATTCGACTCCTACTTGCTATTGCATGTCATTTGATGGTCAAATTGTACTAGATGGACATAAAAAGCACATTTCTAAATGGTGTACTTGCTAAGGAGGCCTTAGTTGAACAATCCAAGGGATTAGAGGATCCTCATCACCTTGAGTATGTATGTCTTTACAAACCATTGTATGGCTTAAAGCAAGCCCCACGTACCAGGTATGAATGCTTAACTTACTTTTCTCTTTAATAATAGGTATGTACAAGGTAACCCCGATAAAAATACATTCATTAAGTATGTGGGATAAGGCATTATTGTAGCTCAAATATATTGTTGATGACATAGTCTTCAGGTCCACTTGCACTGCACATACTAATAAATTTATTATACTCATGCAAACTGAATTTGAGATGAGCATGATAAAAGAATTGTCACATTTCTTAGGTCTTCAAACAAAGCAACTATAAAAGGCATATTTATATCACAAACCAAGTATGCAAAAAGTATCATTAAAAAGTCTGGACTTGAGAATATAAACTCTGCAAAAACATCTATCGAAAGCACTGTTCATCTAGTTAAGGATGAAAAATGAAAAAAAGTACATCGAACTATGTCTAAAAGCATGATCGGAAGTTTATTATATCTTACTSCAAGTCATCCAGATATATACTTTAGTGTAGGTGTGTCTTCACTTGATATCAAGCTAACCCTATRGAGTTTCATCTTACTTCRGTTAAATGAATTCTAAAGTATGTTGCTGGAACAAGTGAACAAGCTAACCCTTTGGAGTCTCGTCTTATTGCTATTAACGAATTCTAAAGTACGTTGCTGGAACAAGTGAACTTGGTCTATTTTACTCATATGATTCTAATTCTATAATAGCTAGTTTAGTGATGCAGATTGGGCAAGTAATATGGATGATAAAAAGAACACTTCTGGTCGGTGCTTCTATGCAAGAAGAGATCTAGTCTCATGGCATAGTAAAAAAAGAGCTCCACTCTTTATCAACAACTGAGGTAGAATGTTGCAACAGGGAGTAGTCGCAATCAACTTTTATGGATGAAGTACATGCTTCATAATTATGGTGTTTCTCAACAAACTATAACCCTATATTGTGATAATACCAGTGCGAATACTAGTGCAATCAACATGTAAAAAAATATTGTTCAACATTCATGCACTAATAACATAGTTATAAGGTATCACTTTTTTTGTGAACTTGTTGAAGACAAAACCATTTTAATTGAGCATGTTTCTACTAAAGATCACCTAGCTAATATTTTACAAAAGCTCATCCAACTCAAACTTTTCTGGATTTAAGGAAGTCTTTTGGAGTTTGTTCACCGATGTGAAGTATGTCTTATTGAGGATAATCATTGTGTACCAATACTTCATGTTATATTAATTCTTGGTTCTAAATTATCTTCCAGTGTGTGCCATTCCCTTCAAGTGTGACCAATATGACTTAAGTTATCTTTGTACTTTATTGCTCGAGATTTGTGTTTTACTTTGGATTTCTAGCAGTCTCTATGCTTGATAGCATTCTTACTACTCCTTACGAAGAACTTCACTGATGGTTACCACCTATTGATCAGTGAAAGCCACATTGAGTAAATAGTTTTAGTGTAGTAACCCCTATTCTACGACTATTTTACCATGGAAAAGGCTATCTCAATATGTAGGTGAAAGTCACATTCCAAGAAATACTATTGAGAGTTTTGAAGTCTTAATGTATATCCATTCATTTTATGTTACTAACTTTTATTTTTATCAAGAGAATGTGTTAATTATTATTCCATTTGAGGACACGTACACACACATGTATTGCTTGATTGAAGTGGTTGATGGTCTGTATCGTGCATCCTTCACTATTTTCAAGACACCTTTGTTTAACATATATCTCAYGACAAATTGGCCGAGGAACTCACTAAATAGTCACCTCAGTATGGAAGTCCACCTTTCTGGCATATAATTTGAACCTATGTATTATAGCATGTTTCAACTCTAACTTTGCATTATTTCTATCTGAATTACTTTACTTAAGTGGAAAACTCTTTTGGATTTTATCTATATTTTTCAAAGGATTGGCTGGCTAGACTTTCCTTTAATCATAAAAAAAGAGACATATAAAAAAACACAAAAAGAATTATAACACGTTAGTTTTTTTAATATTTTTTATTTTATCATTCATTTATTTTTGGCTCAGCAAATTCCCCAATTAGGACTCAATTGTTTTTGTCCATCCTTCTTTCTACTACTTTTCTTTATTGCTAAAACATAAGTTTCCAAAAGCACAACATATTTATATTGGGTTCTTCGGGTTCTAATTAACTCGCTGGCTGCTTCACAGGTTCAGACAGCAATTTGCTTTCTCTTGTTTTCTTCTTCTTCCCGTTTCATTTGTATCTTTCTTTCTCTCTCATTCCTCTTCTCTCTCTCCCTGATTTCCCTCTTTTTACACTAGTTTTTCTTCCTATTTTTATTCCCAGCAAAATGGTGACCACATGCCACCACTCTGCCACTTCGTCTGTTGCTCCGCCTGCCTACGCACCATCTGTTGTCACTGATCAGGTGCATAGCAAAAAGCGTCCAATCTCTTCGCCGCATGCTTCTGCTTCTCCGACCATTCCAACGCCGGCGATGACGTTCCTTTAGAATCGGCAGCCTCGACTTCCAGGTGTCGCAAATCTCCACCAATTTCATGTTCTCTTTCCTGCTCAGCCATCCACAGTAGTACCTCCTCCTTCTGGTAACACTTTGAAACCTGCTCCAGCTAAACTTACTTCTTTTTATACTTATGAACACCGAGCCTGCTATCAATCAAAATTCAGTAAAACTTCCAATTTTATGCTAAGACTCTTGTGCATATTGATGATTTTGAAGAATTTGGGTTTAATAACGTGTTGCATCAATGTGGCATAGAACTGTTACTGCTTTACATGCTCCATGTATGACCTTAACTCGAGAACTTTTATGCATATATGGTTGAGGACATACAATCTTCTGTCAARGAGAATGGGTTCTATTTAATCTTTCTACAATTGCATCTGCTTTACAAATTTCGTTTGTTGAGAATGCTGCATTTTCTGTTGATGCTGATTTTAATGTCTGAAGTGACTGCACACTTAGATGGGAATATAATTGCTATGTGGCCCCTTTTCAGAGCCCTTCTTGCCACTTGTTTAAGTCCTCTCTACAGGAATCTTCATTATATTTCCTTGACAAATTGTATGCCTTCTCGACATAGTGCCATTGTTCAAGCCGATAGGGATAAGCTTCTGCATGCTATTGGAACAGGAATGACCATTGACTTGGCCACTTCTATATTTAGTTGAATTATGAGTTAGTCTGACATGAGGAGCAAAGAGGACCTTATCATTTCCATGCCTTATTCACCATTTGACTATTGGTCAAAAATTAAAGGGCTCTCTGAATGAAACCGATCTCAGTTTAAAAATTCTTGATAAGAAGACATATAAAGTGCCTCTTTAGAATCGATCTTCATCCCTTTTGAGTCAGTAGCTTCCTCCTATTGAGTCGTCTCCTCCTGTTTTTCCTCCTACAAGTTGGAAGCATCACATGTTTGCCAAGTTTAACAAATTCCAGTAGGCGCATCTTACTTACAACAGGGTCATACTCAGCTTCAGTAGAGTCACATTCAGTTTCAGTAGAAGCATGCATGACTGAGTGATTGGTTCTCTCTAAGTTATCATATATGCAGGAGACTCTTTATCGACTAGCTGTTGATCCACCGGCTTCTCCATCTACAGGTTTAGTTCCCTCTGACCTTGCACCATCTCAAGGAAAGCCTTAGGGGTTTGAGCCCATGCACGTACCTCTTCAAGGAGTGATTCTCCTATTATTTTACATAGTACCGCTCCCTTTTCTAGCATAGTGATAGTTTCGATTGGCATTATTTTTTGGTCTGCTTGGCTGTGACACCAACCTTGATTACTGTTTCATGGACGGTTCTTTGCCTTTTGGATCTTCTTTTGGTTGTTTTGGTTCCCTTTGCTCATGCTWGGTGGTTTTTTGGTTCTTCATTTAGAACACAAAGGGAAGTAGGTTGATGGATTACTGGTTGATGGTTAGGTAGTTAGCTCCCACTTTTTTCATTAGTTCATGGTTATTTTTGTGTTAGTTATCTACTGGTTGATGGTTATTTTGGGGATGATGGTTGATGATTTTATTTTATTTACCAGCCATGTTGTTGTTACTAGTTTATGGTTATTTTATTTCTGTTACTGAGTTTTCCAAATTTATGCTATTATATGTTCTTAATAGCTCAAATGGTTTTTGTTACTAGTTGGATACTATATAAATCTCTTGTTTGTTGCAAGTTTAATGAGGTTTGTGGGTTTGATGCCTTCTCACAGGTTTACTAGTAATTAAAAGACTGCTGATTTCTGCTTTRATTTATCACACTAAAATGATTGAGCATAACTATATATTACTTTTATCTATGTAATATACCTATTTGGTCATGTATTAAGAAAAGGAAAATGTGGATTTATTATCTCTTGGATTTCTCCTTGAAATACTTGGAAAGACAAAAATTGTTACTATGTGGTTGTGTTCATACAAAACCAAAAAGGAGAGGTTGTAAGGACATAGGATTTTTGGATCATATGAACAATTGAGTTAGTTGGTCCATAGTGGTTATCATTAAGACTACTTTTGTWCTTTGTTTTTATCCTCGTACATACTGAGTACATGCTTATAACTAGATATATCTTGCAGTTAGGCTATTTAGGAGTAGTTTAAATGGGATAGGATCGGAATACAGGTTTGATTTTTAAATACATGACTTTAAGTTATTGTTGTATGAGGAGTCTTAATCCATTTATGTTTTTGTATTTTGAATAATCCTATCTTTAATACAATTTATCTTATCCAATATATCAGCTACATATCATGAATGTTAGCTTGAAGAATGTTAACAAATACAAAGAGAAAAGAACGTGCAAACAGAGACACAAATAGTTGTATTTGTCCTAGAGAAATATTGAGTAATCCTTGTTCAATATTGATCCTTGTTTCTGCTTGGTTCTTATTTTGCTATTGATTCAACCGTATAATGAAGATTAAGAAGCTTGCTGAAAGAATTTCCATAGTTAAGCTGGGCTTTGAGATGGGATGCCCAATCTAGCCCCAAAATGATACCATAATCCTTAAAAGGTAATACTATCAAATCCCCAAGTAGTATGCTATTTCCTGCACAAATTTCACAATCAGCATACATTATGTCAGCCATGATATTTCCACCAATGAGTGTACTTATTAAAAATTTGTAAGACAATTCAATGGCAGGAATTGGCAAGTAATTCACATAATGTGATGCAACAAAATAGTTGGGTTGATTCGGGGTCTAAATAATATCTTAGCCAGGTGGGAGAAAGTTAGAAGCGTACCTTCGACTGCATTGGTGTTTGCATTTATATCTCCCTTTCTAGAGCAAACACTCTAGCCTTAATTCGTGGCTTATCTAGTCTTGCTCTTGCAGGTGCTCGAGTTCCARAGGGTTTGGAACTACTTTCCCCAGCCTCCTAGCATATTCAGACAATCCCTAGCATGTTGCCCCACGCTGCCATGTTAAAGATAACGGCTATTTTTTCGATGACATTCCCTTTCTGTGTGTCCCTTTTTCTTGCATTGATCATATACGATGTTGTGCCACCTATTCCTTGCAGCTATAGGTTTTCCTCGATTCAGTTTCTTACTCGGTCTTGACTATTTAGCTTCAAATATGACGTTTGCAGGCTTGATTTAGCTAATGCTTGTGCAATCACCTCAATACACTGCCCATCACTTTTTTTCATTCGTGTAGTAGCCTCGATCGTTGCTGCACAAGKGGCAGGAGGATATTAGTCTAAAACCTGTTGTAACTCGGGTCAAAGGCCCTTAATAAACTGTTGAGTCTTGTTTTCTTCCATATCAATAAGACTCATGTAATATTTGGATACCCTTTGAGATTTAGCAGCGTACTGAGATACTGATTTAGGGCCTTGTTGAAGGGTCTGAAATTGATCTTCCCTTTGCTCCTGAATCCATCTTGGGACAAATTCTGCTCGAAATTCCTCTGTGAAGTTTTCTCATGTTTTAGGTTGTGCTATTCTTATCCAGGCTTCATTGGTCCTAACCCGCTATTCTTTGGTAAGAGCTCGACATCGGAAGGCTTTGACTGCTACTTTTTGCTCATCAGGGTACTGAAGGGTCTGATATATGTCATCAAGCTGTTCCAACCATCTTTCAATTTTATCTTCTTGTTTAGCCTCACCAAAATATTCTTGAGGTCAAAACTTCAAAAATCTTTCTAAAGCCTCATCGTCATCTCAGTTCCCTATTTGTCGTGAGCTTCCACCTTCTAGTGCTCATTCGATTACTGTTGCTAAGCGGTCTAAAGTACGGGTTAGCCATGTCTCGTTGAGGTGCCGATGTGTTCTCCAATTTTTGAACTTCGGCCTCTGAATTCATCTGAACTCTTGAAGCCTGTTATTGCGACCTGTTCCTAGTTTGTCTTGGCATCCTCAATTCCATCATACAAGTTATATTCAAACACATTAGTACTTCTTAGATTCTAAGCACTCCAAATGAGTGTTCTAAGATTTTTCATAGGGGACTTAATAAACTTACTAAGTCCAAACATATAAGTCGAATTTCATAATGATCTTGTGGAAGATCCTACTCCCTTAATTTTAAAAGAAGGATGATACAATTTTCCTATAGCAGAAATGAAGTAAAATCGACATGCTTATCCTAATCATGCAAAATTGGAAAAGCTAAAATAAATACAGAAAGGAAAGCAATGTCTAATCCTTATCCCCAAAGTTTCTTATAGTGTAGGTGACAAGCTAGGCAAAACAAACTAAATGATCCCTAAGTTGAAGGGCGTCCAAGTCAAGGGGGCCGGTGTCCCTGGTCATCCCATGATGGATGTTGAGAAGCTTGGTRGGGCCGGTCAAAGGCGACCATTATGGGATATCGAATGGGAAAATAGGCCGGTAAGCCGACTCATTCGAAAGGTTATGCTGATTAAGCTAATAGGYGGGCTCGTCCGGGAACTCACGTCGGCCAAGTTGTGCTAGAGAATCTGGTGGAGGAGGGGAGTTGACCAAGGGGTTGAACCCAGCTCCCTCCCCCTGACCTCTTACACTGTCTTAGTTTACTAGTCAAGTCCCTGTTACCACAATGAAGGAAATGAATCTCCTCTTCCAACACTTGCCACTTCTTGCAGCATTCGGTAAGAAAATAGTTCTGATAAGAGTTCTCCTTCAGGAACTTCTCTCTCTCACTCTTAAGTGACTCTATCTTACTGGAAGATAACCTATGTTTCCAGCTCCTAGATCCTGGCTGATAAGGCATCAGTGCCTAGATGCTCAGGCTTCCTACAACAAGAACAAGATTCGCCCAGATAATCAAATACGATCTAGCCTAATCATACTAATATAATCCAAACTTAAATACTCACATGAGGCCGATAGATCATAACCTAAACTCTAATACCAATTGTGATAACTCAGCCTCCGCTAGGTTCTATTGGGAAGGAGCGAACATCGCTTGTCTCTCGATAGTCGAATAATCAAAGCATCTAAAACCCATAATATAAATTACGCAACTTAAAACTCCAAAGCGAAATAGATTACAATGAGGAATAATTTACAGTCCAAAAATATCAAAAGTACATCTTACACAATCAAACGTGCAAATATACTAGAACTATTTCAGCAGTGCGAGCATCACAAGATATATTCCAGCGTTATGCTCCTAAATCAGAACTTCCTGCTAGCTCTAGTAATCTCTACCTATAACTAAAGCATGTGATAAAAATAGTAAGCTAGGCTCAGCGAGTCCTGAGGTGTGTGGCATGTGCAAGTTACAAAAAATTCAAGTGTGCATAACTTATCAAAACAAAGAAATTGTGGAAGATGTATAATATTAGAGCTCAAAGTGTATTACAAATCAGAGTAGTAAATAATCAGATCACACAGATGCTCGAAAATTTATCCAAGAACATATCAAAAGGCATAATACCCGGAATTTTTTGTTTATTAATTTTTGTTTGATTGTGTGAAATTGTGTGCCAACCAGAGTTGGAAATTTATGTGTGATTAATATTTTGAAATCGCACGTTTAATGAGTATGAAAATATTGTCTTTGTCKAATAAGAGTCATTGGTTGGTTAAAGGCTCGACTTGTGGGCCTATTTATTTCTCAGTCGGAAGTTGGACTTTTATTGAAAGGAAGCCCGTTATGTTTAATTTAAGGATTTTGGGTTAATTATGGATGAGAAGGCTCGAAGGGTTTGGGTTACGGCCCAAAATATAAAATTTAAAAAAATAAAATACTTAAAAACAAAAAGAAGAAAAGAAAAGARAAACCTAACAAAACCCTTCTTCTTCCTCCCGTAATACTGCCGTGGCAGCCACTGCCCACTCCCAGAAACCCCTACCGCCGATCACCACCTTCTCCGGCTTCTGCTGGTCGTCGCGTGCTACACTGCCCAATCAATGACGAGCCATTCAGCCATTGGAGGATTTTGCCGCGACTCGGCCAGGCCGCGCGACCCTTGCTTAGTTGCTCGCCGTATTCGAGATCGCCCACCCTCGGCTCGTCGAGATCGCTGACCGCCTAGGTTTGCGATTGATGAGCCCCCCGCATCTCGAGTCGGACTACTGCAGCTCACGGTTGTTATTGCTGTTCACCGAGGCTGACCACCTAGTTTGTGTCGCTGCGAGCCGCATGCCAGGAGGCTGCTCGGTTCTGTTGAGCCAAGCAGACCAGTCSAAGTCTCTTACCCGGATTTCCCTCTTTTGCTCTCGGGCTAGGATTGGCAGTCTATGGTCCTGCCATTGCTGACCAAGTCGTCCGCTAGAGGCGCACGATCCACGCCTATCGGATCTAGTCTCTGCCATCTTCTTCTTCTTCCCTGCACGACYGGATCTGCGCAACATCAATGCCAGACGTTTGCCAGATCTACCGTCGTCATCTTCTTCTCCTTCTCTGCTCAACAGTTTCGCTAGGACAGAGGAGGGAGAGTGCTCGGCCGCGCGAYGCAGCTGAGCCCGTCCGAATCTATGTCCTTCTTGACCGAATCTGGAACCCCTTGCCGTTGGCCGTCACCTCTGCTCTCTTCCTTGCTGCTAGTGTCGTCGAATGATTGCACCATCTGCGGCCGAAATCACGACTTGCTATTACGGCGTGGTCGTTCAACAAGGGGTAGCAATAGGTGCAGCGCCCAGCAGGGGCTCAGCGTAAATGTGCAGAGCCAATGCCCAGCGCCAGTGCCAGGCACCTAGTCCAGTGAGGCGCCCAGGTGCCCAGATGCCTAGGGCTGTTGCACGCGTCGCTTGAGCTCATGCCTGAAAATCCAATACCACTCCCACAACACTTTGACCTCGTGAACTAAAAGGTGAAAATGTCATCACTTAATATTGAAATTTATGACTTATGTATAATTATGTCCTTAAGTGAATTGGTGGGAGAACATAGGTTAGGTTTATACCCGAGTTAAGGAGTTTGAATTGTACCCTTAAAAATGTAATAATTGGTAATATGAGAACTAAGTATGGATTTATAAGTGACAAATGACATTCTTGGATTAAACACTGATTATCTAAGTTGGGACAGTCAAAATAAATAGACTTTCTTTCTGTAATCACAAATAGGTCATTTTGAGTGCCTTAACATTGAGTAYGGTCGAAGGATTTCATATCACAATTCAAAGAAGAAACCTTTAATGTAAAGGACTCCGGGTAAGTAAACTCTCACATCTCATTAATGCTTATGAATGGATGTAATTGAATTTTTTTAGATAGTTTAACGTGTTGTATATGGATTTTATGCACGTAAACCCCCATACCGCCTATCTCTTTTGTTGTGTGTTATGTGGTGGCGGTATGGGATTGTATTATGAGGTGTGTTGATTGTGTGGAATGTTTCATGTGTTTCATATCTTGTACTATTTTTTTATGTCGAATGATATGTTATATACAGTTGTATGCATTTCATGTCATGGGCATGTAATTAGTATTCTACATCATTCCTGGCATGAGCCATTCATACACTTAGAAGATGAATGGTTTAGGAAATGAAATTTTAAAGGAAAATGTTAAAAGTCTTTGGAAAGGAGTATAAACCTAGCCACGAAAGATGTGAGTTGGAAATAGGGCGTGGGGGACCGGTGCACCCGACCCTACCCCTCTTGGAGGGTAGGGAAGAATGTAATGTTCACCTCCTTGGAGGTGAAAGGATGGAAGGAAAAGAAATGTGATATTAACCACTTTGCGGCTCTACTGGTAGGAATGTAATCGGGTTCCAAATAAGAATGACCCACTGTAGAGCTTAGCGGCTAGGCGTTACACTCAGTGAGCTTACGAATGTAATGAAATGAAAGGTTTTGCAAGTTATATATTTCGAAAGGAAAGATTTTGTAAAAAGATTATGAAAAGGAAATGTTTAGAAAGTTTTCATTTATAAGGCGAAATTTTATAATTTCATGACGTGTATGACATGTTTATGCATTCATGCATGAGGTTTACTTACTGGGCTTTTTAGCTCATTCCTTTTCTCTTATTTTGCATTTCAGATGATGTGTAGTCAAATGGTACTAGGAGGTCGCTTGTGGGTAAACTATGATACCCTCAAGCATATTTTAAGTAAATTTTATGTATTGAGATATTTGTTCACTTGAATGGTTTTTGCTTATTATTAAGTATTTCTTATTTGGTTTAAATTCTTTGGGGTTTCCACGATTTCAGTTTGAATAAATGTTAGGTTAGTGAAGATTTGTTAAAGCACATTATTTATTGTTTTGGATATTGTTGAGTTTTAATGGGTACTTGATTGTTTTACGAGTAGGGTAATGTAATATTCTCAGCTTAGGACAATTCCTAATCTGGGGGTGTTACAGTTTTGGCATCAGAGATAAGGGTTTTAAAAACAATTCTGTAGACTTCAAAAAAAAAAAAAAAAAGAGATTTATGAATTCTTGAAAAGTATATTGGTATTGAGTCATGCCACAAGCTTCCCTTCCTGGACCATTTGGTAAGTTTGTGTTTTATTAAATTCTCGAATAATGTTAATATTAAGTGTTGTAATATGTCTTGTCTATGTTTTGCTTTGAATTGGGAATAATGTATAATGTTCGATTTTATAATCATGCGCTACATCTGTGTATAAAGTTCTTATATGATAAGCTTTTCTAGTTTAGTAATGGTTCGTATTATGCGTTCTTAAGCCTAAGATGGGGCGGTTCAGCCCCAGGACGAAGGGTCAGGTAGTACTCGTGCCACACAAGGAAGTCCAATGACCATGGAGGCCTTTATGCAGGCGATGACTGCCTTCGGATAGGCTAATCAGTCGAGAAGGAGCCAATCACGAGAATACGGGAAGGTCTTAGAGTTTAAGGGGCTCGCCCCATCGCCATTCTTGGGTACCACTGATCCTGTGGAAGCGGAGAATTAGCTGACAGAGATACAGAAAATCTTCTCTGTCATGCGATGCTCAAGTGAAGAGAAGGTCGATTTTGCCGCGTACATGCTCTAAGGGAGGCATATGACTAGTGGCTGATGGTTTAGTGCTAGCATGAGAGGGATACTAGTCCCTTCACTTGGGAAATGTTTATCGAAACCTTCAACGATAAATATTTTTCCAAGACCATATGACAGCAGAAGGAGTGCGAGTTTGTGAGGTTGGAGCAGGAGAGCTAATATGTCAGTGAGTATGAAGCGGAATTCGCGYGATTAGCCAAGTTTGCTCCTGATTTGGTTGCTACTGATGAAAGAAGAGTGAGGCGATTTGAAGAGGGGCTCAGGCCTCAAATTAAACTAGCAGTGATCCCTTTTGAGCTTTCTACGTACCAAAAGGTTGTTAAAAAATCTCTCTTGGTAGAGAGGGCTCAAATGTTGAGTAAGGAGGACTTCAGGAGTCAACCAATGAATCAGAGATTCAGAGGTGGAAATCCTATGGGTGGTCAGAAGAGGTGGTACGATCAAGGGAGTAGACAGGGAAATCAGTAAGGCAAACAGCAGAAAAGAGTTTGCCCCAAATGTGGCAAGGAACATCTGGGTGAGTGCTTCTTGGGCAAAGGGGTGTGCTTCAAGTGTAGGAAGCAAGGGCATTTTGTTAGGGAATGTCCTAATGGAAGTGGTGGAGTGTGTTTCAGTTGCGGGAAGCCCGAACACATGGCCAAGGACTGTGGAGTAGTGAAGCCAGCTACTTAGGCACGCGTCTTCACCATGACGAGGAAGGAGGCTAATGAAGCACCGACCATAGTGTCAGGTACTTATAGCTTTAAAAATTCGTTAATTCAGTTATTCTGAATAATTGCATGAGTTTAAGATTACACATTATGTAGGCACTTTATCTGTGTGTAATACACCTGCCAATACACTATTTGATTTGGGAGCTACCCACTCCTTTGTTCACCCTGCTTTCACTGAGAAACTTCAAACCTCGAGTACACGGATGGATACACCGCTTGGTGTGTCCACACCTTCTGGGAAGTCATGAATTCGGAGTACGTGTTGAAGAATTGTACGGTAGCACTAGATGGGAACGAGTTGATAGTAGAACTTATAGTGTTGGACATTCAGGAGTTTGATGTCATTTTAGGCATGGATTGGCTGTCGGAGCATCATGCCACAATTGATTGCCGCAAGAAGAATGTTATGTTTGGTCCTCTTGGCGAGTTATAGTTTTGCTTTGTTGAGTCGAGGGTGAAACCATCCATCCCGATAATATCCGCTATGAAGGCTCGTCGGATGATGAAAAAGGGTTGCACTGGCTACCTAGCTTCATTAGGTGAGATTCTTGAAACAGAGCTCTCGATCGAACAAATTCCAGTTGTTCGAGAGTTTTTGGATGTGTTTTCGAACGACCTTCAAGGCTTACCACCGATAAGGGAAATCAACTTTGCCATTGATTTGGCGCCTGGAATAGCACCGATCTCTAGGGCACCCTATGGAATGGCTCCTGCAGAACTTAAGGAGTTGAAAGAGCAATTACAGGACCTCAAATAAGGGTTTCATTCGACCTAGTTTTTTGCCATGGGGTGCGCCTGTGCTGTGTGTGAAGAAGAAGGATGGATCGATGGTTATGCATAGATTACAGAGAATTGAACAAGGTGACAATAAGGAATAGATACCCATTGCCAAGGATGGATTATCTGTTTGATCAACTCCAAGGGGCTGGATATCTTTCCAAGATTGACCTGAAATTTGGCTACCATCAGTTGAGGGTTCGAAACGCGGATATTCCTAAGACCGCATTTTGAACTCGGTATGGGCACTGTGAATTTTTGGTGATGCCGTTTGGGTTGACCAATGCACCTGCCGCATTTATGGGTTTGATGGATCAAATCTTTAAAGAGTACTTGGACCAATTTGTCATAGTCTTCATCGACGACATATTAGTGTACTCTCGATCCAARGAGGAGCATAAAGAGCATTTGAGGAAGGTACTCCAGGTACTTAGAGTCGAGAAACTCTTCGTAAAGTTTAAGAAGTATGAGTTCTGGCTTGATAGCGTGCCATTTCTAGGACACATTGTGTCCAAGGAAGGCATTGCAATGGACTTGAGTAAGATTGAGGCTGTCCGACGCTGGCCGGCACCTACCAATGTTGGTGAGGTTCGCAACTTCCTTGGGTTAGTTGGTTACTACCGGAGATTTGTGGAAGGATTTTTCAAAATTGCCTCTCTTATGACCCAGTTGACTAAGAAGAACACAAAATTTCTATGGAATGCGGATTGTGAGCACAATTTTGAAGAGTTGAAGAGACGACTGACATCCACTCTGGTCTTGACAATTCCACAAGGTTGTGAATGGTTCGTGATTTATAGTGATGCCTCGTAAAGGATTATGATTGTGTGATAAACTACCACTCGGCTAAGGCTAATGTGGTGGCTGATGCGCTCAGCAGGATAAATCATGGAGCTGTGGCCACTTTAYGAGTCTATCAGAAACTGTTGATGGCAGAGATTCAGAAGCTTAACTTGGAAATGGTTTCGGAGGACTTATCAGGCTACTTCGTGAATATGAATCTTACACCCACTCTTCTTGAGAGGATAAGGGATGTGCAGATGGATGATAACCTAGTGTTGGAAATGGCGAACAGAAGTTGCGAATGGGAAATGTTCAGACTTTGTAATCACTGTTGATGGAGCCTTGCGGTATGGCGGCAGATTGTGGTTCCGAATGACAAGAGTTTGAAGGAGGAGATCTTGAGAGAAGCTCATAATATACACTATTTGATTCATCCAGGAAGTATGAAGATGTATCGAGATTTGAGGAAGCATTTCTGGTAGGTTAGCATGAGCCGTGATGTAGCGGAATTTGTTTAGTATTATCTTACCTGCCAGCAGGTGAAGTCTGAACATCAACGACCCTTTGGTCTTTTGCAACCCCTTATGATTCCAGAATGGAAATGGGAGCGCATTGGTATGGATTTCATTGCTAGGTTGCCTAGGGCGAAGAAGGGATATAATACTATCTGGATAATTGTGGATCGTCTTACGAAATCGGCACACTTTTTGCCGGTTAAGACTACCTATAGTATAGAGAAATACGCAGAGTTGTATGTGGCTAAGATTGTCAGGCTGCACGGTGTCCCACTGTCCATTGTGTCTGATCGTGACCTAAGGTTTACTTTTGCATTTTGGAAGAGCTTGCATAAGGCTATGGATACACGATTAAATTTTAGTACTGCTTTTCACCTACAAACAGACGGACAGACCGAGAGGACAAATCAGATCCTGGAGGATATGCTGAGAGCTTGTGTAATTGACTTTTGAGGAACTTAGGTTGAATTCCTTCCATTCGTGAAATTTTCGTGCAACAAAGCTATCGGGCTACTATCAGTATGGCCCCATACGAAGCACTTTACGGAAGGAAGTATAGGTCGCCAGTTCATTGGGATGAAGTGGGTGAGAGGAAGTTGTTGGGTCCCGAGATAGTACAACACACCACAGAGGCAGTTGAAAGGATCCATCAACGGATGAGAACTGCTTAGAGTAGACAGAAGAGTTATGCGGATAGGAAAAGGAAGCAGTTGGAATTTGATGTTGGGGACAAAGTCTTCCTAAAGGTGGCGCCTATGTAGAGAATTATGAGATTTGGAAAAAAGGGAAAGTCGAGCCCTTGATTCGTTGGACCTTTTGAGATCCTTGAAAGGGTAGGTGACTTAGCCTATCGGGTTGCCTTGTCACCAACCCTATTAGGTGTACATAATGTATTTCATGTTTCCATGCTAAGAAAATATGTTTCGGATCCCTCCCACATTCTCAGTTATRAAGCGTTGGATCTTTATGAGAACTTGTCTTACGAAGAGATGCCTGTGAAAATATTGGAAAGGGAGGAAAACATATTGAGGAGGAAGGCAATACCTTTAGTGAAAGTTCTCTGGAGGAATCATGCAGTTGATGAGGCTACTTGGGGATGAGAAAAGGAAATGCGTGATAAGTACCCACCCTTGTTTGATGAGTCCTAAATTTCGAGGACGAAATTTGTTTTATGTGGTGGGGTATTGTCATACYCGAAATTTTTTCTTTATCAATTTTTGTTTGATTGTGTGAAATTGTGTGCCAACTAGGGTTAGAAATTTTATATGTGATTAATATTTTGAAATCGCACATTTAATGAGTACGAAAATATTATCTCTATCGAATAAGAGTGATTGGTTGGTTAAAGGCTCGACTTGTGAGCCTATTTATTTCTCAGTCGGAAGTTAGACTTTTATCGAAAAGAAGCTTGTTATGTTTAATTTAAGGATTTTGGGTTAATTATGGATGGGAGGTTTAGGTTACGGCCCAAAATATAAAATTTTAAAAAAATAAAAAGAAAATATAGAAAAAAAAGAAAGAAAGAAAAGAAAAACCTAAGAAAACCTTTCTTCTTCCTCCATTAATATTGCTGTCACCGCCGCCGCCCACTCCCAGAAAGCCCTACTGCTGATCACTACCTTTTCCTCCTTCTGCTAGTCGCCGCGTGCTACATCGCCTAGTCGATGACGAGCCGTTCAGCCATTGGAGGATTTTGCCGCAACTCGGCCAGGCCATACGACCCTTGCTCGGTTTTGCTCGCCATATTCGAGATCGCCCACCTTCTGCTCACCGAGATCACTAATCGCCTAGGTTTGAGATCGACAAGCTGCCAGCATCTCGAGTCGGACTGCTGTAGCTCGTGGTTGCAATCGCTGTTTGCCGAGGCTGACCACCTGGTTCATGTCGTTGCGAGCCGCACCCCAGGAGGCCACTCGGTTCTGTTGAGCCAAGCAGACCACTCCAGGTCTCTTCTCCCTTCTTTCCCTCTCCGACTCTCGAGCTCGGGTTGGCAGTCTATGGTTCGTGCCATTGCCAACCAAGCCGTCAGCCAGAGGCGCACGATCCGTGCCTATCGGATCTGGTCTCTGCCATCTTCTTCTTCTTCCCTGCTCTACCGGATCTGCAGGACACCAATGCCAAACATTCGCCAGATCTGCCATTGTCATCTTCTTCTCCTTCTCTGCTCAATAGCTTCGCCAGGACAGAGGAGGGACAGTGCTCGGCCGCTCGACGTAACGGAGCTTGTTCGGATCTATGTCCTCCTTGACTAAATCTAGAACCCCTTGCCGCTGGCCATCACCTCTGCTCTCTTCCTTGCTTTTCACATCGCCGGATGATTCCACCGTCTGCGACGTGACTTGCTGTTGCGGCATGGTCATTCAACAAGCGGCAGCAATAGGTGCAGTGCCCAGTAGGTGCTCTGGTCCTTCGACAAGGGGTAGCAACAGGTGCAGCGCCCAGTAGGGGCTYATCGCAAGTGTGCAGCGCCAGTGAGCTGCCCAATACTAGTGCCAGGCGCCCAAGGGCCCAGACTCCCAGACGCCTGGGCTGTTGCGCGCGCCGCTTGATCTCACGCCCAAAAATCCAATACCACTCTCGTAGCACTTGGACCTTATGAACTTAAAGGTGAAAATGTCATCACTTAATATTGAAATTTATGACTTGTATATAATTATGTCCTTGAGTGAATTGGTGGGAGAACATAGATTAGGATTATACCCTAGTTAAGGAGTTTGAATTATACCCTTAAAAACGTAATAATTGGTAATATGAGAACTAAGTATGGATTTATAAGTGACAAATGACATTCTTGAATTAAACACTGAATATCTAAGTTGGGACAGTCAAAATAAATAGACTATCTTTCTGTAATCACAAATAGATCATTTCGAGTGACTTAACGTTGAGTACGGTCGAAGGATTTCATATCACAATTCAAAGAAGAAACCTTTAACGTAAAGGACTCCGGGTAAGTAAACTCTCACAACTCATTAATGCTTATGAATGGATGTAATTGAATTTTTTTAGATAGTTTAACGTGTTGTATATGGATTTTATGCACGTAAACCCCCATACTGCCTATCTCTTTTGTTGTGTGTTATGTGGTGGCGGTATGGGTTTGTATTATGAGGTGTGTTAATTGTGTGGAATGTTTCATATGTTTCATATCCTCTGCTATTTTTTTATGTCCAGTGATATGTTATATACAGTTGTATGCATTTCATGTCATGGGCATGTTGTTAGTGTTCTACATCATTCCTGACATGAGCCATTCATACATTTAGAAGGTGAATGGTTTAGGAAATGAAATTTTAAAGAAAAATGTTAAAGTTTTTGGAAAGRAGTGTAAACCTAGCCACAAAAGATGTGAGTAGGAAATAGAGCGTGRGGGACTGGCACACCCGTCCCATCCCTCTTGGAGGGTAGGAAAGAATGTAATGTTCACCTCCTTGGAGGTGAAAAGATGGAAGGAAAAGAAATGTGATATTAACCGCTTTGCGGTTCTACCGGTAGGAATGTAATTGGGTTCCAAATAAGAATGGCCCACGGTAGAGCTTAGTGGCTAGGCATTATACTTAGTGAGCTCACGAATGTAATGAAATGAAAGGTTTCGCAAGTTATATATTTTGAAAGGAAAGATTTTGTAAAAAGATTATGAAAAGGAAATGTTTGGAAAGTTTTCATTTAAACGGCGAAATTTTATAATTTCATGAYATGTAGTACATGTTTATGCATTCATGCATGAGGTTTACTTATTGGGCTTTTTAACTCATTCCTTTTCTCTTCTTTTGCATTTCAGATGATGTGTAGCTAGATGGTGCGAGAAGGTCGCTTGTGGGCAAACTATGATACCCTGAAGCATATTTTAAATAAATTTTATGTATTGAGATAATTGTTCACTTGAATGGTTTTTGCTTATTATTAAGTATTTCTTATTTAGTTTAAATTCTTTGGGGTTTCCACGATTTCAGTTTGAATAAGTGTTAGGTTAGTGAAGATTTTTTAAAACACATTATTTATTGTTTTGGATATTGTTGAGTTTTAATGGATAGTTGATTATTTTACGAGTAGGGTAATGTAATATTCTCAACTTTGGACTGTAACACCCTCATATTAAGAACTTTATCCTAACTCGAGAATGTCCCTATTTACTCAACTTACACAAATTTGCAAAAACATAAAAGAATTTAAACCAAATAAGAAGTATTTAATACTAAACAAAAACCATTCTAGTCAACAGCCATAGTAATCCATAATATTCATTTACATTAACTTCAAGGTATCATGGTTTACCCACAAGCGACCTCGTCGCACCATCTGGCTACACATTACCAAAAATGCAAAATGAGAGAAATGAAACGAGCTATAAAGCCCAGTAAGTAAATCTCATGCACGAATGCATGAACGTGCCCTACATGTCATGAGTTATAAAACTTCACCTTTCTCATTGAAAGCTTTCTAAAACATTTCCATTTCATAAACTTTCTCATAAAAACTTTCCTTTCAAAGTGCAAGAACTTCGTAATACCTTTCATTCCATTACTTTTGTGAGCTCACTAGAGTGTAACGCCTAGCCACTAAGCTCTGCAGTGGGCCATAGTTATTTGGAAACCGATTACATTTCTACCGATAGTACTGCAAAGTGGTTAACATTGCTTTACTTTTCCTTTCATCTTTTCACCTCCAAAAAGGTGAACATTACATTCTTCCCTTCCCTACAAAAGGGTAGGGTCAGGTGCGCCGGTCCCCCACGTCCCATTTCCCACTCACATCTTTCATGGCTAGATTTTACACTCCTTTTTCAAAAACTTTAACATTTTACTGAACATGTTACAATTTATAACATACGTTCCTTTTCAAAATTTTATTTCCTTAACCATTCTCTTTCTAAATGTATGAATGGCTCATGCCAGGAATGATGTAGAACACTAACTACATGCCCATGACATGAAATGCATACAACTGTAATTAACATGCCATTTGACTTAAAAACAGTACATGATATGAAACACATAAATCATTCCATGCAATTAACACACCTCATAATACAATCTAATACTGTTATTACATAACACATAACAAAAGAGATAGGCAGTATGGGGGTTTACGTGCACAAAATCCGTATACAACATATTAAACTATCTAAAAGAATTCAATTACATCCATTCATAAGCATTAATGAGATGTGAGAATTTATTTGCCTAGAACTCAAATTCAATAACAATCACACACATACGTTAATGAGACTGTGAGAGTTTACTTACCCGGAGTCCTTTATGTTAAAGATTTCTTATTTGAATTGCGAAGTGAAATCCCTYGACTGTTCTCAACATTAGGGCACTCGAAACGACCTAATTATGATTACAAAAAGAAAGTTTATTTAGTACGACTGTCTCAATTTAGATATTCAGTGTTTATTCCAACAATGTCAATTGCCAATTGTTAATCCATTCTTAGTTTCCACATTACCAATTATCATCTTTTAAGGATAAAATTTAAACTCCTTAGTCCAGGTATTAAACCTAATCTATGTTCTCCACAATTTTTCTTGAGAATATAATTTCATAGGTCATAAATTTCAATATCAATTATTAATGTTTTCACCTTTTAAGTCCCAAAGCTCGAGTGTCTTGGGAGTGGTAATGGGTTCTTGGGTGTACGCTTAAGCGGCGCGCGCAACAGTCCTGGGTGTCTAGGCATCTAGGTGTCCTGAGCATCTGGGGGTTGGTTCTCCTGGGCATCGGGTGCGTAGGCGCTGGGCACTGGGCGCTGGGCTCCCCCTTGCACTAGCACTGGCACCTGGGCGCGGAGCCCCTGGGTGCTTGCTATATCTGGAAACTGTTGTTGAGTTTTTCCGGCGAATAGTCGATGGTGATTGAATTTGGGCAGAGCAACAGCTGGCAAAGAGCTGGCTGGCCGTGCAGAGAGCATCCGAGCGGTGGCAAGGGATTCTAGATCCAGTCGAGGAGGAAGCAGATCGGACGGCTCCGTTGCGTCGAGCGGCCGAGCAGTGTCCATCCTGTTTCCTGGCAATACCGTTGAGCAGAGAAGAAGAAGAAGAAGATGAAGGCAGATCGATGAAGCGCTTCATCCCGAGTGGCTATGGCAGACTCCGGTCGCGATCGCGCGCCTTTGGCATGTAGCAACAACAGCGGTGGCAAGCAAGGAAGACGACACTGCCATTACTTTCCAGAACCTCTGCTTTTGGTCTGGATTGATCACTCAACGGATTTGGCGAGCCACAGCAGCAAGACAGGTAGCAGCGGTGACAGCTAAGTGGTGAGCGGTGCGTGGCAAGGCTTTCCCCACCAATCGCAGTTCTGAGAGTGGCTATAGCAACTCCAGTCGAGCAAAGAAGGAGAAGAAGACGAGGCCGATCTAGGCGGAGCGCTTCGTCACGAGCTCGACAGTGGGAGGAGGGGAGAGGAGAAAGAGAAAGGAAAGGTCACGACGAGGGCGTCGGGTAGGCAGAGAGAGAAGCAGTAGCGGCGGGTAGGGTGGGTTTAGGTTTGGGCAGCGGCGGCCATGGGGAGGAAGAAGAAGATGGTTTAGGGTTTCTTCTATTTTTCTTATTTTATTTATTTATTTTTTTAATTTGGAACGTAACCCAAATCCTTCGGGCCTTCCTATCCATAATTAACCCAAATCCTTAAATTAAATTCAACGGGCTTTTCTTTCGATAAAAATATAGTTTTCCACAGAAAAGTGAATAAGCCCAACAAATCGAGTCTCTAACCAACCAAGGGTCCTAATCCGACAAACATGATAATTTCGTACGTATTTAACGTACAATTAAAATATTAACCTCATAGAAAATTATTCAACCCTARTTGGCAYGTAAATTTCACATGATCAAACAAAATCCATAAAAAGAAACCTCAGGTATTACAAGGACAGTTCCTAATCTGGGGGTGTTACAAAAGGATTTTTAGTATAAAAAAATGAATCATATCACAAAGTGGGGTAACACTCAAGGTAGATAGTTCCAAAGTACAACCCATTTGATTTTTGGGGTCAAATTACCAGCCTTAACACCTAAATTGCATATGTGACTTTCAACTTCTCATAGTATAAACACAAAAGTACCTGCTAGCTAGTGTACAGAGATCAGCCAGCCTGAGCCAAATCCCCTGATTCGAGCACTAGCGTTAGTCACAATAGCACGGGGCCACGTGATGCAACCGTTTGCCCTATACATTCCTGCCACTAGGTAACCACCAACTAGGCCTTATAGCTATCTCAAGGACTGACATTGCCCGATTCAAGAGCTCCTTGTGATGGTTACCAGCAAAGCACAATACTTTGCTTATGTAGCTAGCCCCTCGAGACAAGTAACATAATACTCATCTTTCACAATCGGATCCACAATCATGAGGTTTACAATCACAATATTAAATCAAATTCAAGTGTCAATATCAAAATCAATAGCATTTTCAGAATTCAAAATGACTTAGCATACCTATGCTTTAATTCAATCGTTGCACACTTGTAATTTCAAAACATAGAAAAACCATTTATCGAAAATCATAATAAAAATGTAATTTCTTACAAAGCATTTTACAACCCTTTGACAAAGCTCAATGATTTGGTAATACTTAGAACATTTCAATTGAGTAACAGAATTTCACGCATTTCGAGGTTCAACGTAAAAATGAGAAATTCGCATTCAAGCATACAAGAATCTATTGAAAACATATCTAGAGTACGCTCGAATATAAACATGCACTTTTGAGAATTTTAAAAACAGAGGGACTCACGAAAATAATTGAGGAAATTTGAAAATGCATAACTAGAGTATCAAAATCACGTATTTAAGAGTTTTAAAGAAGTCGGATGGACTTATCGGAGCTTGCAAATCTAATCAGCTAAAATTACAGATTAAGATATSATATAAAACATGTAGAAAATAATTCTCAGTTATCTTATTAATCCGRCTAAATTATCACACCAAAATAATACAGGTCGTTTACAAAGCTGTTTGCCCAGCACGAGTAGTGCTCGGTAAAACAGTCATAACTCGAGTCATGGTTCTAGTTTCCTTATAAATCTTATATGAAAATGAACCTAAGAAAATAGGCTAATTATACATACTGATTATGCTTAATTCCAAGCAATGGACATTGCAGTTTTGTTGATTCTTACCAACTAAAACTAAATAATTACTAAGGCATATTTGATGAAACCTTTCCTATGACATTAGGGAACATATCCAGGTAATATTCAGTACCTAAGAGTGTGTACCTAATTCCCATAATTCACCTAAACAGAAGAGGGTAATAGGGGAAGTCTAAATTGACAGGGTAGCAATGTTTTGGCATATCTCCAGTTTTGGTTATTCAAATTATCCAAAACCAGTAGTTGTTCCTAAGATTCATAGGTATACAACTGTTCCTCAGATGAAAACTTTTAACCAGTAACCTATTCACAATTCAGTAAAATAGTTGGCTGTTCTGTCAATTGGCCAAGCTAGCAGTTGATAATGTAAGGGGTCTTAATGTTTTTATCATATCTCAGGTTATACTAACTCAATTTAGGTAATGTGATCTTAAAATGCTCCTACGACACTAAGATATTCAACCATGTATAATACACAAAATTTTCGCATATGGTTAAATCAGAATTATCCCAAGACAGTAGGCAAAAATTCAATTCTTGTACACTATCCAAAATTTTTGAAAAGTCATAACTCATGATTTACTAATGCTATTACCTTGATTTTTAGTTTGTTTTAAACCTAAGGGGAAGTGCTCTAAATAATATGATCAATCCAAAATTTCCACAAGTCGTTCTAAGGTAAAATAGAATCGAAAAATAGAGCATACCAAACTAACATCAAAATTTTCGACATTAAGATAGTTGTCGACACTTTCTCATCTTATGCAAATCACCATCAAGCTATTCCCATCAATATAAAGTCTTGCAACCATAAAACCAGTAGGCATGCTTAATCACCATAGAAACCTAACTAAATAATCATGCTATACTGCTTAAGAACTTAGCAATTCAAAACCATTATCAAACCTCCAAACAACTAGCATATAATTCTCATATAAACATAGTTGTAAAATTAGTCTAACTATTCTAACTAAAGCTGTAAAATTCCTACACATGTTTTGCAATCAAGAAATGAAAGTGCTAACCTTGAAAATGAAGATGAAGAGTCTTGGATGAAGTCTTGAGGGTACTCTATGCAAGCTGTCCAAGACGTTGAACAAAATGGAAGAAAGAGGAAGGAGTTCCAGTCATGGAAGCAATAGTAGAGATGGAAGATGAACCAAGAAAAAGAGAACAACCCAACCTTGTTTTGAAACTCAAAACTGCTAGAGGAAATGGAAGAAAAGAGAGAGCCAATGGGAGGGGGGTTGTGSAGAGCTTTTGAGAGAATTTTGTGAGCTCTTGCAAGAGGAAATGGAAGAGAAAAGAGAGCCGGTCAAGGGGATAGAGTTAGGAGTTTATTTTTATTTAAGAAAAAGAAATAGAAGAGGCTTCCTAAATAAGCTTTAAAGGCTTTTATAGTAAGAATTATAAATGGCTTCATCAATAAAACCAAGTTAGAAGAGTTTTATAGGGAAGTCCCGAAGGAATTTCGGCTAAGAGGAGAAGAAGCAAAAGAAATAAAGAAAAAGAAAAAGTAATGGTTAATGAGTTGGTCAAAGATAGAAATAAGACCACAAGGGTAGGGGTTTAGGTATTGGTCAAATTATGGCCAACGTATCCATGCATGTAGAATGTCTAAGCTCTACAGGCATCAGCTAATTCAAATTGAGGGCATTATTGTAATCATACAAGGGCTATGAATTAAATAATATATATGATGAGAATGCTTCCCATGTCATGCTTGGATTTTTCGATCACAATAAAATTCTTACAACTCGATCCTAAAATATAAAAGGATAATACCCAAGCACTATACTAATAAAATAATAATAAATTAATTATCAAAAATTCTAATCTCCAAACACGCATTCGATAATATAAACCTTAAATAGATATCCGCAAATTGAAAAAGCCTAGGGTTTTACATATTTAACCGTACATAAATGGGATTCTTTGGGGAATGATTGAAATATAGCATATATGCATACGGTAAATATAATATCTGGCCTACTAGCATCAAACAAAGTAAACGTTTCCAATCATACTTCTATACTTGGTCTCATCATCCTTTTTACCTTTCACATCTTTGTCAAGCTTCAAGGTTGTGCTCATAAGTGTGTCGWTTTCTTCTATATTCTCCATTCCAAATCTTTTGAAAAATCATTCGACATATTTAGCTTGATTTAAGAAGATGCTTAGATGGGTTCGTTTATTTTGAAGAACAAGAATGTAAGCTCCCCTATCATGCTAWTTTCAAACTCATCTTGAATAATCTTGGAGAATATTTGCATAAAGATTCATGTCAAACCAAAAATAATTTCATCCACATAGATTTACACAAGTAGTAAATCTTTTGAATCATTTCATTTTATGAAAACAGTGGTATCCACTTTTGCCCTAGAAAAAACATTTGACACAAGATAACCACTTGAGCTCTCATAGCAAGTTCTACGAGCTTGTTTCAAATGATAAAAGCCTTAGTCAACTTAGAAACATGGTTTGGATACAATTCATGAATAAAACCTGGAGGTTGTTCGACATATACTTCCTCCTCAATATCACAATTTACAAGAACACTTTTCACATCCAATTGAAAAAGCATAAAACCTTTAACTCAAGCATAGGCAGCTATGCATACGAATAGATTCATGTCTAGCTACGGGAGCAAATGTTTCATCGTAGTCAAATACCCTCTTCTTGATTGTTTTTTTGGACCACCAATTTAGCCTTATTCTTAAAAACTTCACCATCCTCAATTAATTTGTTTCTAAATACCAATTTAGTCCCAATTACCGAATGGTATTTAGGTTTAGGTACAAGATTCCACACAAGAGATCTATCAAATTAATCCAATTCTTCTTCCATGGTAACAATCCAAAGTTCATCTTTCAAGGCACTATCAAAGTAAAGCAAAGTTATCAATAAATTTGTTACAAGTTCTTGCACCTTTTGAAGGATCACCATTAGTTTGATCCTTAGGATGAGATTTATTGTATCTCGAATCCTTTGGCCAATTGTTTTCATGTTCAAGTTTCCTCATCTTGATCTTCCTTATCATCATTTCCTCTCCCATCTTCTCTTCATGGTTCACTTGATGTACTACCTCTCCTTTGATTTCTCTTGCTTGAATAAATCATATGATGGACCTACTTCCTCATCATCCTTTTGCCAAAAAAAAAATAAATAAATAAAAAAACATTAGATGCATCAAGGAAGATGTGCATAGATTCAATAACAACAAGAGGGCGTTTATTTTAAATCTAAATGCTTTCCTTTTTGAAGAATAACCAAGAAATATAGCCTCATTGGCTTGCTATCAAATTTTCCAAGGTTTATCTCTATCGTTCAACATGAAGAACTTGCATAAAAAATCTTTGAAGTATGAAACGTTTTGTGTTTTTCTAAAAACGAGCCCATGGGAAGATTTTGTAATAAATGGTCAAAATAAAACTCGATTAACAAAATAGCATGTGGTGTTAACAATTTCGGCCTAAACATATTTTGTCAAAAATGTTTTCACACAACATGGAACAACCCATTTTATTATTGGTTTTTAGCTACCGAAAATGTAACACCTCCAGATTAGAAAACTATCCTAAGTCGATAGTGTTATTGACCTTACTCATATTCATATCAACTACTATAGAAATAAAAAATCTGAATACTTTGTCTAAAAAGTTTTATAAAAATTTCGACAGAGTTTTCTCTGTAATTTTAACAACTACTCCTTATATGCAATCAAATTTTAATACTCGTAAATACCATGTAGTCCAACCTAAAAAACATCCAATATAAATAAATAGAGCATTCCAACAATCTTTTACTAACGYAACATTTACCAAACTTGAAATTTTGCAGAATTTAATGCATGAATAGTTAAATCAATAAAGAAATAACTTAAACAATACATAAAACCTCTCTAATCAACCATTTATCTTATTCACTAAAAATTATTTAAAATAACACTTTGGGTATCAAGGCTTGCCCACAAATGACCTCCACGCGCCATCTGGCTACACATCACCTGAAATGTAGAATGAAGGAAATGGAATGAGCTATAGAGCTCAATAAGCAAATCCCATGCATGAATGTATGTGAAATGCACTATATACCATGAATTAATATTTCACTTCATCAAATAAAACTTTCTAAATACTTCCATAATACTTCCATTTCAAAATGTAAGAACTTTTCAAAACCTTTCCATTTCATTAAAGTCGTGAGCTCACCTAGTGTAACGCCTAGCCATTAAGCTTGTAGTGGGCCATTATTCTTTGGAACCCGGTTACGTTTCCTACCTGTAGAACCACATAGCGGTTACATCACTTTAACTTTTTCTTTCATCTTTTTCACCTCCTAGGAGGTGAACGTTACTTATCTTCCTACCCTGCAAGAGGGATAGGTCGGGTGCGCCGGTTCCCCATGCCCCATTTTCCACTCATATCTTTCATGGCTAGGTTTTCACTCCTTTCCAAAATCTTAATATTTCCTGATAATAATTCATTTATAAATTTTCATTTCTTTTCAAATTTTATTTCCTGAACCATTTGCTTTCTAAATGCACGAATAACTCAGGCTAGAAATGATGTAGAATACTATAACTACATGCTCATGACATACATCACATAAATCCGTATTTAACATACACATCGATAGTAGAAACACTTTACATGAAATAATCCAGCACAATCATAACACATTACATAACACAGTCCAATATAATCACCAAATAACACAAAATGGAATAAGTAGGTGAGTATGGGGATTTACTTACTTGGAGTCCTTAAAGTTAATATTCTATCTAAATCGCAATGCGGTAGCCCCTCGACCGCTCTTAACGTCAATGTGCAAGAAAATGACCTAATTATTATTACAAAAATAAAGTTCATTTAACACGATTGTCCAAGTCTAAAACGTTTAACACTTATCCTATAAACGTCATTTGCCAATATTAACTCGTACTTAATTGCCACATCAAAAAACTTTCATATTCCTAAAGGTACAACTTATTTCATGACTTCTTACCCCTCTCAACAATTGATAACGATAATACCAAATACAATACATTTCTAATTCAAAATATATTCTTCATACAAATTAAACTCGTTCTTAGATCAGGAATTAAACCTAATCTATGTTTCTCCTACAATTAGGCTATAGAACATGATTACATAAGTCATTAAATTTCTAAAATTGAATAACAATATTTTTACCTTTAAATCGACAAACTCTAAGTGTTACGAAAGCTACGTTGGGCCCGGGGCTTGCACTCAAGCAGCACGCACGCAATAGCCCTGGTCATGCATAGTCCCTAGTCGCCTGGGCATCTAGTGGGGTAGGCATCTGGGAGCTCGGTTGCCTGGGCACCTGATGGCCTAGGTGCCTGGGCGCTTGGTTGCTAGGTGCCTGACAAGCCTTGCTGCTTCTGGCTGGAAATCCACCGATTGGAACAGAAACTGGACGGACGAAGGTGACGAGCATAGCTGAAGCACTGCAGAGTGACGTGCTGCAGATCCAAAAGTCGACGACTAACAGGCGAGCCAGAGTGATGCAGGCAGAACAGCTCTGCTGTGCGTGCAGTGAAGATGCACTGCTCGATGTTCGGACCAGGTTGCCAGGAAGGAAGCAAGCGAGAAGAGCGATCAGTTGTGGTAGATCTGCTAGCAGATCTGGTGGTGGAGGCACGACGATGAAGCAGAGCGATGAGATCGGCATCAAGGCGGTAGGCGGCGAGAGAGCTTGAGCACTGGCGAGTGGCGATGGGCAGAGAAGCGACAAAACTAGCAACTCCAATCATGGTTCCTAATCACTATAGAGGCTCGAGACCGAGGGTAAACTAGCCGTGTCGATGGTGTGACGACGGCAGGAACTCGGTGCAGCATCGGCTGCAGGAAAAAAAAGGGCAGTGCATGTAGCGAGAAGGGTTTGGGGAAGAGGGGTAGACGGCGTTAGGCTATACTGATCAGGTTTTTTTCTTTTTTTTTTTTTGTTTTTTTTAAGGTTTGGACCCTAACCAAAAGCTTTGGACCTCCCCATCCCATAACCAATCTGGTCCAATAAATTAAATTTTGCAAGCTTCCCTTTTGGCCAAAATTAGCATTAAATTAGCTTTTAATTTTCGAATAAGGAACGAATAAGCTCTAACAAGTCGAGCCTACACCAAGGAATCAAAAATCCTAAATCAGCTAATACGATAATTTCATACTTACTTAAACGTACAATTAAATAATGATCACATAGAAAATCATCAAACCGTAGTTGGCACACAATTCATACAATCATACAAAATTAATAAAAATGAAAGAAGTAATATCGTGGGTGTTACAAAAAAACTGTGAGTAATTCTATCACAAGTCATTCTAAAAAAAATAGGTCTGAAACAGAGCATACAAAAATCTATTTCCATCAATTCCAGCAATAAGGCATATATCAAGTTTTCTTATTCTATTCCCAACATATTCATGCTATTCAAGCGAGCATATCTCTTGCAATCACAAAGTCAGTAAACATGCTCATATACCATAGAAAAACCAACTTATTAAAGCATGCTATCTCATCCAAGAACTCAGCAATTTCTCAACCATAATCAAATATCAAACATCTAGTATATAAACTCACATAATACTATCCATCACTTAATATATCTATACCATCTAAAGATGTAAAACACCTCTACATGCATAGCTATAAAATCATAGATGAACTAACCTTGAGAGGGAGTAAATGGGTACTAAAAGGGATCTTGAAGGTGTTCTAAGCAGACTGCCCATAGAGTTGATCATCATGGGAAATGAAGAAAGAAGGTCGGGTTATGGCAGCAGTTTTATGGAGGAGAAGAACAAACCAAAAGGACTCTTTCTTACCTTGTAAGGAGCAAAAGGAAAGTTTTCAGAGGAGGGAAGAGCAAGGCGGAGCGAAGCTAGAGCAAAGTCGAGAGAGAGAGATGTGGGAGAGAGGGAGTGTTTCAGCCGAGAGAGAGCTTGAGAGGTGTGTGAATGTTTTTGCACAAATAAAATGGAGAGAAAAGAAAGAAGGGAGGCAGGCCAAAGAGGAGGTATAAATAGAGGAAAATTGAAGTTAATTTGACTTGAAGAAAAAGAAGGAAAAGGCTTATATAATAAGCCTTATTAAGCTTCTCCAATAAGAGTAAAAAATGGCTTCTCTTTGAAGCTTATAAAATCAGATTTTTGAGGAGAAACCAAAAAAGATTTTTGGCCAAGAGGAAGGAAAGAGAAGAAATGAAAAATGTACAAATAAGAAAGGAAAATGGCTTATATAATAAGCCTTACAAATCTTCCTATATAAGATTTAACAAAGCTTTTTGAAGAAGCTTAATATAACAAGAATTTTGAAGGAAAATTAAGCAAGGATTTTGGCCAAGAAAAATAGGAAAAGAAAGTGAAAATTTAATTTGAAATGTCTATTGGTCAAAGGTCACATGGGCAAGGGTAGAGTCATTGGTCAATTTATTGGCACTCTATTGCATGCATGGTAAATATCTAGCTTTGCATACATTGATTGATTTCAAACTAAGGGTATTCTAGTAAATACTCTAGGACTATGAATATAATAATATAGTTTACGGGCACGCTTCCCAGTACATACCCGGGTTTTCTAAGTGCGCTAAAAATTTTCTATCGCACGGTCTACAATAAAAAGGATAGCACCTATGCATGACAATCCCAAATTATTTATCGAAAATTTCTAAATTTCCAAACGCGTGGTCAGTATTACGAAATCCYAAATAACTATTCAAAAATCAAAAACGACTGGGATTTTACACTCTATTCCCTTAACTTCTAAGACTCTCCAACTATAAGACGTCCCCCTTCCTAACCGACAACATCTCTCTTATTTCCCTAGCAACTCCCTACAAACATCCTACCTCTCTCTCAAGTGCTCTCCCCCTCACCAATACATTTTCTTCTTCTTCCTCTTYCTCTTACTTCCTACCTGAGCCCTCAATCTACCAAGGAGACCTCCTCAAAGCTTCATTTTCTTGCTGCTAGAGTCTACCATAGCCGTGCCTCCTTGCTGGTCCACTCTTCCTAACGACTGTGCTGGTCGATTGAAGGCCAAGCACACTAACCTGATTTTCTGCAAGATAAGGTAAGTACTCTTGTCCATTCCTTTAGTAATCATGTGTAGGATGTAGTTTAGTTCTTTTGTTAAGTTCTTGAACAATGAAAATGCTGTAAGAAGTGTTTTTGTTAGAATATAGCTGAAAATTTATTGATGGCATGCTAGTATATATTTATTATTGAGATTAAGTTCAAGGCTTGGGGTAATACATGACTATTGCTTTGAAGGTTTGTTGCTGAATTATTAGGTTAATGATTTCATAAGATTTGAAGCATGTTAACATGTGTTATGAGTTGAGAAAATTGAGATTTGGGATGATAGAAAATGAGGTAGTATGTTTCGGTTAAAGAAGATGAATTTGTGAATATGCATGCTGTGTTTATATGCTGAAAATCTATTGAATGATGATGGTATGTGAATAATGATACTTGGGATTATAGTGTAAGGACTGTAAGGTGAATTAAAAGACTTAGTAAAACAAGTTTGTGTTGAGATATAAACTAGAAAATGATTGGTTGGATATGTTGTTGAGTAGCATGATAACTAGTTTTGAAGTTTAATGCTGTTTTAGTTCTTATTTAAGACCTGATAAAAAGAAATTATGAAAATAATTATTTGATGGATGGGAATCTTGCTCATTAGGTTTAATTTGGTATATAGAACATCTAAAATGATTTCCTAAAACTAGAGATATGAATATAACAACATAAGTTGCCATATTCACCCAGACCAGAAAAACTATCCTACTGTTTTGCTATATTTTGGTTCCGTTAGGAAGTAAAATATTGTATATGTTATATGTTTAGCTATCTACGCATCGTAGGAGTAATTAGAGACCAGGTTCACTTAATTCAGACATGTAGATCTTGAATTATACATTAATCTTTAAGACCCTCCCAGTTCAAGCTTATTGTCGTTGAACCCTGTATTCCCATTGAATTCAGTAGTTATATGGACCATTTTAAGAACTGAAACCTATATGAATATACTTCTTAGTATTTTAAGAACAAAATGGCACTGGGTTCTTAGGATGACCCTAAGTATAATATGAGATATAAGTCAAACATTCTCTACTGCCTGTTTCAGTTGATAAGACTCTAGATCTACTGTATTAGGGTCACTCAAAATCAACCATAATTCCCATTTAGGCATGTTTAATGTAGATGGAAGTATCTACCTTAGGATCATTTTTCAACCAGTTTTGCATAAATATCGAACTAGAATTTAAGTTATGCTCAGATTAGTCCACTCTGCCTAGCTGGGCAAAAATGAACATCACTCATGTTTGTTAGTTCTTTGTGTCTTGAATAACTTCTATAACAAGAAATATTTTATAGAATTACTTTTTTTGAATATTTGAGAACATTTGGTCGYTATTCTATTGTTAAAGAATTTCTTAGAAACCGTAATTGGTAATCATAACTTGTACATCGGTTAGAGGCCCGAGAAAAAATATATCCACCTGATTCATTAGGAACGCGCTAAGGTTTTAGAATTATAAGTTGACGTGCAGCCTTATTCTTGGAATCAGTTGGCCTCATAGTATGATTTGTATAATTCAACTAAGAATACCTTTAACATGTTTAGTAGCTACAACTAGCTGAATATCCTAGGAGTATCCATCTACATGTGAGTTCCCTGAAATAGTTTTTCCGCAAAATGCAACGTTTTTGTGAGTTTTCTTGAAGTTAATTTTAAATTCTCTTATCTAAATTTTTGAATTGATTTGATATGCTTCAAAGTTGATTTCTTTGCAAGCATTTTGCAATATAGAATTACTCACTTTGTGAAGGAYTTCATGTTTGCAATGAAATATTTTCAAAAGAGCATTGATTTAGTATTATTCGGGGAACTTTTGAACTGTGAAAATGTGTTGTGATTACTATTGATTGATTAAGAAGTGATAAGGTTGAAAATCGCATGTATAAATTGGAAGGAATAAGGCTGGTATTACTTGATCCCAAAGAGTTTAACTCCTTCAATAACGGTTTGTTCATTGTGTTTTATTCTTTTCAAGCTAATGAGTTTTATCAAATGCTTTTGATTTACTTATTCAGTTGTTTTATTCATTGAAAGATTGAAAAAGAAAATGGTGGTAAGATTTATCCTCAAACGCAGTTTCTTTCAAATATCCCTGACCATTTGTTTTCACTGCTATTAAATTATGCTTCTTGAAATTAACTTACTATTCACAAGTGTGGAACTCATTGAGTTATCGCTCACAATTTTCTCCAGTTTTACTTATTGACAGGTATGGATCACTAGGATTATAGGTTGATTATGAGCGCTTAGGGGTACTTGTTATTTTGAAGTGCTAGACTATATGCGTATACTTTTTATGTTTTAGAATATTACTATTGTGAAGTAATTTGTTAAGTTTGAAATAGTCGTAGCAATTGTATTATTTTTTTGAAATCTATAATCCCTATTGGATTGTAAACTATGATTCTTGTTTTAGATATATTATATTTATTGTGATACTATGGACTCTCGAGAGACAAGCGACAACTCATTTGGCTCCAGTCATACCTTAGGGTCAGGGGGAGTGTCACGAGATCTATAGGGATATTTTGAACAAAATTCTATTTTGGCTCAAACCATTCTCAATCTGTCAATTCAATACTTTCTCAATTGCTGAAAGCAATTGTTGGGTCCAGAAGAATCAATAACATTTAGAGGAGGAACTTTTGGCTAATACTGGATATTATGTTTGGCATAAAACTTTAGGGGTGGAAATTCTTCTAGCAGAAACATAGCTACCATGGGTAATTCTGGCTTATCAAAAAGAAAATGGTGGATTGCAAGGAGAAGATTGATATGATGGTAAAGTAGATTTAGGAACTCCACATGTGACATAGTAATCAAACTTGCCACTATGTTCTCCTAATAGATCTACTGAAAGGATCACCTTCCTCATATGTCTTTTTGAGAGATTTCTAGGCTTTTGATTTAGATCTGGTTCTTGAATATTTAGGTTTCCCATCTTCAAATCCAAGACTACATAGCCATTCCTATTCTTGTTGTTTTTGACAATAACTGCAATTGCAAAATGGATCCCATTTGACATGACCAACGTGATCCTGATATTCATATACAGGTATTCCATCAAACTCCTATATGGCAAACTGGGGAGAGAAGATGGGCGGCTTTGCTGAAGTAGATGATTCAGCGTTAAAAGCTATTTCAGTGTTCCCATTCTACAAAAATGTATATCAGCCATCTGTTCTCTGGATAGGTTTTTGAGAAGTGTGATGAAGTTTCTCATAACCTTGGATCCTTTTTCAAGGTAGAAGCTTTACAAGCTCATCTCGAGAGTTTGCCTAGGAAACTGGATACAAAATTTATCTCACCAAAGGCTACTTCATGGGATCATGGAAATGCCATATTTAGAGCATGATTTTGGACTCTATAACAATACGGTATTGAAGTGTTTTCTTGACTGAATATTCTTGCATATAAAGACCATTTGGACTTGGACTTTTAAGGCTTTGAGAAGATTTGGATCCTAAAGACTAATGTTAAAGTTAGGAAACCACATTACGATGACTGTTCTCACATTTAACATAGTATGTATAGTACCAATATAAGTTCTTGTACTTCTTAATCTTGGAGTCCAAGAGTGTTAATCTTGCTACTGCAGCAAGACATTTTCTGGCATGTAAAGTAAGACAAATTCTTACACCCCCAAAATGAAGATGTGTTTATCCCTGTCTCATCCACTAAGATGAGGAAATTGAGATGGTATATTGAAGGATATGAACTGCTCCTCTGATGTCGCTAGAATAGAACAACAGAAACCAATCGCTTGAACATATTCCTTCACCTAAGGAGAAGATGAACATTTGATCAAATGTGTAATATCTTCAGGTATGAGGGGTGATTGTTTCTTAGGAAAGATGTGATAATGGTTTATGTGTGGTAGTTGAGTATCTGGTAATTGCTCATCTAGTGTATATGTGATTTCAGACAAAGATTCAATATTCCCAAAAGTTCAAGGTCTTGATTTAGTAGAAGATAAAGAAGGTAAAGTAGATATGGAAAATGGAGTATCTAAAAAAATTGGCAGAGAAGGAGATATCATGTAAATAAATTTATCTGTTCTTCAAAAGATGGTTAATAAACTAATTTGATGTCATTTATATATTTTCCATGTTTTACCTTGAATGTCAAAGATGCACGAAACAAATTTGATGCTCACTAACTTGGTGCAATCTTATCCTAGAAAATATATCAGTGTCAACAAGTGTATATCAAGTGAGTCAAGGTCGGTCCSATAAGGATTTCTAATCAAGTATCAAAATCACTAAATTCCCCTAATTTAAACTTATCAAAAGTGATTGAATTAAACTAAAATTAGAAATGAAGAAGTAATCTAAAAAGTTCAATTACATAATGTGAAAAGATTTAATGTAATAAAAGAGGCTGGTTAGGGTATTGGTCCTAATCATTCCTATAATGAGCTATGTTAATCACACCTTAATTATCTTAATTCTCAAATCTAATCTAATTGTTAATGGTAGAATTTTCTATTTAGGTTATACCTAGTCCCTTGGCATAAAACCCCTAATTCAAATTAACTAAATTCATATCCCTACGTGACTTAGATTAATCGAAATTGCATTAAAGATCTAAGAACTTTCCCAATTTCATTAACCACGGTCTATTACTATTCGAAACCATCCAAAGGGAATTGATTATATTCCTAATCGGTTCAATACTGGTTGGTCATTATTGCCTAAGTCCTAATCACAATGTTCACATCCCTATCCTTTCGAATGATTATGAAATGATTTGTAGGTAGCTAATCCACAAAAAGCATTAAGAAAGCCACAATGATAATAAACAACTTAAATAGATTGAGAATCAACAATAAAGGCATAATAGAGTTTAACCCATTACAAATAAAACATCTTCTCAAATAGCCCTAACCAACACAAAACGTTTAGCCTAAGAAACTCGTGAAATCCACTATAGGAAGTATAATAAACATGCCAAAACCTAAGATTAGGTGAAAAAAAAAAAAAAAAAAGAATCGATTCGATGAACAAATCCTTAAGTAATCTTGGTTGAATACAAGCTTTCAAGCTCTTTAATGGTTTCCTCCAAGTTTCCCATATTAAAACTACTCTAAAACTATGAAAATAGAGTGTTCTCATCCACCAAATGTCTACATAATCGACAAAAGAACACACTATTTATAGAAGTACATAACCCTAAAAATGGCTCGACCATCGCCTGATTTGGCTTGAACTAGCCCTAGTTTAAGCCTAAAAAGACCAAATCGGCGCCCGATTTGTACCAAACTGATGCCGAATTGGTTCTGGAAACACACAGCAAGATTTTATTCTTGAACCGGCGCCAATTCAAACGTAAATTGACGCTGGTTTGGCTGCTCTTTCAAACTTAGTCAAATTTTGATGATTATCACCTTTTGAAATTAGCGTTTTGACTCCAAATTCTTCTGAATTTGTTGTTTGACCTCTTTAAGCTCTTCTACAACCAATTTTTGTCATTTTCTTGTATTTAAGATGAAAATCCTACAATAAATCATTTCGAACCAAAATTAGTGTAATACAATGTCAATCATATAAGAAACTCGACAAGAAACGACTTAAGTAATGGAAAAACATGATATAAAATATAACTTTATCCAAGTTCCCTAGCTCTGATACAAAATCCTTGGATTCCTTATGGGAGACTCTTCGCGAGAACACAAATACTATTATCAGATAAAACTGGTGGGCGACCTCATGGCTTTTCCTAGTCAAGCCTTGTCTCTCATTCATCAGACTAAGATCCTTCACTTTAACAAATCATATCTCTCCAAGTTCAATTGGATTAAGTAGTCACAATGATTTCTGATCAGCAGGATTAGATATAGCTACAAGCTCAGAGCATAGTCTCATATGGTAATAACACAAAGGAGGAAGATGTAAAAGATTTCAAAAGTAACTCATAACCACTTCTTCAGTACACAAGAGAAAGAACTTAGAAAAACATGATGTTTTATTCAATACCAAACTTCTTACAAAGAAGAGTAGTAACCACATCATTTCACATTTTCCATTCTTGATCCTTTTTTCTATTATCGATTTAGGGGAATTTCTCTCCATCTCTATTCTTAGCCTGATGACCCTACTTTCCTTCTTGATTTGTTAACTTCCCATTTAAATGTCCGCTTTATTTTCTGACTTCTTTGTGTGTAAGTCTCATATTGATATTGCTATAGTTATGTTATGGTTTTGATAATGACTTTTACTCACATTGTGTATGAAAATTATAGGAACACAATTCAAGCCTTATGGACTTCAATATCTCAATGGAATCAAGTGAAGTTGTTCAATTTACCTTTATAGAGATCTAGTTGTTTGTAGTTTATTTAAGTATATAGGTTTATCCTTCTTATCTAGAATTGTACTTAGACTTAAATTTATTTTCTTATTAATGCTTTTTTATCTTTGCATAAAATATTTTTCAAATGTTCTCTAATGTGTTATTCTTTGAAAAAACATAGGTGTTAGACTTACAATAGTATTTAGGACTATAGAAGTTTCTCTGAAAATGGACTTACAATAGTATTTAGGACTTTAAAAGTTTCTCTGAAAATGAGTTGAAAGGTGTGTATACACTTTGGACTCAGAACCTAGTCACTTTGGACATCCTAAATACACGACTTGTAAGTCAAAAGTCCTTTGATAAAAATTTGGATGAAACATGGCTTTCATTAGAATGTCCAAAGGTGTCAAGCAGTGCATTTGAACTTAGTTTGAACTCACAACTTGTGCCCACCTTGGACGTCCGAAACTGGTATATGTTAAGTCCATGAGGCTTCAAACAATRTCATGTGTGACATCGGACGTTCGAATGCCTACCGTTGTAACGTCTGAAGGATAGTTYAGATGGTTTAACGTCCAAATAGTCCTGATGTTGAGTCAAATATCTTTTTAAAGGTTCAAACGATACTTCAAAAGCTCCGCCATTCTGGTCCAGACGTTTGAACTAAATCAAAAAAGAACAATTTCTAGGGTATCTTGAGAGAACTTCTTCAAAAGCATTCATTTAATTATTCTATTGCACAAGTGTAAGGAATGCTTTGTTTGTGAAATAAAATGGAAATCTTTGTGGCTTTCTTAGTGAATTTGAAAATCCTAAGGATGTGTCGAGCTGTAAATTTTAAGGGAAATCGAAGTATATCTTGTTGTTTCTCACTTTATTTTGGTTGGTGTAGCTTTATTGTTCTTCATACATGTAAATTTTTACATAAAAAATTTTTAAAAGTCAATTCACCTTACCCTTCTAGTACATTTGAATGTGTTTCTTGCTTGCTTCTGTCCAACTTTTTTCCCTATAATCAAGTCTTTGTTCATACTTGATGTGTTATTGTTCATACTTGATTATTGTTCTAAAGTTGTTTATTTTTTTCCCCCCCCTTTCCCAAACTGTTATATTGTAAGAAAATTTACCTTTTCTTCCCACTTTGGAACATTTTCAGCTCGTAATAGGTCGTTTCTATTGTTTCACCCGTAGCTTATGTGTAAAGCAGTGACATATCCTATGAAGCTTCAAGTATTCAAAGTTAGTATCATTGTGCCTACTTCCAAGCAAAGACATTGTCCCTTCAATTTTTAATAATCCAAACACACAGTGTAAGAGGGATTTTATCAGATCAAACTTAAAATCTGTCTTTTGATAGTAAAAGCGTTCACTATTAAACTAGTCGCTAGAGAATTGACAGATCAGTAGATCTCTCGGAATTATAGATGGTTTGAGCAGCATGCACTGTATATTGTGTTGTGTCCCCAATTGCATCTTAGGAGGTCACATAAGCGTAGACCTAACAGGCCAGGAAAACCCTAACCAAACCCGACCAAGCAATCCTATGGGTCGGGCAGATTAATTCACTAAATTTTTTTCCAAAAGAATGAAAAACTAGAAAATCTCTTAGTCCCTTGAATTACTCCAATGTTTTGTACTCTTTGAATTGGCCAAGGAAGATCAGTCTTCCAAGGACTCCTAACGGGCCGCACATCTGAGGCCCAGAGAGGGAAATATGGAATTAAGAAGACAATGGAAATTTCAGAATAACCTCAGTTGTTYATTGAACTAACAGTTCCCTACCTCAAAGGAGGAAATTTCATGGTTGGAACTTCGCTAGTTTTAATATTAAGAAAAATGAATTCACTTATATTCAAGAGAAACTGTAAGTCCATGAGAAATCAATGTCACTGGAAAGACATGCCACTGTCAATGAACTCACACTTGGTGGAAGCCGAGGTCCAATTAGGATAGCACTGGTTACTTCCAGCCATAACCAATTTCCATTCACAACTAGACATGGCTCTGCAATTTTGATTTACACCATTCTATAGCCCAATAACCTCTTCCTTAGAGTAACAATCACTGCTCTTTTTTTCAGAGATCATATTTAACCCTACCAGTAAAAGACGTGCATTAAATACMTTTGACCATTTTAGCATGCAAGAAAAAAGGTTGTGACCAGTACAATAGTAAGAGTACATAAGCCATTTGCACCTATCACGCGGTCGCTTCCGGCATTCTTCCCCTAACAGCAAAAGCCTTTCCATATCATGCAATAAAAAACTCTCTTTTCTTTTCATCCTCCATTAACCATTTCAGTAATCAACACAAAAAATCTGAGTTCTATTGTGTTTGACAATTATCAAAATTGTAACAATACAGCATTTCTGCACCAGTCCTTTTCCATCACTTCCAAAGTTGCATCAGACAATCTACCTCGCAAGAACTCGAAAATATCCGAAGTGGAATTCGTCCAAGTTGTAGCTGGAGGACCTCACAAAGGCGCTCTTCTAGGGGCCACTATACAGTTTTTCAATATACCCCCACCTACAGCTTGATGCAGAAGACTGGACGACCATGGACAAGCACTTTTGATTACTCTACCATAGTATTTTCCTCATTTGTGCTGCTATTTGGTTCATTGCTAATTTGATCATTCCTGCCCTCTATATTAGCTTCTCCATTTGCATGCTCCTCAACTTGCACATCTTTATTGCCATTTGCAAGGGTTTGAACTGATGTAGGTTCATTGTATTTGTTGTCAGGAATTATTTCCCCATCTGCGGAGCCATTCCCTAAGGCAGGTTCATCAGTATCCATCACACGAATAGACGTAGATGGGAACAAGCTGTTTGCTTCTGATACGTGAACATCAAGAGGGCCTTGCCCTGGATAAGCTGAGTATTGATCAAACTGATGGTTCATCATCTGTGCCTGAACACAAATGACAAAAGAATTATTTTGCATCTATCAGCATTTCCCAAATGCAGTGGTAAGACTATAGAAACAAGTAGGACAAACGCATGATGATCACAGATGTAGACTAGAAATGACCAGAAGGGAGGCCAAAAACATATTCCCTAAAAAGAGAGAGTCTATCTACTTAAAAAATCTTATCAGGGTTGGGGCTCATAACCCATTTATACAATTCCCCCTCAGTTTAGAGAGAGAGAAAGAGAACTGAATTAAGCTAGAACTAAAGTTATGATATTATAGTTTTGCCAATACCTTGTCAATTCTCAGATATAACCTAATCCTGCCAAATAAAATGTTTGCAACGCCCAAATGTCCAGGCATGACCCATTTATAAGCAGGTATTCTTGCATAGCCAATGAAGAGATCCAGTATGTGAAACTTTATAAGCTTCAGTAATCAACACTGCCTCATTATGTATAGAACTCCCCATATCATTTTCTAATCCCCTGTTTGCATTGGCTTATATTCAGCTGATTCATTTTATCTTTTCTTTTTCCCCTCAAAAGCTCTTTGAGGTGTTTCTCCTAAGATATAACCATCCCATCATCTCCCAACCCCCCCTCCTTTCTTCCTGAATTACTTCCAAAAGCAACCCAGAGGTGTTTCCCTCATATGACTTACACTTATCAAAGTATTGAAAGGAAGATAATTTGATATTCAAACAATTTTCAGCATTCACTTATGTCAGCAATTTAAGGATGCTAAAGCTTAGGAGAACAGGCAACAGAGCCTACAAATTACGTTTTGTCCTCTCACATCCAAGATCTGGATCCAGCTGAGTCAGACATGAGAATACTTAAGCCACAAACTGCTAGTATTAATCATGAGGAGAATACCTGATAGATTTGATGTAACTTATAGTCAACAATATTAGCCATCTCCTCAAGACCACTGACAAGCTCAATTGGTCCAGTGTCCTCAACATGGCGTTCTGTATTTGGCCCAACCTCATGTAAATTCAAAGCAAGACGATCAGGTCTCTGAAGCAATAGTCTGAAAGTAGGTTGTAGTTCATAACATTGTTCAAACAGGGAACGGCGACAGAATACATAAAGTCCCAGTCGAGCACGGGACATTGCAACAACTAATCTTCTAACATCACGAAGATGGCCCACAAAGCGGGTACGCACAAGAGACAATAGAATGATATCATTCTGCTGACCTTGAAACTTGTCAACAGTAGCAACCTACAAGCAACAAATCAATTTATAAAAGCTGTTTCAGAAAAGATCAAAAAATTGCACCATATATAAGAAAAAGCACAAGTTGCATCAGTAACCATTTTGACAGCCACAACTATAGTGCAACTAGCCATTCTCAGGTCCTAACCACTTCGTCCAGGTCTATACAACCATTCTTCAAAAGAGCAATGCTCTCCAACCTTTGTGAACAATAACAATTTACAGATGAAATCTCAGAAATAATATTAATTCTACAGTTTTTACCCGCAAACAAGTGACTGGAAACTTAAGAGTGATTTAAACAATATATCTCTGTTATTAGTAAGCATTTTTTTCCCCCTTCCAATTCATCAATTTTCAGAAGTCCAAGCATTCTAATCAATAATTTAAGGCGTAAAAAATACTCATTACAAGTTACCTTGTTTGGAGGACCGAAGGCAGCATAAGGAACACATCGCCTGTTAATCACATCACGTACCAGAAGTTTCTGGCCGTTGTAGGTTGTTAAGATGGATATCTTATTAGCAGGATAACCTAATAAGCGCATATACATGTAGACACTGACAATATACTCAGCCTCCCCTTCATTTTGATAAAACCATGGCGAAGGAGCAGACTCACCTCTCCCATGGTAATCCGGAACATCTACCAACTGATAATCGTAAGAGAATCCAGCATTTGCTCTATGGAAGATAGGATTGTCCTTCACATATGGAAGATCACCCAGGTCCCTATATCTCCAGTTGTAAAGCCTAGCTAAGCTTGGCCTTGCTCTACCCTGAGCATTGAGCTCAATGTAAGGAATACCCAGGCGAACAAATCTTGTAAATAAACTCTGATCCATGTGGCTGTATTTCTGAAAAGCCATATTCTTCACAACAGGAGGCAACTGGTGATGATCACCAATCAATATGCATCGCTTAAGGCGTGCATAGCCATCTTCCTGTCTTTGCAGCAACATGGGGATGAATGTTTCAATCTCCAGAATTTGAGCACTTTCTTCCATCAATAAGTTGTCATACTTGAAGCCAAGCTGAAGAAAATCCTTTCTTTTGAGAGCTGCATGGGTGCAAGTCATTGCTACTATCTTTGCCTGCTTGGTCATTAGGTAGTTTGACCGGTCAACAGTTGACTTGAGCAACTCAAATGCTCTACATTCTTCAAGCTCCTGAAACATAGTTTTTAAATGACGAAAGCACCCTTTTGCTGCTCGCATATCACTCTCAAAAGACTGTCCAGTAAATATTGGCTTGGGAGCATTGGAGAAGAACTCCTTAAAGGGAAAGCGGTCCTGAACAAAACTTGGTTTGTCTTTATTCATATCACAAGCATCTAAAAACTGCTCCCATCGTGAATACACATGAAGCAACCAAAAGTGTCCAGCTGTTTCACAAGTATAGCCTACATCTTCAGGCAGTTGGAGAGATCTTGCAAGTCGCTCCACTTCCCCGAGCAGTTCCAGCCGCCTAACAAGCATTGCATTCACACGGCCTTGACGGCTAAAGTCAAGATCAGTTGCTAATTCTTGTTCACCTTGACCCAAACGAAGAAGATAGCGAGCTGGTACATCTCTCTGTTACAATAGGAATTATATGACTTAAGCTATTAACTCACCATTAATTATACAGGAAACAGAAAGAGAAAGGAAAAAAAGTGTTAAAAAAAATAAATAAATAAATAAAGAGATGACCACACGCTGCATTCCAAAGCATATTAGCAACAGATAGGGAGTTGGACATTGGTTACAAGGAACACTGTTGGGACAAAAACTATCACAGGAAAAAGTAGTTCTAGATAAATGCTCATACCTGCATAATCTTCTCAAATATATCATTCAGAGCCTGGTTCGAATGAGTAATTATCAAGGTCCTCTGAGAAGGACAATTATGATACAACACATTTAAGATTTGAACAGCCGTATCCGTCTTCCCCGTTCCAGGAGGTCCCACAACCATAGTTAATCCCGGCTGAATTCCTGAAATTATTGCTCCAACCTGTATAACAAGAAAAAGGACCAGAATAATGAGTAAAAAAATTCAGGGAACAGCCCATGATGTATCCAGTCTAGTTTTATAAAGTGAAAATACACCTGAAAATATCTCATTCCAACAAACACGAAACAAATGAATCCCAATTCACAGGTCAACAATATTTTACTTATTATTAAAAGATTGCCATTATCTTAGTGTCCAGGAAAATTGAATGCAACTTTGGTCCTAAAGAACTGACAATTTACATTGTGACCTCCAGTCCAGTCACAATGAAATCAGTGGCCATCCAACAACAACACAAATAAAAAAAATTAAGAAATTAAGAAAAAAAGAGGAAAAACATGACAAATAACTACTTCACCATAAAGACAAAGTAGCCTTGCAAAATCAAGATTATTTAGCTTTAAACTCATTTAGCTTGTTTCATTAGAACTTGATTATTTAGCAAAATCAAGATTATCAGTTAAGATTAGGAGACTGACAATAGTGATTGATTAGGACATGATTAGGTACTTCCCTATTATAGGATTCCCACTTAATATATATAGGTGTCTTATATGATGAGTAAGAGACAAGAGAGTACACAATAGAAAATTCTCACAATTTTGTTTAGATCGTATCAGAGCTCTATTATCTCTTTAGATTATTTTAACATGGCATTAGAGCCAGAGCCAATTCCATAATGTTGAAACTCTGGCTTTGGTTCTTCATGTTTCAAAAATTGTTTGGATGGAGCTCCTCACGACTTCAATCAAGATTGTTTAGGATTTATATAGTTCTTATTGTTCCTTCTTTTCCTCATTCGCAGATTGCATGTTTCTTTCCAGATTGTTGTTTTCTTTACTATCTTTGTTTATCAGATTCTTTCCTCTACCCCACACACGGCGCCTCAAGTCACCACCTTTGCTTCACGCACCTCGCCTAGTTCCATACGGCAAAGATTTGTGCTTTGTTGAGCGAAAATCTGTTCTAGATGACATTCAGTCGGTAGACTAGAGAACTGGAATCAGTCGGTAGACTGGCAAATTGATATTCAGTCGGAAGACTGGAGAATTGGCAATCGGGAGACAGAAAATTTGAACAATATTTTCAATAAGGCTCTAAATGCAATTCAGGTTGGTTATCTTTGCAACAAGTTGGGCATAATTAACATTTATGCTCCAACTTGAGGGGGAGAGTTAAGATAGGAAACTGATAATAGTGATTGAGTAGGACTTGATTAGATACTTCCCTATTATGGGATACCCACTTAGTATATATAGGCATCTTATATGATGAATAAGAAACGAGAAATACACAAGAAAATTCCCACAATTCTGTTTGCATGGTATTAGTGCTATATTATTTCTTTCGATTATTTTAACAAGGCCAAACTAAGGGGGTAAATAGATTAATGACAAGGCGTTTTTTGCAACATGCAAAAGGTACCACATGTTGCTGCACAATTTCCATAATCTCAGGCACGTGCATTGGTAGAATAATCATTTGCGTCAGCATCAAAAAGCAGTACCACAAAATCACATTACTAAATAATAAAAAACAATTCATCAGCAGCTGCTCACATGAATGCTATGCAAAAACTCTTAACAAGTATGATTATGAAGTGACATTTTACTGCATTAGGTCGTTATCACCACATAACTGAACAGTTTCTTTTCTTTCTTTGAGTTAGGAATTGCAAAGTGATCCATCATTACTTGTACAACTATGCTAAGGCTATATTTGGAGAACATGCTAGAGTGTGGAATTGTGCTGGGATTGGATATAGTGTGGCAAGTGGGACAATTTGAAATTTGAATTTTAAAATTTGGATATGATGGTTTGATGTGGAATTGAACAGAGTGTAGATGTTATTTGGATAGATGGTTTGTAATAATAAACTCATAAATATTTATAATTTATAACTTTTTTTAACAATCAAATTCAAATATTCCTTGCATATTTGTGATTTATATACAAACTTATATTTTTTTTCACATTTTTCACAACATTCCAATTTTCAAGTTTCAGCATGAATAAACGTTTAAGTAGTCATCTTAAACAACTTTTGTTACCCTGATGTATGGGGTTGCAGTCATCTTGAATGTTTAACACTGTTTCTACAATATGGATGAATTACTGCATTGTGGATGTGAAAACAAATGGTGGTTTCATTGTAGCCAAACCTTGCTACATTGTGGAATACTAAACAAATGAATGCTACATTCTTGATGTGGGCACGCTGTCCAAATAGAGCCTAAATCTATCCAACATATTAAAGACTAAGATTGAAATGCTACTCCCACTCCCTCCATTCATTTATCACGCAGAACAAGTTAAAACCTTGTTCTTGCCATTATCGACTTCCGAGAAGCATTAGGTCCATAAGTTTCACAAAAGATCTTGCAGAACCATAAAATAACCAACAAATACTGCTTATTTCATAATCTACAAAAGAAAGTTTTAAAATTATTACGAAACATGACATAAAAGAGCAATAATTAAAATAACATAGGCTAAATGTTCCATATAAGCTGGGATGTATAGACTACATAAAAGACATCACTAACCAACTAATGATGTCAAGAAAAACAGATCACTTCAGAATCTTATATGCGAGATACTCAAAGAAAAACAAATTAGACTCAAGTACTGACTATATGCAATCAAAGTGACATGGCATTTCTCTTATGGAAATTGTTTTCTCTCTCTCTCTCTCTCCTATGCATCAAATACAAAGTACAGAAAGATTTTCGCTCTTACCTAAAATGTGAATCCCAGTCAAAACAAATTAAATCACTGTTTCACAACTACAGTATACAATGAAAGCAAAATATACACTAAATTACAAGCTATATACATGTCTCCATATCAAATGACAGAAACACCTTTAAGAATACCTGATGGCAAAACTGGTAGCCTATTCAAGAAGACATCTAAAGAGCTCAAGGATACCATGATTTACCAACAAGATACAGAAGATAGTTTTCAGCAAGAAACGTAACAAAACATGCTAAGCGAAAGGAAATATTTAACAAATAATAAAAGCACCTGAATAGGAGTAAATCTGACTGAGTTCTGCCTTGGCTGATCTTGGAGATATGGACCAGGATCTGGAGGGACATAAGCCTGAACAAAAAGCTTTTCCCTCTCAACATGGACCTCCATATTGCCAGCATCTCCTGAAGCTGCAATAGACTTCTCATTTCCTGAAAGAGCATGTGCGTCTCCCTTTAGATCCCGGGGCAGACTGATAAGAAAAGGGGCCTTTGGGTGTGCATTGTCTGTGCCATCAGAATTTTTGAAGCAAACCTAAGACAAGAAGAAAATTAGATGGAAAAATACACATAAGCAGCCTAAAAGTATTATAATACAAGGAAAAGCAAACCTGATAATGCGGGAAACTCTCTCTGACATGATCAGCATCAAGGAAAGTATCTTTGAAATCCATTGCTTCCAAAAGTTCTGGCATATTAGTCCATTGTGCTGCTGAAGGATTGCCATAGCCCAAAAATACGTCATGCAACCAGTCAGGCACGATACATGTTTCATTCATTAGATCTCTTATGGACTCTAGAATTGCTTTGAAATTGTTTTCCTTAGGTTTCCTCCTCATCAGTACATTAAATGTACCATAAACATCTTCAGCACCCTTCTCCGCAATATCACTAACATCCATATGATATTGTGCTGTATCCAGAGCAACAGTCACAGTTCTCAGTTCTCCTTTTGGAGGTTTCCACTCATCCCGCTTGATCCTTCCAGTAAAGTCATTCATGAGAATTCCCTCCTCATCACACATCTCAATAATCTCACATCCACGTACATATTTAAGCCCAAGTCTCTGAGGAACTGTTGCTTTAGCAGCTTCATCTGCACTTAGTGGCTCGAATGAAGGAGATATAGACAGTAGAAACAGAACATCGTGCTCTTTGAGAGCATTCCACTCTGATCTTACTTGTGCTTTATAACTTGAAATGCTAAAAGTGACTTCTGCTGTCACCGATGAAGGCTTTACTTCCCCAATATTTGGCTGCTTGACTTCTGTAATCTTAAATTCTTTAATTGGTACAGCCATTCTTGACCAACCACGAAAAGCAGTTTCTCCTTCATTATTAATGTAAGCAAGGAGATGAGGAACAGCCTCCTGAATATCCTCCCGGATCTCATAAGTGGATTCAAGGCGGAAAAGATTAAAATTTCTTAGAAGGTAATCATGCAATGTCAAGAATTGTAGATTAAGTTTTGGAAGTGCCAGACACCCTTCTCCAGAATAGTTGATACTAGGCACAAGGCTCTCGTCCCACATTATCTGTTCATTTGGATAAAGTGGGAGAGTATTTATCGCCTCCTTTTGAGATTGCTGTCTCTCGAAAAAGGAAACCATGACCTCAATCAGAAAGTCAACTCTTTCTGACCATGGGTCATCCTTACAAACCAGCTTCAGCTGTAAACAAGATAAACATCACAGGATAAACATTCAGATTGTCCACAATGTCCTGAAAATAATTTATGAAGTGAAAAAGAAAAAGAAAAGAAACATTAAACGTGCATCCGCTCCATGTATGCACATATGATGGATTTTGCGAACCTAATACATGGAGGGAGTATGCTAGGGTTGTACCTCAATTTATTGGAGTAAAAATACCTGTCATGTCATTAGGGGACAGGAAAACTGAGGATACAATGCTAATTCAGGATCAAAATAACATGCGGTCTTACTGTAAAACTACTAGACATCCCAATGAGATTCAGAAAAACTTAAAGATTGGCTTTTGCTCCCAAGTAATAGCAACTTTTAGCATTTATCATGCCTATCCCAATCATTCCTCCAAATCAAGTGGAAGTCATCAAAGATGCACTGATCTTGTGCTTCCAAACTTATGTAGATCAGTCCAAAACCCAATGCTGAATCAAAGTCTAGAACCATTTGACATATGAATCTTCTAATAGTTTCTCTTCAAGATCAACGACAAACTACCTCTTCTTCCACCTTAGCCAATAAAATTCATACCATAAGACTACATCTGTGGACAATAGATGTCATTAACTCTCTAAAAATTGAATCATTGAACTTGAGATGTGAATTACTGTTCTGTAGTTTGCTGCAAAGCGATAAATTGTCCATTATAATTTTTGCACCATTTAATGGCTGCAAAATGGTGTCTTGAGAATATAGACCCCAAAATACATACTGCTCTTCAGCACTTGAGAAATTTTTTGAGAAATATTCTTCTTGACCAGTCAAATTAAAAATGGCTAAGGCATGATATATTCCAAAGCACTAAAACATGATTTGGATACCACGATTGATTAGAGAAGACACTAAATTTCAGAAGTGAGTATAAAGATGAGTAGCAGTCAACTGGCCTATATTTCACCACCAAGATCTGTGCAAGTTTTTACTAACACCATCTGCAATCCTTAATTTGGATACTGGAATTCAGCCAGAGAAGACAGCAGGCTTTCAAGCTGCCATCTACAAAATGAAAGACTAGTTTTGGGGAAGTAATATCAAAATGATCTCACATGCTTGGCTGGCTATATGTAATTAATATTACCCAAGACTGTATCTTAATTGTGTTGATATGGGCATTMCAGGTGTGTGACAGATTGAGGGACAAAGGGACAGAGGAAGAGGAGAGATATCAGAACATTTCTAACCAGCAATAAAGAAAGCATTACTCTGACAGGTAATTGATATGGGTTAAATCACAGAAAATAAACCAAAGAAGATCAGATATATACTCACGACCCATCACTGGCCACATCACACACCTTTCTGCAGACTAAATCTCTCAGCTCTTCAGGAGAAAGTATTGAGAGTTTCTTTGAAAGATCAGGACGCTTGTTAATTGAACCAATGTTGGCCAATGACAGTTCTCTTAACTACAAAAGAGGAGAATATATATATCAATTTACAAAATCAAATGTATAGAATAGAGTCAAATGTAAAGAAAAAGAGTCAAATGTGAATTTCTTTAGAAAGATAGAAGTCACTGAAAGCATGCAAATATAGGAAAGTTAGCAGAAACAGTTCCAAATCTCATTGAAAGGAAACAAGGAAACAGACCTTCGGAATCTTCTTAAATGCAAAGAGCTGGAAAGCTTGAAGGCGGTCGTAATGAGTTTGAAGCACCTCATCATCAGTCATTTGCCTGCCTAAATGATCATCGATCTCGAATTTCTCATAGAACTGAAGCAAGTCAACTAGCTGGGAAAATAGTTTTCCTTTTTCATGTCCATAGAGGGTACTCAAATGACATTTGGCAACAACAGAAACATCAGCAACCAGAGGCCTGATATATCTGCACCTCCGTAGAAGATATTTAGATTAACAAAATAAAACTAAAAATAGGAATGTAACACATGAGAAAAAATGGCAGAAGAAAATAAAAAATTCCTAACCTACAAAGTGCAGAAAAGAAAGCAAAAGCTAATCAACCTCTAGGATGCTTTGCACCTAAGTTGACATGGACAAACTGCTGCAACTGCAGACATGGCAAACCGCTGACCACTTCCCACTATAAGGATAATTTGCATACTACTTGAATCCCGGAATGAGAGAGAAGGAAGCTAACAAATGAGACCTCTATTTATAGCTACAGCAAAAAAAATAGTGCAGATAATTCAACAATCATACTCCCTTTACAGTTCAGTTTGCATAAATGCAAGTTTACATAGCTGATGATACATTACACTATGTGCAGAAGCACATCATTGAGCTTTCTGAAGATATTTAAGAACATTAAAATATTTTATTCTAAATAAAAGCCAGGCAAATCATACCTTCTTGTTGGTAGTTGGCTCAAAAGATCAATAAGAAATTCCATGAACCTTTCACAGTACAAGACAGAAGCTTCATCAACTTCTCTTGCATCCTCCATGCCAACTGGTTCATCGTACTGGTCATCCAGCTGCTTGTGACGGAAAACATGGGAATCAAGTACCTAGCAAGAGAGAGAATGGAAAACTCCGCTGTTGGAACTCAAGTGACCAAACACRTTTACTCACACATTCTTTACTGAGAATACCTCCAAAAACTCTTCTATGAGATTCCGCAAGAACTTCACTTCCATCATATTTGAGGGATCAAAAGGCTCCCCTCTTTTATCTGCTTCCTTGGCTCTCTTTGCGATCTTTCTCCATTTCTTAACTAGATCTGGATTAAGACAAAGTTCCATCTAGATTGCAAAGTAAAAGAAAATCAGTAATACATACTGCTAATTGTAGGAGCAACGAAAACAAAAATATAAATATACATGTAAACGTAAATTTACCTGAAAACGACCATATGATAGGCTATGCCAGCACTGTAGACCTGCCAGTCTCAAAATCTTTTTACTAACTATCTCATCTTCTAAGCTCTACAACAACAAAGGAAAGAAAACTCAGATACTGATGCAGACAGGCAAGTTCAGCCTCTAAAAGTCAAAGCACCAGGGGAAAGAGGGCTGCTCTGGAGACGCTGCTGAATAGTGATACTATTCTTTGTTAATGAGTTACTTATGTGTGAGTAGAGCTGTTTAGCACAAGAGTTGTAAATAGTTATGATATGTAATTTTGAGTAAAGAGGGGGTTTTTGGTAATTGAGACAGTTTAATTTAGGGTTTATATCAGTTACGAGTTTAGGTTTTTGAAGGTAGTTTCGGAGTCATATTTTGTAAACCTCCTATGGGAGAAACCACACACTTGTTTTGCTATTGCTATATTGATTTGAGGGTTTCCATTAAATTTTGATCTCCTTTCTTGGTGCTTTGTAAGTTCATTGCTGCACCAAATAGCCACCACCCATGATGCAAAGCAATTAATGGAAAAGAACAAACACAAATAGAATCACGAAAGTATGCAAGCAATGATGAGAATCCTGAAAGGAAGGTTGTTCAAAATTAGCACCGAGATCATTTAATTAGCAAAAACTCTAGCAACAAAAGATTACAGAAAAAGAAAAGAAAATACAGCATATGAGAAATCCAAAAGTTTCGAAAGAAGCGGGGGAAAACCTACATGACACAATAGAGACAAAAAATAAAACAAAAAATTGTTACTTGAAATAAAAGTTTTATTTTGAAAAAAGGAACTCTCATAAAAGAAAGTTACTTTAGAAACATAACATTTTACAGAACAACGTTACTTACAAAAATGACAAAGGCTTAAAAATAAAATATATTTTTCGTAGATTTTTAATAGTAAAACTGAGATGAGACAACCCATTTTCTGAGGTTACAGCATGAGAAAAATGGATTAAGATTATTTTCCTTTCATATATACCCTAATTCCATTTCTCAAGTATGCATTGAGAAGTTCATTCAAAAAAATAGTGCACGTTTTGATATTTCAATTTTTTCACCTTCTCTTGCAGCTGCGGAAGCAAGTAGCATGATAAGAATGCATTCTGTATTTTACAGGGGCAATAAGGCTACTGTAAACGTCGCCTTATTACAATAAACAGTCAGTATCAACTATAAGGTGTTGAAAAGTTGAAGCATAAAAAACTCTTCATACAATCACATTAAGAAGATAAGTTGAACATTAGTTTGAGATGGAATTCAAAAGAAAAAAACACAGAGAAGGTAAAGAAGTGACAGTTGCCACTGTAAAATATAAGAAAGATGGATATTCCTAGAATCAACCACAAAAATTGAGAATATAAAAAAAAATTGCAACCATGGGTATAAATTTAGCATACCTGAAATGCATTGATCATGAAAAGTAGATAATTTGTCTTCTCAGCAATAGTTAAACTTCTTCCCTGCATCCGCAATACAATGGCATTTTAAGAACATTCAACTTCCACTTTTCACATCAGCAATATCTGGAATATGACATGGTCTTCAAGTAGAGATTGTATTGACACTTTCATTCAAAAGAAATGCCACATTCAAGTTTCATTATGATGGAAACTTAGAAGATAGGATAAACACCATGTCTTAACAAAAGTAAATTTCTTATCACATCCTTAGAAATAAACATCTGATTCCATCAACCTCAACCAGTTTCAAAGTTGCTTCAAGAATCGTCTGGAATAACAGGGAAAAAGAATAAAAAGATATGACAATTGATTTTGAAACCATCAGAAGAGTTCAGATGTGTTCATTATGGAGTTCAATCCTTGATAAAAGAAACTTGAAGAGTTGTTTTAGTCAATTCCGAAATCCATAACAAATTGCCTGGAATTAAAATTGAACTACCATTTTTAATTACTCTCTCCATCCCATTTTGTGCTTAATGCTTGCTATTTTTGAACATCCCAAAATATGCGAAACTTTCTTAACTAGAAACCTTTTTGTTATAATTTATACACATCAAAACTAATTAACTCCAATATATTATTTTTATACATGCAATTTTGAAATAAAGAATGCACTTCCCCCAGCTTTCCACCTAATATATTATTCTTTTAACATACTATATTTACATTTTCAACTTTCACATAAAATACCGTAACGGCGCCGATCACTACCACATAAACCATTTTTTCCAGTTCTCCTTGATATCTTCCATGTCCAAACAACATTATTTAAAACCAATGGTCTTTAAATTGACTTAGTTTTTAAGTCCTTTAACAAATCAAAACCTAAAGATCAAGATGGAATTTATTGCACTGGAATACAAACTAATGCTTCTTGACTTTCAATGCAACGAGTACTTAATCTATAATGTGGCTAACAAGCAATTCCTTTACAAAACACTTCACTAATTTTTTGACAATTTAAGCCTACTGGTAAAACAACCAACTTTTCTAAGCTATTAAAACCTGCATTGACTCTGCCATATACAGCTTGAGCTCAGATTAGAAACTACGGAATCCACTGAGCAAAACCACCAGAGTGCAATAAGTTAGGGTAGCAATCATAGTTGTCAAATGCATCAAGGACCCTTCAACAACAAATCAGGATGCCTTGTGTATCAAGATCCATATAGTTGTATTTGTCACAAACAGGAAGAAAGATTAGCATCTCTAATTACTGAAGATTTGGACAGAAAATCACCAACCAATAATCTTATAACAGAGTTTACTTATGACTTCCACCACTAACTCCACCCAAATTAAAAAAAATAAATAAATAACTATGAATTTCTCTAATACCAAATAAGCTTAATATCTGGGAAAAACAAAGTCAAATTACAAAAGAACATAAATATGCTGCTATTTCTCTCTCCCCAATGATCAGAGAGAGAAATAACAGCAGTATTACTTCATGAACACCGGACCTCCTAGCTAGGCAAAATATATCAGCAATTTATTCCACTACCCACAAGCCTCACTTCATATCATGAGGAACCTTGATTGTGCCTCATAGCTGCAGCACTAAGACACACTCATAACAACTATGCTGGCATCACGTGAATACGTGAAGCTAAAATGTAATTGACCTTAAACAACATTGTACGGTTACTCAACGGACTTAGTCCCCAGCCCAATTATAAGTAGAACAATTTATTAGAATATTATACAAATATATATAAGCCCTGTTCTCCTCTGCTTATAAGCAGAGGCTTTTAGCTTTTTTTAAGCCAAAAGCTAGTTTAATATGTTCTCAATCGCTTTTCAAAACAGGTTCAGCTTAAAAGATGAAAAAAAAAAAAAAAAAAGAAAGACTATTTTGGAGAAGCAACTTGGAGATGCTTTTTTAAAACAGATTTTGCTTATTGATGTAGTTGGAAATAAAAATATTACATTAAAATTTTAAAACAGCTTTCTTCAAAAGCACTTCTTTTCAGCAGTTTAAAAAAAATTCATAAGCTTGGGCCTTAAAAAAGGAAAAATGGCTATTTCAGAGAAGCAACCAGAAGATGCTTTCGTAAAACAGCTTTTACTTATTGATGTTGGAACTAAAAAATATTAAATTAATTTTTTAAACAACTTTTTCCAAAAAGCACTTTTTTATCACAAGCTTACGAGAACAGGCCCATATGCATCAGAAAATAGCAGGTACTCTTAAGTTACTTATTGCTTCTTTCTAGTCCAAAAAGGCAGTTAAAGTCCTACTTAATGCCATGAAAAGAGTTTGCTGAACATCACATTTCACTAAGACCACTTAAAATCAGACAAGCAATAGTCATCACTAAACTACAAGGATATTTTGTCTCAAAAGTTGGATACAAGCAAGATACAGAAACATACCTCTTTTAAGCTGAGTACCCTGTCAAGAAATGCCTTGAACATATCTTTTCTATCATAGAAGCATATCCAACCAGCCACATTTTCCCGAAACTGCATATTCCAGATTCCAATTTTCAGTTTTTTCCCGTTTGCAAGGGGTTTGCAAAGGAAAAATATCACAACTCTCAAAATTAAAATTTCAGTCATTTATTGCAACAGTCCACATACACCCAAAGTTAGAGACTCATTTCTTCATATTCATTTCCAATCTAATAAAGCTTCCACAAAAAAAGTCAGATGATAAAGGGAAATTTTTATCGGACGGAAAAAATTTTCTTGCACTGGCCTTAAACATGAAGAGCATATTAACTCAAGACACAAGAAGTCTTTAGCCATAAAACTCTCACTTTAAAATAAAAATTCATCATTCACCTTGAATGTTTCTTCCGCAGGACTCATTCCCATAATGCTTTCGTTCCATAAACTTATCTTCGTTTTGCACCCTCCTTTCCCTGGGCATCATTCTAATAGTTTTTTCTTTCTTTCTTTAAATTTAACATAAACAATATAACAAGTTTCATGAAGCCACTCAGCCATTCTTGATCGAACGTCCTGGTTTGTCAGTTTTGCATAATTCTCAAATAAAAGTTTTTACTCAGTCATTTACAGAAAGGTATTGACAGAAGAAGTCGACAGTGCAAGGTTAAAGGGCTTCTTAGAGAAGGCTTCCGGCTTACAAATCCATTGTTACTCGCAAAGGTCACTAGACCACCAAGATTCCTAGCAGAAGTGATATGGCCAAGCTTGCTGAAGCCTTCTCTTTCTTTTTCTTTTTCTTTTTCTTTTTTCCCCCCCTTTTTACTTTGGAATGAGGAGCAAGTCTTTGCTGCAAAAGCAGGTAGCAGACTCAATTACTTTCCTCCTCTTTTTGTTTAGAAACTATAGAAGACCACTCGAGAGTATCTCAAAAATCAGCAGCAACCAACCAAATCAACTGTATTACTACTATAAATACAAAAGAAAACTGCTGCCTCCTTGAAAAGAGCCACTTGGGACACAAAAGTTTCTGTTGAGATCATTTCCCTTGAATAGAATGAAGCTTTGAAAATGTCAATGAAAGACCCAGGAAAATGATTTCTAATAACTGAGGCTTATGTGGTGCCACAACAAATAATTCCCCATCCGAACTTCTAGACTCCTCCAGACAACAACTACATTTTACAGTCATCCAATCTTCTTGGAGCTTCTCGTACAGTTGTTTTAAAATTAAAAAGTAGTTAGAGAAAGAATAAAGGACAGGATGCCATTTTACCAGCTCGGTTATGTGGTTGTGCTTGCATTAAGAATTTATCTTCTTTCTTCATCTCTAACTGTATTTTTTTTATTTTTCTGCGCAAGCATTTGCTTTCACATTAGTCTTTCAAATGGCAGGCCGCTCAATGGCAAAAAGAACACATAAGACATCAAACTACTTTATAAAGACAATATAATGTTTTTCGTTTCCTGTTTTCCAATTTTTGGGCCAAGTAAAATGCATTGGCACCTCAATATAAGGAAGAATTGAACTAATAAAGCTTCTATAAGCACATTTCCTCTTTGTTGCTAAAACCATCTCAACCGCATCATGAAGCATTTACGGCATCTTATCACAATAGTCTTGTCAAACTCTCACCTTCTAATCCCCAAACCACCCCCCACTCCACCCAAAAAAGAATTTGTAAATTTATGAAAACAAAAAATTCTTTCTTTGCTGATTCATACGATAATCTGGTAGAAGCTTCTCTAGTACTATTTTCAAATTTGTTCAAATACTCTGTCGTAATGTTTGCACCTGAATCTCATAAATATATTAAACTCCAGCAGTTGTTCATCAATTATTAAATTATTAAATATATTAAACTCCACATTAGTCTATCAAATGGCAGGCCGCTCAATGGCAAAAAGAACATGTAAGACATCAAACTAATTTGGTAAAGACAATATAATGTTTTTCTTTCCCTGTTTTCAACTTTTGGGCCAAGTAAAATGCACAGGCACCTCAATATAAGGAATAATTGAATTAATACAGCTTCTATAAGCACATTTCATCTTTGTTGCTAATACCATCTCAACCACATCGTCAAGCATTTAAAGCATCTTTTCACAATAGTCTTGTCAAACTCTCCCCTTCTAAACCCCACACCACCCCCCACCCCACCCAAAAAAAAAAATTGTAAATTTATGAAAAGAAAAAATTCTTTCATTGCTAATTCATATGATCATCTGATAGAAGCTTCTCCAGTACTATTTTCAAATTTGTTCACATAATCTCTGGTGATTTTTGCACCTGATAAATATATTAAACTCTAGCAGTTGATTGTCAATTATTAAATTATTTAATCCCAAGCTAAATTCTTATCCAYCAAATGACATAATCAATTCTCATTCTTCAGCAGGCTAGACAAATTCCCTATGTAGAGAAGTGAAATCCTTAAAGAAGTTAAATTCCTAACATAATAGCCAGGTAGAATTTTACAAAGTCATTTACACATGAAAATAAGAAAATCGAACAAATCCATACCTTCTCATTAACCATGAGAATCATCGACATAACATGCTCAAAACCAGCAGTCTCTGGATCAAAAAATGGCCAAAGATAATTCTCCAAGTACTGACTGACCTCKAGAATCATCACCCTCTGCAACGGAACAGGCTTTCTCCCACCTTTGGTTACCAAAATTTTAACATCAGCAAATTAGTATCCACTTCATAATAAGTTCACAAGCCTTTCAAGGCTTAAGATTCTTATTTAGAGAAAAGAAGAAATTTTATTACTKAAAAAAACAAAGTTGAGAAAGAGGCATCATTGAGGAAATAAACTAAAAACTACATCAACCCAGCTCTCCAATCTYTTAAGATATGGAAAGTGATTATATTCCATCAGAAGTAGTACTTATTATAAACTTCATACCAAAGCGCGCCCCCATGGTAGTGAACTTTGTATAAATTACAAAATCCACAAAGCTATGCCTTTCTGATTATATACCATTCAATAGTCTATTCTTTTTCATTTCAAAAATACCAAAACGAGGCAGGAATTATATCACCTTACAAGAAAGCAAAGAAGCACACAATTTAACGGACCACATCATAATTTTTTTTGTGCATACAAAGATTTTTATCTTTTACAATCAATGCAGCCTTTCCCCATGAATTTACGACAATATTTCCTCCATAACTCTCCCTTGTAAAAACGGAAAACCAATGAAGAGAAGATAATTGGACAAGAAAACCTAAGATTTACCTTTAACAGTCAATTCAGTATCATAAATCTCTTTAACCAATTCAGGACTGAAGAGCTTTCTCGGGGCAGTAGTATCTCCAGCTTTGGACCAATTAGCCTCTGCTATTTTTGTCAATCTGTCCCTCTGGATCTCATTGAGAGTTATTGCAGTAGGCAAATTCGACCCCGACTTCGATTCTAGCGGCTTCTCGGGAATTGCCTCTGAAACTGACACACTAGCCGGCACTTGTGACGGCACATCAACCGGGTACTCCGCCACCCGGTGCCGCCTGAAATCATATACACCGGTTCCATACACCCTAGTCATTTTGTGACTTTTGTTGCACAGACTGTGTGATTCAGGATATGCTGCTAGGGCTAAATTACATGAGAATAACAAATTTGATTGAATATGTTAGAGGGGTGAGGAAGTAGGGTTCAGGGTTTCCAGCGGAGCACACGAGAGAAATCGAAGAAGGAGTTTTGTAAGGGGATTTTTGCTTTTATTTTGTATAGTTCCGGTGATAAAATAATATCATGGCCAACATAACATCTAAACTATAAATGGTTCGGGTAAAGTTCCGAACCATATCCAACTAACCAGTTGTATTGAGTCGATATGTAACCATCTATTCAAATATAGTTCTCAACCCGTTTCTCCTCCGAAGGGGGGTGGGTTTGGATTGAATGATCCCGACCCACATGGAGCCCGACCCACTTAGCTATCAGTAGATAAAATGAAATTTTCACCTTGCTATTGTTGTCTACGTTAGTTTTCAACTATTGTTTAGAGTAATGGGTCAGCAAGTGGCTAAACCAATGTAAAGTTTCGTATTCAATTTTATAGTTGTGGCGCCATACTGAAAGATCTTTATGCCCAATTTTTATAAAATCTTTATGAATTAATGGTGATATRAAATGTTTTTTTCGAAATCTCATATATTTATTTTTATGTATGAATAAATTATTATCATTTGGGTCATCATGGGGGTAATTTTTTGCAATTCCTCGGTGGATAGATTATTTCACAGAGCATCAATGGAAAATGGAAGACATTGGATGCCTCTTTGGAAGCAAAAGGCCCCATAAGATACCCATATTTTTTTGGATGACATCATGGCAAAAGAAGCACCTTGCTTCACCATAGAGGAATTAGCAAATGATATGCTTGTTCAATTTGCAATTCTACTGCAGAAACCATTATGCATGCTTAGAGGTGAAAATCAGTTGAGTCCGCTCGCTCACAATTTGATTTGATATTTAGCTCAATGAACTTAAGTCATGAGCTAAATGAGCAATATACATGAGCTAAGATTTTTTGCTCGTTTAAAATATGAGAGCTTGAGCTAGATACAGCTCGACTCATTTGGCTCGTAAGCTAGCTTTATATATATATATATAATTGAAAATGATGAAATACCATATTGTTACCCAATATTTTTTGATTCAATGATTAATTTAAGTTATATTTAGTGAAGTTGAATATTTTTCTTTCAAACCTAGTCAGAACTTAAAAAGATTTACACATCTACACTTCTAAAGTCTTTTCAAATTTTGAAAAATATTCAAACTTCACCAAGTCATTGGTAAAAGAGTCATTATGCTCATAAAATGAATTTTCATTGGTTTCTATTGATTTTAGTTTGTATTATGGTTGTGAATGTGGTTTTTAATAATTAGTCGCAGCTTGATTTTTATATTTTATAAACTATATTGAACTATAATTATCAGCTTTAGTTAATAAATGAGCTGAGTTGAGCTGCTAGTGAGCTATTTGTGAGTTGATTTTGAGCCAAAAAATTGGCTCACATCAAATATGAGCTGCGCTACGATTTGAGCCAAATCTGAGCCAGCTGAGCTTGAGCAGGCCTTAGCGCAGCTTAGCTCAGCTCATTTCCAGCCCATGCTCTTCGAGATTACAAAGAAGTCAAGTAGCTCTAACTCCACATTGTCCCAACTTAGCACAATAGAAATTTCTTTCAAGACAAGGAGATTCATAAATGGGTAGATAGGAATATTGCAGAAAACCCAAATTCTATTCCCTAGTCTGAGATACTCCAATTTGGTATATGTTGGGTTTGGAGATGGCAAAATGCCCTTTTATCCAGAAGTTCCCTTTCCCTCTTCGCATTCCCATCTAGCGTTTATTTGGAAGACTGTGATTTCACTTCTGTCATTTTTTTGGGCAAGTCAGCCTACTGATATAAACTTAATAAAGTTTTTTGTGATATAATATAGACTCCTTTCAAAGCAAAAAAGATATTATTATTTAAAAATGAAATACAATCCCCTCAAATGAGAACTGGTTGTYGTTTAATTTACTCAATAAATGCCTATCTAAGCTTAAATTTACTCCAATCAGATCGATGCAAATCCAATCGTTTAGATTTGAAAATTTTGATTTTTTGCAAAAAGAAAAAGAAAATATAGTAGTAAATCAAATCTTAAATTTATAATAAATCCAACTACAATGCCCAATCTAGACAATACAAYGAAACCAATTCTTCACTCGATCAAAGTTGCTTTGCTTCTTTGAAACTCACGCTCTTAACCTCCATAATGTAGACCTGAGAAATTCAAAAAAGGCCAGCAACTAATTGAACCAACAAACAGCTCATGTGGAATTGTCGAGGCACAACCTTAGACACCTTCTATGAACAGCTCTTAGATTCGTTACATGCATATGTTTTCTTATGCTTATGGAGACAAAAATTCTAAGTCATCGCATGCATAAAACTTTGAATTCTTCCTATTTTTCTCATTATGTGGCAACTAAATAAAATAGTTTGCCAGATTAAATATGAATTTTGTGGCATGATCTATGTTGGGTGACTTCCATGATGCAATCTAAATAATGAGTTCGCTAAGCTTGTGCAAGCGTACATGGTTAAACAAGTAATATAGTGATAGCAGATATCGATCCCACGAGAATTGGTGCTATAGCAGTGGTATGAATGTTATAAAAAATGATTCAATAATTTTCGGATTGGTAACTTGTGAAAATGAAAACAAAAGAAGAATCTAAGTACAATGATAAGATAGTAGAAAGCAATAGATAAGTGGGTAGAAGGATAATCACTGGGATATGAAACTTAGTTAGGTATTTATGGATTCTTTAAGTATGATGTTTATGGGATATGGGCATGCATGCTACAGCAGTATTCACAATATATTGTCATGAGTACACGATACATAGCTATAACTATGCTAAATGATTAATAAAGGGAATGTTACAGCAGAGAGCATATCCACCAAACAAATATAGTCATCAACCCTTTAGTTTTTTGGCCCTACCAAATACCCTGACATTAGCCCCACATTACCTCGTGTGATGAAGTTTTTGATCCCATAACAAGGATGCTCTGTCATAGCAAACCTCGAGACCTTCGCTACCTTGCTATTTGGCATCTCAAGTGTTATTTTTTCCCAACCCGGCATTAGGCTCCTATCAACCTAGTTTGAGACCTAACGACAATCCCTTGAAAGGAAGTCAAGTCCACAATAGTGATCCTAAGGACATACATTACCAATTTGGGCATAACCCTGGGCTAAGGAAATGCTATACATTGCTCATTAGTGCAAAACACTACTTTGTCTTTGTTATGTTCTCCCCTATCTAACTCAAGCAATGGTATTATCCTTAGTACAACTACTAAAATTCTTGGTTCAAGGGGTATTACTCTCAATACTCTCACCACGAACGCTATTTGTGAACAAATATTCTCACAATGCATTGGTGACTGTAGCTTGATGCTGCGACAATCATGCAAAACACTCACTTTACTCATGTCTTTCCACTAGAGTTAACATCCCATCCTATGTTCTCAACTCTAGCTTAGACGAACGGTTTCCCACCAGGACGTAAATCACTTGAGTAAACTACAAATTAGCTTAGACATGCAAAATCAAATTTAACACATCATCATACTCAAATTCACCATAAACCCTAGCTAAAACAGATTAGCTTATGCTCAAAGAATTAAAACACAATGTTGCAATAAATATTATGTTATATAAATAATCAAATGTTAGATTTAGCTCAATAAAAAAGAAAATGGAAAACTAAAAATGGTTTAGAAACTTCTGTAAATGAAAGTGCACTTTGCAGTCGTCAATGCTACAATATCCGCTTATAGTCCAACTCTGATTATCTTCTTAGCCCATTCTCCAATCGATCAGCTTCTGTCACTTGCTAATGAAGGGCTTCTATATCTTTTCTTGATAGTAGCAGCAGCTCCTCTCTTGGCCTTCAACATGCACAGAAAGATTTGGAAGTGAAAAATTATGAAAAGCCTTCAAACTTCCAAGAATGGAAAATTCTTCTAGATAGTTTGCCCTCCTTATCTTCTCCTATTTATAGTGTAATATTCTTGCAAGTTGCTAGTTAATCAAATTAAGTGGATCTTATGGTCTAAAGAGAGCTTCATATGTTGCACTCAAGTGGTGTCTTCGTCCAATGAGATACCTCCATGTGGCAGTAAAGGACATATGAGATGGAATGGTCCATGACAACACTTCACTTGGCACCATTTGCTCATATAGGCAACTTGTGGATTTTTTATTAAATTTTTAGCCACATTTCTATCATCTCGAGTTTCCAAAAGCTCCTTTATATCATTCTCATCTTCTTTTGCCTTTAATCATCATCTAAAGTGGTAGAATTACAGCTGCCACTTGCTACAAGTTGCTCAAGGTACTAATAAGCTTCTTATCTTCTCATCCGATGCTGCAACAAAGTGATGCGATAGGCAATGCGACAACATTGCCCTAAAAAATAACTTCTTGATCTGTTTCTCCATTTTTGATGATGCATTTTCCTACACGAATTAAATAGAAATTGGTCCATAAATTCAATAATTATATTAATATCAGATCACTCACATGCCATAAAGGAATATATGACTTTATGCACAGATAGATTTATATTAATCATGATTCAATATCATAATAGGGTAAAATTTCTTAATACGATGATATACAATTTGTAGAATTTTGACATTCATCATCCCCCAAAACTTAAACTATTGCTTGTCCCCAAGTAACGGCATAGAATACATAGGGTAGCAATTTTTAACCCTTAATATCGTTCAAAAACCTTGCTCAAAAATGATTTCATTGGCTACGACCTACCTTACTCTCTTACTATAACATTTTAGACATCATTAGCCTCCAAAGTGTTTCGAGCATTCTTGAAGTAAGTGTCAGTGCGTAAAACAAGTAACAATTAGGTCATGCAAGTTCTCTCAAACTTTGGTCATAGATCCTAATGAGTGAATTAAAGATTAACCTTTAAGCTTTTTGCCCTTACCAGCTACCCTGATATTAGCCCCACATTACCTCATGTAACTAAGTCCTTGATCCCATAACAAGGATGCTTTGTCACAGCAAACCTCAAGACCTTCGCTACCTCGCTATTTGGCACTCAAGTGTTATGTTTTCCCAACTCGACATTAGGTTCATATCAACTTAGTTCGAGACCTAACTATAGTCCCTTAAAAGGAAGTCAACTTCATAGTAGTGATCCTAAGGACGTACAATATCGGTTTGGGGATAACCCTAGGCTAACGAAATGCTATAGCATTGCTTATCAGTGCAAACACTACTGTCTTTGTTATGTTCTCTCCTATCTGATTCAAGTAATTGTATTAGCCTTTTTAACACCCCCATATCATAAACTACCCTAACTGGGAATGTCATCAACTTAATTCTCATATATTTAAAATTTCAGTGGAAGCTTTTGACAGTACAGGAATAAATTTTAAACTTTCAACAAGTTCATAAATAAATAAAAAATTTAATTAACAGAGCGACTCTTAGGTATCAAAGCTACGAATCTCCATGTACCATCTAGTTAATCATCACCTGAAACGTAAAATAAGGAAATATAGGTGAGCTACTAAGTTCAGTAAGCAAATCTCATGCATGAATGCAGGAATAATGCCCTACATGTCATGAATTACAAAATTTCACTTTCTCAATGAAAACTTTCTAAACATTTCCATTTCATAAACTTTCTCATAAAAACTTTCCTTTCAAACTTGAAGAACTTTTCAAATATTTCCATTCCTTTAAAGTCGTGAGTTCACTTGGTGTAATGCCTAGCTATTAAGCTCTGCAGTGGGCCATTTGTTTTTTGAAACCCGATTACATTTCTACTGGTAGAACCGCAAAGCGGTTAATATTCCTTTACTTTTCCTTTCATCTTTTCACCTCCAAAGAGATGAAAATTACATTTCCCTACCCTCCCAGAGGGTTGGTTCGGGTGCGCCGATCCCCCACATCCCATTTCCCACTCACATCTTTCATAGCTAGGTTTTACACCCCCTTTTTCAAAATCCTTAACGTTTGGAAACCATTCATCATAAAAATTTCTAACATGTTAATGAGTAATAAAATTTACATATTGAAAGTAATATCACATTATAACACATAAGAGCAATTACCAATTCACATTCAATTCACATAAGAAGATTCGATCATAATAACAATGCATTTGCATCACCACTAAATAAGAATGTCAAAATTTACTTACATAAAACTCAGATTCAATACACATTCAATTCATCTAAGAGCAATTTAATTATAACAACAACACATATACATTAATAAGAATATGAGAATTTACTTACTTGTAGTCCTTAGTAAAGTTTTACTTTAAGTCATTAGCGGGGTGCCTTGATTGCCCACAACGTTAATATGCCACAGTATCCTAATATTATTATACAAAGGATATTCATYTGAGACTTGTTTAACAAAACATATTCATTTAACACGTGTTTACCGTTAATATCTTTATCATTTTTCCTATGGTGACCTTAACTAATAATTTCTCAAGATGAATTTGCATGTCAATAAAAATCGAACTACTAATAGTATAATTTAATTTCATGACTCTTAATTTGTTCTTAGAATAACAATAATAATCATAATAACAATATACATTATTTTGTCATACAACCCTAAATTTCACCCTAAATTATATTCCAATATATTTCTGGAATTATATCCTCCTTTTACTTAATCGTACTAACTTAAATTTCAATTGAACATATTCCATACTTTTCCTTAATTACTATTACATAGTACAAAACCTAGGCCATTCGGTTAATTTAAATAAAGAAACTAAGGATTCACCTTGAATCTCGAACCTTAGGTGTGGTATCGAGTCTAAGATGTAATGGCGTCAATCATGCTCGGGAAAGAAATACACTTCGGTCCTGGTCGTGTGAGTGCTGCGCGCGCTACTGGCTCGAGAGGACGGCGCACGGTGCCTGGTCACCTGGGCTCCTGGGAGTCTGGTTGCTGGGCATCTGGTCGCCTGGTTGCCGGGCATCTGGGCATCTGGTCGCCAAGTGTCTAGGTGCCTGGTCGCTGGGCGTCGGGGCGCCTAGTCACCCGGGCACCTGGTTGCCTGGTTGCTTGATGAGAACAGAGGAGATGGAGTGGCGTTCGGCATCGGTAGGAAGARGAGAGAGAGAGAGTGAGAAAGAGGGTGGGAAGGCCCATATGGGTGAGGGCAAAGGGAGGAGGCGCCGGCTAGTGGCGGCTATGGTTAGGAGGTTTAGTTTTAGGGTTTTCTTAGGGAAAAAATGAATAGTAATCTTCATCTTTAAATAGTTTATTTTTTTTAAACCCTAACTAAAATTTCTTCATGAGCCATTTTTATTACTTAACCAACTAAGCCCAACCAAATTAAAWTCTATTAGTTTTCTTCTGGCTCAAAATAGAACTCTAAATCCGGTTTTAGATTTGAATAAGAAGAGGACGGGCTCTAACGGGTCAGGTCTAAATTAATTAACTAAGACTTCTAATTAAAGTAAACTAATAAAATTTCACCTTTAAATAAACATACTCAACATTAATGCATAACAAATAACAAATCGAGGAAATAATCATTTATTTTTGATTAGCACATTGAACGTTACGGCCTACAATTCCTTTCACTGTAAATTAATCAATTTACTAACAATCATGAATACAATCTAATTAGTGAATTAGAACATAAATTGTTTATATATATATAAAGTTCGAAAGGAAAAACAGAAACTAAATCTCGGGTATTACGGCCTCAGTACAATTACTAAAACTCTAGGTTCAAGGGTATCACTCTCAATACTCTCACCACAAATGCTGTTTGTGAACAAATATTCTCACAATGCATTGGTGATTGTAGCTTGATGCTATAGCAATCATGCAAACCACTCACTTCACCTACATCTTTCCACTAGAGTTAAATTCAGTCCTATGTTCTCAACTCTAGCTCAGAGAAACAGTTTACCACAAGGATTTATATCACTTGAATAAACTACAAATTAGTTTAAGCATGTAAAATTTAAATTTAACACATCATCATATTTAAATTCACCATAAACCCTAACTAGAATAGATTAGCTTATGCTCAAAGAATTAAAACACAATGTTGCAACAAACATTCTATTATATAGATAATCAAACATTAGGTTTAGCTTAATAGAAAACAAAATGGAAAACTAAAAATGGTTTTAGAAACTTCTATAAATGAAAGTGCGCTCTGCAGTCGTCAATGCTACAACATCCACTTGCAGTCCAACTTTGATAATCTTCTTGGCCCATTCTCCAATCGATTAGCTTCTGTCACTAGCTAATGAAGGGTTTCTATATATTTTAATGATTGTAGCAGCTGAACTTCTCTTGGCCTTCAACATTCATAGAGAGATTTGGAGTGAAAAATGTTGAAAAGCTCTCAAACTTCCAAGAATAGAAAAATCTCCTAGATGATTCCCCCCTCCTTATCTTCTCCTATTTATAGTGTAATATTCTTGCAAGTTGCTAGCCAATCAAATTAAGTGGATCATATAGTCCAAAGAGAGCTTCATATATGGCAATCAAGTGGTGTCGTGATCTAATGAGATGCCTTCATGTGGCAGTAAAGGACACAAGAGATGGAATAGTCCATGGCAACACTCCACTTGGCGCCACATGCTCATGTAGGCAACTTGTGAATTTTGTATTAATTCTTTAGCTTCCTTTCCGTCATCTCAAGTTTTCACAAGTTCCTTTATGTCATTCTCATCTTCTTTTGTCTGTAATCATCACCCAAAGTGGTAGAATTGCGGCTGCACCTGCTACAAGTTGCTCAAGATACTGAACAAGTTACTTATCTTGTYATYCGACGCTGTAGCAAAGTGATGGGTAAGTTATGCTACAGCATGCCCTCGAACATAACTTCTTGACCTTTTTCTCCTATTCGCATAATGCTTTTTCCTACATAATTTAAAAAGAAATTAGTCAATAAATTCAATAATTATATTAAAATCAGATTACTCACATGGCATAAAGGAATACATGAGTTTATGTACAAATAGCTTTATGAATCTTTATGATTCAATATCATAATAGGGTAAAATTGCTTAATAAGATGATGTAAAATTTGGACAATTTTGAAACTCATCAATCAGTCCATGACAATTGAAATTATCAACGCAGAAGTAAATTACTCGTAATACCACAAATAAATGGTTCTTTTTTGCCATTTACGCCTCGCCAAAAGCAGCCTTCAAAACGGAACTATGGAAGTATCTTTCTTGATTGGGGAAGATCATCACATGCCCATGGCTTTCATCGGGAACTTCAACCAAGTACTTTATGTTCACTAGAAGTTGGGGTCGGTGGATCAAGCAGCGTCAATAAATAGATGTAAGCTTAATTATGGCTTCTACACTTTTATGAGTTTGAAAAGTTTATACTAATTAATCAATTATCACAAACTCTATTTTCATAATTGATTAATTTCTAACTAAAAGTAACTAAAATTTGATTTAAGAACACATGATTACTAACAAAATTATAAGGAAAACTGAAAGAAAAAAGAAGAAGAAAACACGAAAAGAAAAATAAACAAGTTATGGATGCTTTATCATCAAAATTTTAGTCAATTTTAATTAGAAGTTGTTGCGRTCAAAATAGTCGTCGGCTACAGGGCTTAGTTGATCTAGTGGGGTGGCCTTTTAGTTAGGAGGCGATGGCTTCTGAGTTTCAACATAATGGGGTCGAAGTCCAGTATACCTAGAGGTTGTTGGATCTGTGATCCCCTTTTTTATGGGCGGGTCCTTGAGGAACTCTAGAAAGCTTCCAATTGGCTAGGTGGATGCAATAAGAATATAAAATTGATAAGAACGAATGCGGACAAATTGCATGGACAATGTATGTGGAAAGAACAATGTAATATTTCTTTGATCAAATCAAGTTTTAGCTCAAGCCGGGTTTATAATACTGTCCAATTCCTATGCGTTTAGGTGTTGTCTAAGGAAAAGCTATAAAGAAAGCAGTAAATAAAATAAGAAAAAGGAAAGGTTAAAAAAATAGAATTGTTAAATTGGCTGAGTTATGGTTTGATTGACCCTGATCTTCATATTGTTTCCCCCTTTTATATAAGGTTGAAAAGGAATCAAACAACAAAAGAGATAGAAGATCTAAGGGAGATTGATCAAACAAGCATTCCAGAGCAAGAGATATCCTCTCATCAAGAAGGCTTACATTTGGATTTCAACACCGAATAGAGAAATGAGAATGTTACTAAAAATGAAGATGTCAGAAAAGAAAGAACTGTGTCAAAATCTAATAATGAAGTAGAAATGATAAGCAAAGAAGACAAATCATCTATCTTGAAGAAAATACTGAAATTAATCTTAGGAGATCTTATCTCCTTCAAAAAGGAAGTGAAAATATACAGGAAAGCTAATGGAACTAAAACTTTAAGCAACACAAAAGAGAAAGAGTTCTATTCTATCAACTCTAAAAAATGGAACCAAAGTTATTGAAAAAGAAAGGATAAGCTAGAACAGAAGAAGTCAAAACTAATCTCACTGGAGATAGTAATCCTTTCTCAACTAATATCCAACAGCGAAAAGAATTTAACAAAGAAAGTTCAAGAAATCTATGAGTCTATTTATTTTGAATAGTCATTTGATGCAACATAAAAGATTAACAATGAAAACTTCTTAGACCTGGTAGTGAACCAGAAATTAAGGAAGGCAATCAAATTGAAGATCAAATGGTTGATCAAATTGATGAAACAAAAGCCGAAAGAAGAAGAAAAGAAAAGGAAAAGAATTGGTGATTGTTGATGAGAAAGATCGATTGAAGAAAAAGGATGAAGAAGCCTTATAGATTGTTCTACAACAATTGTATGACCAAGACAAATGAAGGGCAAATGTACTATCAATCAATTGAAGGGAAAGTGACATATGTGATAGCAATTTGCAAAATTTCAACCTCCTAAGAGACGAAGGGTAGAACAAATCATGTTATCTCATCAAACAATGAATAAGCTACAAGGGAAGAAGAAAAAACCAATGATGAAAGTACATAATCAAAGGATAATGTTCCTTTTGCCAAAAGAAGGAAGGCATTGAAATTAACAAAGCAATGTTTGAATGATATCAAATCAACAACAATAGCTGAAAGAAACTTGCTCAACAAATGGTACTAGTAAAGAAAGATCAACAAAATGATATCAATGATGAAAGAGAACAAAGACTGATAAAGAATTTGAAAAAGTATTTAGAAAATTTCAAGAAACAAATCAAAGAAGAAGAGTGTCATTTTCCATAGAAGTTGATTTGTTTGTAGAAAAAATGGTCAAAGTAGATGAAATGATAGCTAAAGAACTCAAGCAAAAAGTTAGGAAGAAAGGAGAAGCAAATAAAGCACACCTGCAAGCAGGCTCCCAAGCCAAAATTGAGGGAAATCAGTAAGTAAGAAGAAAGCTAAAAGATTGAAGGGAGAAGCAAGAGAAATGACAACGTGGATGGGCAGTGAAAAAAGAGAGAAGGAATATGAAGGAACATCAAAAGACTTAGTTTTTCTCTATTCTAGCTTATGTATCTTCAACTAGATAGGATCCCCTTGTACTAAATCTTTGTTTAGATTTATCGTAAATGAAGTCATTGATTTAAAATATTTATACATTGATATGCCTTTTTCGCCAATGAGGACTCTTTATGATGGGAAGAGTTTCACATATGAGAGTATGTGTTCTTCAATCTATATAGCTCTCAATGATCTTAAGAACTTTTAGTAAAATAGAAATCCTTACATGCTTAATTGTTCTTACATGGTCATATCAACTACGTATATGCATGTCTAAGTCTTCTCTAAAAAGTGCTAGCTCATGTGCTAAATTTTCCCTTGAAGTATGCATGCTTATATGCTAAATGATTTTTTTTAATCTTAATTTGTTTAAGGGCATGATTGACATACTGAAAGTACCTCATTGTTTATGGTTAATAGTCATTACACTTCCAAGATCCATTCTTATTGAGTATGTGAGATTGAGTGATAAATTCTTAAATGAAGATACATCTTGTGTCACTCTATGCAAACAGTGCTAGTCTTTATGTCTATTCTTGAAAAACTAACTTTATTAGACTATGTTGCAACTGTACTGAACTAAAAGTTAAATGCTATTTCCTAACTTGCAAAYATATGATGCTCTAATCYCCTACTACTACGTATTGTGATTAATTCCTTTCCTTGATATTATTGCATCTTTGATCTTTAAATGAATTATCACAATTGCTAACTAATGATCTTAATGCATCTCTAAACTAGTCATTAGCCTTCTGAATTTTAGTACATYTGCAAGTTAAAATGATTTGATGCTTACAACCACTAAGGTACTATTCCATGTTCTAACTAAAATTTCCTCTGGTAATACAATAGTTTTATTGATCATATTTATTATTGAGAAGTGTCACCATTTGACCAAAGGCATAAATGCAAATACTTGTCTGGTTATTCATTCTCTAAATTGCAGTACCTCTCTGATATTAAAGTACTCCTTATACGAGAAATCCTAACAAGTGTAATAGGTTGTATTGTATATTATAAAAAGCCATCGATCCCACGAAGAATTAAATCCTAATTGCCATCCACGTGTAGTTCTGAACTTTATGTAGTCAACCCATTAATTTAGACCAAAAATTAACTATGATAACCCTAATTAACCTAGATGATCACAGAAAATGGTTTAGAAAGGAAAACCAATGGATAAATGTTCTAGGACATATGAATTTACCTATTGTTCAATGTTATCTACTTGACATTTTAGTATATCAGATATTGACCAATCAAACCAATGAATATCGAATATACTTTATCAAGATATAAATAACTTATTTCTCTAAGTAATTAAGCATATCTCTATGCTTAATTTAACCCAAAAAATGCATTAAAGATATGGTTCTTAAAAACTGCGCAAGCCATGCAAATATATCTCTATTTCACATGTAGTTCATGAAAATTGTTGTTTAACCTAATTGCAAAAGTGTTATCTCTAATCGCCTTAAGCAATGTTTGAAACAATTGAAAAATGGCCAGTCATACAATCAAATATTAAGAACAATAACAAGGCTTCAATAAATATAAATATACCAAATGTGGAAAAAGGCTGATTCAATAACATAGCATCTGAATAGTACATTATGGTCTTAGAATAAAAGACTTAGTTCATAATAATTCAAATAAAAGCAAATATAAACTGAAGATCGAGATAGATAAACATAAAAAAAGATAATAAGCTCGAACAATCTTCAATCCGTCAGTCTTTTTTCCTTCCAAAAGGCTCTCCAAAGTTTTGTAGACGGAATCTATCAATGCCAGCAAAAACTTGCATATTTATAGGTTGAAAACTCTCAAAACCATCCAAGATAACATCAAAGCCCCTTGATCGGGCTTGGCATCGGACTGGCACTTGTTTGAGCTTGATTGGGGCAAATTCACCTCTGGTTATGAATTTTAGAAAATTGTTCTCATAACAGGCAAACAGGTGCCATTATATTGATAAAAAGAATGGATATAAATGTTGTTTATGGTGTATCTTGATCTTATAGGGAATAAAATGTTGCATTTAGAGACTAAATGCAAATATGAATCCCGAAAGCTTTTGAAAACAAGGGTAGAGAAAAATCACTCTCAAACAGGCCCATTTGAGTCAAACAGGGGGCTACTTGCCAAAGAAGCGCCTGCTTAATTTAAATGGTGCCTGTTTGAGAGTGATTTTTCTTCAACCTTTTTTTCAAAAGCTTTAAGGACTCACACTTGCATATTAATCTCTAAATTCAACATTTTATTTCCTACAAGATCAACATAGAGGAGTTATGACATATTTGCACCATAAATAACATTTATATTTATCAATTTAACTCTACAATATATAGAAATAAGATCCATGTATCAGCTTCATTTTCAATTGAGGTACAAATTCCCTACATTTACAAAGATCATATCTTTTGCGAAAATCTATTGTCTACTCCTACAATTACTTTCTTGGCCTATGCTTACTAGTTCCTAATCTTACAAATGGCATTGATATTTTTGAAGTATTATGCTAACTAGTATATCTTATGACTTCTTTGATATCTTTTCTATACATGCATCTCTAATTATTCCCTAATCTTAAAAATTCTCTAATAAAAACTCCCTATTTGTGCTATCTATCATAAACTTGTTTGGGTGTATCATAATGGGCTATTTTTTCAACATCTAATTGACCAATGCCATCTTGCTTTTCCATATTGGTCTAATTGAGAACAAAACTGAGAGATGTATTTGACTTTGATGCTTAACCTTGGATAGACCAAAGCTTTATCTTGCTTACATATATTTTTGTCTAGTTAAGAAATTTGGGAGACGTATTGACTTTGCTTATACTTTGTTTATCCATATGTTATAATTGATTTATCTTTGGGCCTTATTGGGAGTGTTATGAATTTAGGGGGAGTATTTGTTTTAATGCTCTATATTAACCCCCCCCCCCCCCCCCCCCCGGGCATTAGATTTCAACTACCTTCTCTCTATTTATACCCCTTGTTAGAAAAAACTCCTAACCAATTATTTGAAGAAAATGAGCTTATATTGTTTTTTATAATGCCAAAGGGGGAGAAAAATGGCATTGATGATGTAAAAGATTAGATTAGAGAGAAGAATGCATCATCTGAATAAGGGGAGTTAGGAGAAAGAAAGAAAGAGGGTGAGGAGGAACTCTTAGAAAACAAAATACGACATTATGAGTCCCACCTTATTTTCACCAAACCTTCATGCAACAATCCATCCAGAAGTTACTTGCTGACTATTTTGAGTAATCTTCGGATCAATAAACTTTATACTCCCCTTTATTGCTAATTCTATCTTTTTGAGTATATTAGGTAAAGTTTTGATGAATATGTTATATGTGCTATTGGATGCTATATTTCAATTAATTATTGAGTTGAGATTGTTGTTTAAATTTGTAATACCCAGGATATTACTTCTTTCATTTTTATGAATTTTGTATGATCTTATGAATTGTGTGCCAAGTAGGGTTTGATGATTTTCTATGTGATCATTATTTAATTGTACGTTTAATTAAGTATGGAATCATCGTGTTAATTGAATTAGGATTTTTGGTTAGTTAGTGGCTCAACTTATTAGGCCTATTCGTTCCTCATTCAGAAACTAGATTATGACCGAAAGAAAAGGTCGAAAAATTTAATTCATTGGGCTAGATTGGTTGTGGGATAGAGAGGCCCAAAGGATTTGGGCTAGGGCCTAAGTTTGAAAACAATAATTAAAAAAAAAAAAACCGAAACATAGCATTTATCTTCTTCTTCCTTTCTTATTGCCGCTGCCGCCACCAACACCTCACTTTGCCGCTATCACCGCCACCTTCTCCCTCTCTTCTCACCATCTTCTTCTCCCTCCCTCCTCACCATTTTTCTCCCTTTCTTTTCTCTTGCAGCYGCTGCCTTTCTTCTTTTCTCCTTTCCCTCCTACCCGATGCCGTGCTACCTTCGAAATATGAATCTACCACACATCATCCAGTTTCTGCTAGGACGCTGCTCCCGTTGCCGTTCATTGCTTGAAAAACCTCGCAACCCAGCTAGGCCACACGACCTACTACTCGGTTGCTCGCTGTGCTTGAGATCGCCCAGATCCAACCTCCTTCTCTGCTTGCTAAGATCACTAACTACCCAGATTTGCGGTCGCTAAGCTGTCCGCGTTAATCAAGTTAGACTGCTGCGCTACTAGTCTACCATTTCGTCCAGATCCGGTTCGATCAGATCTAGATCTGTGGAGCCTTCCTCTGCACGCTGTTGTGGCTACTGGTTAGGCTGCTCGACGGACCGACTAGACCAGTCATCAGCTAATCGCCTTCGTTCGTCCAACTTCTGTTCCGGCTGGTAAATTTCAGGCCAGAAGCAGCAAGGCTTGTCAGGCGTCCATCAACCAAGCGCTAAGGTGCCTAGGCCATCAGGCGCCCAGATGACAGAGTGCCCAGACGCCCAGGCAACCGAGCGACCAAACGCCTAGGCCATCA
>MEJB01000035.1:1389993-1642076 GCA_001752375.1 Rhazya stricta
TTTGTCGAATGATATGTTATATACGATTGTATGCATTTCATGTCATGGGCATGTAGTTAGTGTTTTACATCATTCCTGGCATGAGACATTCATACATTGAGAAATGAATGGTTTAGGAAATGAAATTTTGAAAGGGAATGTATTTTATAAATTGTAATGTGTTTAGAAAAATGTTAAAGTTTTTGGAAAGGAGGGTAAATCTAGCCATGAAGGATGTGAGCGAAAAATGGGGCGTGGGGCACTAGTGCACCCGAACCGACTGTCTGGGAGGGAGGTAATGATTCCCCTCTAATGGTTAGGCGTTACACTCTAGTGAGCTCACGAATGAAAGGAAATGGAATGTTTTACAAATTATATATTTCGAAGGAAAGGATTTGTAAAGAGATTTCAAAAAGGGAATGTTTTGAAGGTTTTCATTGAGAAAATGAGATTTTATAATCCATGACATGTAGGACATGTTTACGCATTCATGCATGAGGTTTACTTACTGGGCTTTATAGCTCATTCCATTTCTCTCGTTTGCATTTCAGATGATGCGTAGTCAAATGGTGCAAGRAGGTTGCTTGTGGGCAAACCAAGATACCCTGAAGCATGTTATAAATAAATTTTAAGGATTAAGATAGTAGTTAACTATTTCTTATTTGGTTAGTTGATTGTGTTTTAAGTTCTTTTGGTTTCTTCAAATTCTTATTTGAATAATTATCGGGTTGGTAAGAAATTTGTTGGAGCATATTTTACGGTGGATGTTTAATTAGATTGGAGAATATGTGGTGCATGGTTGTTGATAATATTGAGAACTTTTTCTGAGTGTATGCAGGGGGTAATTATTGACAAGAAATAAGAACTTAAATAATACAATTCAAGCGTACCATCTACCATCTTCTTTCTCATTTTGAGCAAAAAGTGCGTTAGGAAAAGGAAACTACGGAGAAATTTGAATCAACCTATGTGGAAATGCCATGAAAAGTTTCTTCCAAAAGTTAGTATTAAGGGCGTTACGATGATTCTAGCCAGGCCAAAAAATGCACCCTATTACCATTACAAAGGAAAAGAAGTTATAATGAGAAGACGAAGGCAATGAGCGACCTGTCCTCGCATCGATATGCATGAGCTTTTACTTTGACTATGAGTTCAAAAAGAATCCGTACATGCTTGGATGAATTGAGATGGTATTTTGTAATTTTCTTGATATGGCAGAGCTTATCTCCAAAGTACAGCAAAGAGTAGATGTCTATAAATATAAATATTTCTAGATTAACTGGATGCAAAATCTTCGAAGAATAGGATTTACTAATACTAGTATAGTAGTAGTGTCGAAGTGTCCCAAGCGCTCCTCTTTATGGAAAATACTAATAAATCAAATAAATCGAAAATAATAGAAATTTGAGGCTGTATTTGGATTAGACTTAGGACCAAGGAATTTTTTACCCTAGTTTCGAAGGTCATTTCTTTTACACCTTGAGCCAATAAATGTTATTCCAAAATTAAGAAATTTTCCTCCAATCATTACTAGGAAACAAAAATCTATCATAAAATTTTCGCTTCCTTCAAAAATTGCTACAGTGAATTTATAGAGGATTAGTTACAGTAATTATTTTGAATTATGAGTAATTACTTTGAATAATCGATTATTCGTAGAGAATAATCAATTATTCATAATAGATGACGTGAAGAATTAATAATCATTTTGAATAATYGATTATTCGTGAAATGTTTTATACGGTTATTTTTTTTACTCCAGCTGAGCTAAGTTTTGCATGGTTAATTAACTCAAAATCATGTATTGTTTAGATATGGATTAAGTTGTATAGTAAAATTTCTTGGGGATAATTTCATTTCTTATTTTGTGAGCCAAGTGGTTTTTAACTTTAAAAATAAATTTGAAGTTCAAAATTTTTAGTTTCTCGCCTCCCCAACTTTAGAAAGAATTTTCTCTTCCCTCAATCTAAAGTGTAATCCAAATACAACTTGAATCTGTATATACAAGAGAGGAGAGAAAAACCAAAAACAAAAGAAGCAAATTGTAAAACACATAGATACACTTTCTTATTTTAAATATCTATACTATAAAATTGTAGAATATTTTTGAGTTTGTAATATTAGTGCACATTGTCATTCAACTATTTCCAATTTGTTACATATGTCCCTAACCTTTGGTTTCAAATTTTATGCCACTCAACCATTTATGTTTATTTATTTGTATCATGTCACGGTAGAATCTGACGATCTAAGTCACATGTCATGCASCGATCATTGTTTTTCTTTGTCAGATTCTGCCATGAAGGGACAAAAATAAATAAAAGTATATAGTTGAGTGACATAAAAATTTAAAAGTTCTGAGAATTTTCCAATCTAAATAAAGGTTGTTCGAGATTAATCTTCTAGGGAGGTTTACTAATGGAAGGGCCATCTAATTTACTTACTTGTTTAGATAAACTATGTAAATTTTTATTTGTGTAATTATTTTGTTGATATATCTTATCTATATCTTTTAACGTAGGCTGAGAGTCTTCTTTCCTATTCTTAGGAGTAGCTTTAAAAGGACTTGCTATTATATTATTACCATTTACATTCAATGTAATTTTTCTAATGGTGGATCTAATGAACTAACATTTTTTCCTAAAGTAGTATTCCAATTCTGTAAAATATTAACTTCATTATTAATAGTCAGATGGTGCGTGGAGTCATTTGTGAGCAAGCCTTAATACCCCGAAGTGTTATTTTAAATAAATTTAATGAATAAGATAAATGGTTGAATAGAGAGGTTTTATGTATTGTTTAAGTTATTTCTTTATTGATTTAACTATTCGCGCTTTAAATTATTTCAAGTTCCACAGATTTCAATTTTGGTAAATGTTAAGTTAGTAAAAGATTGTCGGAATGGGAGATTTATTTATATTGGATGTTTGTTGGGTTGGAATACATGATATTTACGAGTATTGAAAATGTTTGAGAACTTTTTGATTGTATACAGGAAGTAATTGTTGAAATTACGAAGGAAACGCTGCCGAAATTTTTATAAAACGTTTTAGACAAAGTATTCAGATTTTTGTTTTTTACAGTAGTTGATATGAATATGAGTAAGGTTAGTAATACTCTCGACTTATGACAGTTCCTAATAATATATTCATCAGTTTCTTCCTGATAAAAAGTTTCTAATATTTGTTTCTTAATACTTTCTTATATTTCTAAATTATTAATTTTATCTTTTAGTTTACAATTTTTTGAAGTATGTCCTGGTTTTCCACATTTATAGCATTTTATATTAGACATAGATCCTAAATTAGTAGACTTAGAAGTTTTTGAAGAATTCTTCTTAGTTAAGGTACTCTTAGGCTTTGAAAATGTTTTCTTATAATATAAACTACCTTTAGATCTTTTATTTTCTTTATCTATCTTTGATTTCTTTTTAATTTTCTTTCTAACTTTATTTGATAGTGCACTTACGTTTTCTACTGTAATAGCAAATTGTTCAGAAAATCCTCATAATTCTTTATGTAATAGATTATTAACATGCTGTATTTGATTAGCTAATTTTAAATCATTACATAAACTTAATCCTATATTATTCACATAATTAATTATGTCACCATAAGTTAAAGTTAAGTAAGGTATATCTCCATTTTTTGCCTCTCTAATCTTAGTTCTAACTTTTTCTTCAAATAATTTAGGTAAACCAGCTAAAAATCTTTCTTTCCAAAATATAGAATTAGCATCATGTCTTATCATTAATTTATTTAAAAATATATCTTTATACTATCTAAAATCATGTAATTTAGGACACCTTAAGTTAATTAATATTTTAGAGCTTCTTTGTTGAAATTTCTTAGGATTTCCTAAAAAATATTTACATATAGCAAATATTAAAGTATTTGTGACATCTGGTATACTAGTATGAGCAGTTATTATCTGTGCAGGTTGTAATGTAGATTCTTGTGCATTTGTTATATTTGTTTTGTAGCTTTTTTAATATTTATCCTATCATTTTCTGTTAACATATTATCCCACCATCCTCTAAGCATTCCAGTACATCCTGATATAATCATTTCACTGCTTCATTATCTGTTTTACTTATTGACTTATAAGCTGAAATTGCTCTTCCCATTTCATTTAATTAATTGTATATCTGAAATTCTGTTAATGCATCTAGATTCCAATCATATAATGTATCAGGGTTATAATTAAATTTTTCTTTAACTTCTTCAAATTGAGTGTCAGGAAATAAAAGTCTAGGATAATAATTTTTAGTTTTATGATAAGTTCTTCTCGTAGTATACTTTTTTAAATTTTCCTTTAATCTATTTATACTTAATTCATTTTCATCTTCGGATTGATTTCCTTCTTTTATTATTACTTTATTAATATTTTTACTTTTATCTAGATTTAAATTTTCTAATTTTTTTAGTTATTTCTTTAAGTATCATATTATCATTTTTTATTGTAAAGGTTTGAGGATTTTCTAACTTAAATAACGGTTGTTCTGGGTTAATTTTTTGTGGAGGCTTACTAATAGAAGGACCATCTAATTTATTAATCTGTTCGGATAAACTATATAATTTTTTATTAAAATAATTATTCTGCTGATATATTTTATCTATATCTTTTAGTATAGGTGGATYTGTTGTACTARSAATTTTTCCAGATGTAGTATTCTAATTTTGCAACATATTAATTTCATTATATTTTTTCCATTGTTCTTGATTTTTCAAATATTTTTTAGCCAACTAAAAAATTCTAAATGTATATATAACCTATTCATTTCATCATAGCAAATTGTTCTTATATGATCTCTCTCTGAGGGGGGAAAATTTTTTGAAAAACCAATCTCTTTTAGTGCTTTTCTTGGGAGCATAGAATCATTTTCTTAATAAATCTTTATTAAGTTGCCAATTATTACTTATAATCATATTTAATGAAGGCCGTAAGTCAGGTGCCATCTGACTTGCTGTCGGACTAAAGTCTGAAGTAGACTTTTTCATGCTTTGTGACTTATAAATTGGTTGTGGTATAATTCTATCAAAATCTATACTACGTATTTTCTTTTGAATTTATGGTGTTCATGTTCGTAGTATTTACCTTGAATTGTAATACCGTTGAGTGGATTTATCGATTGATGATGAAATTTTTTTCCAATTGAATCAGGGTTAGTAAAGTCGAAGATGAGCACGTAATTTACTTGCTAATATTACCGATCAAAAAATGTCATATTAAAATTATAAGATAACTTGAAATCAACAAACGATAGCATAAAAAATAATTATCAAGTCTACGTGGATGGAACCTAGATTAACAAAGCAATCCAAGAAATTAAAATTCATTGCAAATATGATAACATTGTATTTGTTCAATGACATGATACATTTTTTTTTTCATTTTTAACATCCTTTTCTAAAACATCTTTTGCTGCTTTACAGTCTATTCTTAATAAAAAAATTAATTTTCTATCTTTTTAATTTTTGTTATACAATATTGAAGGCTTTGAACCAAGATTCCCAAATGTACGAGGAGGGTTTTTAGTATATCYAACACAAAATTCAGATGTGAAAAATTGTCCTCTAAGAAAGGAAATATTGAATGAATTGATCTTAAATTATGGGATTTTAGTATTCCTTTCCATTCTTTAAAAGATATTAATCGTATAGAAAACAAATTTCCACAATAAATGAAAATACTTCGGATATCATTTTTCATAAATTCTTGTTGCGCCCAAAAAATAGATTTTGTTAGAATCATTAGCACATATAAAAAAATGATTATGTTGATACATTCAAGTAATTAAGCACTTCACAATATGGAAACTGGATTTATTGTCATGACCTAGATTTTCCAACAAAATAGCTCGGTTTAAACTATGGTCTTGAGCAAGTGCATAAATATCTTCAAACAAATCTGTTGAAAGAAGAAAGAATTCTCTCTAATAAAAGTATGAAGAATCATGCTTATTTAGATGTGGATTGTTCAAAGAAAGAGTTTAGGCTATTCGATCCTGAGTTTCTCTTTCACTTTTACTTCATTTCTTATATAGATGGATTATAAAGAGTTTTCAGATACATTGATTGCAAAAGTTGAAGGGTACAATAATTCAAAAGTAAGATTAAATTAATTTTCTTTTATTTTAGTTAAAAATTTAACACAAAGTATTATATTAGGAACTCCTTTTCTTAGACAGATTTATCCTATCCTTTTACAGTGGATAAGCTAGGAGTCTATACTRAGGTATTAGAAGAAGATATTACATCTAGATTTGTAACTTCACCAACTACAAAAGAAATAAATGATTTAAAGGATTCGACTATAAGTAAAAGAATAAATGCTATAAATAAACAAATATCTTATTTGCAAGAAGAAGTTAAGGTAGAAAAAATAAAAGAATTATTAGAAACTAAAAAAGTTAAAAAATAAATAAAAAAGTTTGAAGAATTATTACACAAAGAGGTCTGTTCTGACTTACCAAATGCTTTTTGGGATAGAAAGAAGCATATAGTAAGTTTACTTTATGAAAAAGATTTTATTGATAATAACATACCTACTAAAATAAGACCAATACAAATGAATTCTAAACTATTAGAATATTGTAAAAAAGAAATAAAAACTTACTTGATAAATAATTAATTAGACAGTCCAAGTCACCTTAGAGTTGCACAGACTTTTATGTAAATAACGCAACAGAAAAGGAGCATGGTGCTCCTAGATTAGTAATAAACTATAAACCTTTAAATAGAGTTTTACAATGGATTAGATATTCAATACCTAATAAAAGAGATTTATTAAAAAGAACTTATGGATCTAATTTATACTCTAAATTTGATTTAAAATTTGGATTTTAGCAAATTCAGATTGCAAAATAGGATAGATATAAATTGCTTTTATAGTATCATTTGGAAATTATGAATGGAATGTYATGCCTTTTGGTTTAAAAAATGCTCCTTCAGAATTTCAGAATATAATGAATGATATATTTAATGCTTATATTGATTTTTGTATAGTATATATTGATGATGTACTTGTATTTTTTAAATCTATTGAACATCATTTTAAGCATCTATATATATTTTTTAAAACTATTAGAAGAAATGGACTAGTATTATCTGGATCTAAAATGAAATTATTTCGGACTACATGTAAATTTTTAGGTCATAAACTTAGTCAAGGAACTTATAAACCTATTTGTAGAGCAATAAATTTTGGTGATAAATTTCCTGATGAGATTAAGGATAAACAACAATTACAGAAATTTTTAGGATGTTTGAACTGTATGTCTGATTTTATAAAGAATTTGAGAATAATAGTTAAACCTTTATATAAAAGACTTAGGAAGAATGCACCTCCTTGGTCTATTGAACAAACGAACATAGTTAAAAAGATTAAAGAATTAATTAAGAGTTTGCCTTGTTTGGATATTCCGCATCCAGACGCCTTTATGGTGGTTGAAATCGATGCTTCTGAACTTGGCTATAGAGGTATTCTGAAACAGAGATTACCAGATTCTACTATTGAACAGTTTATAAGATATTACTCCGGTATCTGGGTTTCTTCTCAAAAGAATTATTCTATAATTAAAAAAGAAATATTGTCTATAGTTTTATGTATTACAAAATTTCAAGATAATTTAATTAACAAAAATTTTTTATTAAGAATAGATTGTAAAGCAGCAAAAAATGTTTTAGAAAAGGATGTTAAAARTCTTGTTTCTAAACAGATCTTTGCAAGATGGCACGCTATTTTCTCTGCATTCGATTTTACTATAGAATATATTAAAGGAAAAGATAATTATTTACCTGATTATCTAACACGAGAATTTTTATAGGAAAAACATGAGTCGTAATCAACTTACAAGACCACGAGCATCAACACCTATACAACAGAATCGATATTTAGCCCTCACAAACACTCCTCCATCACCAATACAAACCAGATATGTAAATAGAACTATTAGCCTATTTGACCAAATAGCTCCATCAAACTTTAAAGAAGCCCTTTACAGCGGATTAGCTGAATTTCCATCCTTACCTTCTACTTCCATATCTACTACTACTACAGATAGTCGGATTAAACTTGGTGAATGGTTCAAAAAGAGTCCTATTCAGATAATTACTTTAGAAGAGGATCATGAAGAGATGAGTTTCAAAGATATATTCTCTGCAAGATTTTCATTATATTTCAAAAAATCCACTTAAAACAAAAGATTGGTATGAAGCTATCCTCGTATTTACTAAGTTTGTTRAAGTACAACAKGCAATGCAACCAGATTATGAAAAGCCTGGTTGTGAAAGATTGGCCTATTCCAAAGTCAGAATACTACAGATTTTATCATCCAAAACCTGAAAAACATCTGCGTTGACAACACCAATACCTTTTCCTACATCACTTAATATGAAGCCTTCTACTTTTAATTACTTTGATTATATACATGCCTGGACTAACTTTCTTATGATCAGACCCTATACACATTCCTGGTTTATCCATATTAAGGCAGATGTTCCAAATCCTATGCCTTGATGGTTCTATCCTTGGTGGGAAAGATTTGGAATTGCCCCAAATATTTTACCTCCAGAGATTTACCAAAGATATGATAGTTTTATGAAAATGCCATCAAAATTTRCCTCTACCTTAGAAAAAYAGCTTACCTTTTTCTTCATGACTAAGTTTCCTTGGATCTTAGTTTGGCAGTATTCAAAAGGCACAGATCATTATGGACGGATTGCTTTGAGCAGGACTGTTAGAATCAAATGATGGATACAATTTGACRAGTCAAAAAGAAATGACCAGAAGACCAGAGGATCAACATCGAGTCAGAAAAGCAAGGCAGAAAAGAAAAAGGAGTTAGACGAAATAAAGAAAAATCTTGAAAAAATGTATGCTGGTTTGATTAAAGATGAAGATTCTCCAAAACACTCATCAATTGAAGATTACGAACCATTCGGTAGGCCACTTGAGTAGACACGCCGCACTACTTTTAAAGGCACTGAAGAGATTCTGAAGAAAAGAAGATAAATGATTCAGCTGATAAATGATATTATGGCAGACAAAGTACTCAGGCAACTTTTCAAAAAGAAGAATGATGGCCAACAAAGAATCTTATCTTACTTTTGAATTATTGTACCCTTCGAATTTTGCAATCAATGTATCTGAAAACTCTTTGTAATCCCTCTATATAAGAAATTAAGTGAAAGAGAAACTCAGGATCGAATAGCCTGAACTCTTTCTTTGAGCAATCCTCATCTAAGTAAGCATGATTCTTTATACTTTTTTCATAGAGAATTCTTTTTTCTTTCAACAGATTTGTTTGAATAAGATTTATACACATAGAATTTTCTAAAATTCGATCTTGAATCTTTAATGGAACTAACCTGTTTTTTCAAATTTTTGGTAATTGAAGATTCTTCTTCATGAATTATGTCATCTCTGGTCAGGAAATCTGCTAAAATATTCTTGTTAGATTTAATAATTTCAATATCAAAGAAATATTCAAACAAAAGAGTCTGCCATGTAATAAATCATTTATGCTCGGATTTCGAAGGTAAATTATTATGAATAAAAGCTTTTACTTGAGTATTATCAGTTACTATGGTATTTTAGTAAATTAGAACATAAAGAAACTCTCTTTCTTAATCCTTTTGTTAATTTACCTAACATAGCATCTCCACACACCATTCATTCATTTTATCTTTTAAGTGAGTTATCCTTTTCCCTAAAGTATCGATAGTTCCTCGGTTATAACTCACTTAAAAGATAAAATGAGTGAACGGTGTGTGGAGATGCTATGTTAGCTAAATTAACAAAAGGATTAAGAAAGAGAGTTTTTTTATGCCATGATAATATTAAAATGCAATTTATGGTTGGTTGTGATAGTTAATATTACTATAATAAGATAAAAAGAAAATATAAAACAAGAAAATCATTTCAGAAAAAATATTTTAAGAAAAGAAAAGCAAGATATTATAAGAAAAAAGGTTATAAAAAGACTAAGAAACCTTCTTACAAAAGAAAAATGATAAAAAGGACCCTAAAGCCTGTAAATTTTATTATTGCCATCAAATATAACATTATACTAATAGATGCCCTAAAACATTTGAGAAAAATAAAAAGAAAATAGAAATAGATGAACATATTAAAAAATTAATAGAATAAGGTGAATTTATATAGATAAATAATTTTGAAAACATAGATTCTGAAGAAAGTATCTTCATACAAACTGATACAGAATACACATCATCTTCTAAGAATTAATAATCAAGAAATAGTTGAAGCCAGCACTTCGGAATCTATAATCGATAATACCTAAGAATATCAGGGTGAGTATAAACACTAAATATTGATAGATAAAAGAAAAATAAAATTGATACAAAAAGAAAAATTTTCCTCATCTAATTATTCTAAATTTAGGATAAATTTATTTGAAAAACTCAGGATAAAATCTAGAGAACATCATTTATTTTTCGGATTAAATATGCATGAACAAGCATTAGAAGTAAGTTTAGCTTCTAATAAATAATGATAACTCTATTATCTAAAAAGGATATCCAAGATAAATTAAATAAGATTAAACCAGAAACAAGAAACACCCTAGGATGGATACATGAGGAGCTGTACAGATAATTATAAAATCAACATTTAAAGAAGGATTAGATACACCCATAGATTTGGCAATAATGGCTAATAGAATCTAAATAGAGAAGAAGCTTGCTTAGGAATTCTTAGAGGAAATTTACAATATAGAAAGTTAAAATTCAATATTTATCCTCGAATTTCCTATCATCTTCAGGATAAAGATTTTGATAAAACTCCAAGTCTAATACAAGATTTTAAGAGAAGAACTTTTTCAATATTGTATAGACCTTACTTGATGACTTATATAATCTCTTAGGCGATATCTAATACTTATCATTCAGATTGCTTTGAAATAAAAGATACAATAGAACTTCCCTATTTGTTTAATGAGGTAAGTTAGATACTGACGTCTACCTAAGATACAAGAAATAGGAGAAGTTCCCTTACAATTAGATTTACAACCAAAACCTTTAATGATAATAGAAAAAATAGCCCCTTGATTATAAGGCAGAATATTTTGCAGCATATATTGATAGTGGATTTGGATCTTGCTTATGTAAAGCAGAATGTTTTCCCACAGAATATCATCAAGACTTAAACCCTATTAGAGGAAGAGATATTTTTAATCATCTTATTGAATGTAATAAAGGAATTAGACAACTGATAAATATATTAGGATCATTTTTAATTAGATGTCTTCCCTTTTATTTTTATAATATAGGAACTAATATTTTACTTGGCAATAATTTTCTGCAATTATTTTACAAGGTTACTTTCRATGCTACATTGTATCAGATTTCTTTTACAAAACATTGTAGACATCTGATAATAGTCAAACGCATTAAAAAAGCCTATGGAAAGATCTTTCCTATTACCTTTAAACCGCGCACGGGTCAGGCGTGGTAGTATAGGATATAAACAAAAACTGATTTTTCCTATAGGAACCCGCTTATTACAATACCATTTTAAACAACTAGAGTCATCAATAGAACAAATTATTAAAAAATTAAAGTTATGCTATTCAGATAATCCTTTACAATTATGGAATAAAAATCATTTAGAAGCAAAACTAGAAATGAAAGGTAAAAGCAAGATAATTAGGGTCACGCCTATGAGATATAATCCTGAAGACCAATAGGAATTTAGAAAGCAGATAAAAGAATTACTAGATTTAAAATTAATTAGATTTAGTAAATCCCCCYGTAGTTCTCCAGCTCTTATGTAAGAAACCATGCAGAGATASTTAGAAATAAAGTAAGAATGGTGATCAACTATAAAAGTTAAATGATAATACAATATTTGACGGACATTTTCTCCCTCATAAAGAAAGTTTAATTATAATACCCGAGATTTCTTTTTATTAATTTTTATTTGATTGTGTGAATTTGCATGCCAACTAGGGTTGGATAACGTTTTATGTGGTTATTGTTTTAATTGTACATTTAATAAGTACGAAATTATCGTGATTGTCGAATTAGGGTCCTTAGTTGGTTAGTGGCTCGACTTGTTAGGCTTATTCGTTTCCATTCGAAAAATTAGAATTTTTATCTAAAGAAAGCCCGTTGAATTTCATTTAAGGATTTGGGTTAATTATAGATGGAAAGGCCCAAAGGATTTGGGTCACGGCCCAAGATTAAAAAAAAAACATCAAAATCCTAAGTCTTCTTCTTCCTCATTGTGCTGCCGTCGCCCTCACTCCCAGAAAAACCCTAACCACACCCTATTCCTGAAACTCCTCCTTGCCGCACATATGCCATCTCTTTCTCCCTCTTCCGACGCCACCAAACATCGACACGTGCTACGCCGCCCAGATTAGCAACGAGCCATTGGAACTAGCTGCTTGGAGAACTCTACCCGCGATGCAGCTAGGCCGAACGACAGCTGCTGCATTTCTCCTTCTCTCCTCTTCCTCCTGTCAACGCAACTTCACCGTCGGAGTTCCAGAGTTGTCGCAAGGTTCGGACATCGGACCTACGCGTTACACGCTAGGGTTTGCTGCCCAAAGCCGAGGCTCGCTGGTTCGGTTACTACCTGGCAAGAGCTCCGTAACGCCGTCTATGTGCGTCACTCAGCTGCTCACGAACGTCCAACCAGGAGAATCCGCGCACCCGGTTAGAGATCGTCAGATCTGGAGTCTCCTGAATCGACCGTCGAGTCCTCTGCCTATCGCGCTGTTGCCCACTGTCCGAGCTCATTGGAGCTGCGAATTACTGCCGCACCGCTGCTAGTGACACCTGCCGACTGGATCTTCCCAGATCTGACTTCATCTTCTTCTTCTTCTCCTCTGCTTGCCGCTCGAAAAGGGATGTCGAATCTTTGGTTGTCGCTACCGAAATTGAGAGAGCCATTGTCATCCTTTTTGCATGTTGTCTTGTGGTGTTCCGGCAGGCCGCCACTGCCAGTTATGGGCTGCCAGACCCRCCAAGTCCGAACAGATGCCATTGCTATTCTACTTGTCGTCGAAGTTCGCTGAAATCAGGCCTGTTATAGGCTGTTTGTTGCTGGGTTTTTCTTTGGGCTGGCTGTTAGCTAGTTTCCAGAGTTGCMAGCAACAGGCACCCGGCAAGCGCCCAGTGCCCAGGTGCCAATGCCTAATGCCTCGACGCTTAGGCACCCAGACGCCTAGACGTCCGAGAACCCAAAACCATTCCTGAGACACCTGGATTTTGTGAACTTAAAAGGTGAAAACATTATTAATTAATATTAAAATTTATAACCTATGAAATTATATCATAAAGTAAAATTATGAAGAACATAAATTAAGTTTAATACCCGAGCTAAAGAGTTGAAATTGTTCCCTTAAAAAATATGATACTTAGTAATGTGGGAACTAAGTATGGATTAATAATTGGCAAATGACATTGTTGAAATAAACCCTGAATATCTAAGTTGGGGCAGTCGTACTAAATGGATTTTCCTTTTGTGATCAAAATTAGGGTGTTTTGAGTGCCTTAACATTGAAAACAGTTGAGGGATATCACTTCGCAATTCAAATAAGAAACCTTTAACGTAAAGGACTCTGAGTAAGTAAATTCTCTCATTCTCATTGACATATATGTGTTGTGGGTTATGTGGTGGCGGTATGGGATTGTGTTATGAGATGTGTTAATTGTGTGGAATGATTTGTATGTATTCCATATCGTGTACCCCTTTTTATGTCGGATGGTATGTTATATACAATAGTAAGCATTTCATGTCATGGGCATGTAGTTAGTGTTCTACATCATTCCTGGCATGAGCCAGTCACACATTTAGAAAGTGAATGGTTTAGGAAATGAAACTTTGAAAGGGAATGTGTTTTATAAATTGTAACGTGTTTAGGAAAATGTTAAAGTTTTTGGAAAGGAGTGTAAACCTTGCCATGAAAGACGTAACTGGGAAATGGGGCGTCAGGGATTAGCGCACTCGAACCGACCCTCTGGGAGGTACGTAATGATTCACCTCTGGGAAGTGAAGAGATGAAAGCAAAAGTAAAGAAATGTTAACTACTTTGCGGTTCTACCGGTAGAAATGTAATCGGGTTCCAAAGAACAAACGGCCCACAGCTTAATAGCTAGGTGTTACATTCAGTGAGCTCACAAATGTAATGAAATGAATGGTTTTTGCAAAGTCCTTGTAGTTTGAAAGGAAAGATTTTATGGAAAGGTTATATAAGAAAATGATTTGAAAGTTTTCATTCGGAAAGTGAGATTTTATAATTCATGCCATGTAGGGCATGTTCATGCATTCATACATGAGATTTACTTACTGGGCTTTATAGCTCATTCCATTTCTCTCATTTTGCGTTTCGGGTGAAGTGTAGCCAGATGGTGCGAGGAAGTCGCTTGTGGGCAAACCAAGATACCCTGAAGTATACACTAAATAAATTTAAGGATTAAGATAGTAGTTGATTATTTCTTATTTGATTTGGCTAATTGTGTTTTAAATTCTTTTAGGTTTTTCAAGTTTCTGTTTGAATAATTATTGGGTTGGTAAGAGATTTGTTGAAGCACATTTCTCTTTACGTTGGATGGTTAATTGGGTTGGAATATATATTGTGAATGGGTGTTTGAGAACTTTTGAAATGTATGTAGGGGTAATTATTGAAATTACAGAGGAAACTCTGTCAAATTTTTTATAAATCTTTGACAAGAGTTAAGACTTCTTTTATTCCTATAGTGGTTAAGTGTTCTATGAGTAAGGTAATGCAATATTCTCATATTAGGACAGTTCCTAATCTGAGGGTGTTACGTTAATAAAGTGAACTAGAGATAAGAAAATATTCTCTAAATTTGATTGTAAAAGTGGATTCTGGCAAATCAAGATGCATCAAGATAGTATTCCTTATACTACCTTCTCAAACTCCCAAGGACAGTATGAATGGGTTAGTTATGCCTTTTGGATTGAAAAATGCTCCATGGATTTTTCAACAAAAAATGGATAATATTTTCATAGATTATGATTTTATATATGTGTATATTGATGATATATTAGTACTATCTAATGATATTATGTAACACCCCGAAATTAAAAACTATCATAACCTGAGAATGTGACCTATTTACCCTTACATATATTATGAAAATTTAGAAAAATAAAAATTTGAATATCTTAATACAAAAGGGTTTATAAAATTTCGAGAGAGTTTCGTTTGTAATATCAACATATCCACCCTATAAGCAATCAGAAAATTTCCTCACCAAACATTCTCAATACTCTAGATATAATGAAATAACTTCAAGCCCCAACAATATCATTCCCACTAAATACTCATATATTTAAAATCCAGCAGAAGCTTTTGAAAATAAACGAATAAAAATGTAACCATTCAATAATGTCATAAATCAATAGAAAATTTAATTAACATGAAGGACTATTGGTATCAAAGTCTGCTCCCAAACGATCTCCATACACCATTTGGCTAGTCATCACTTGAAACGTAAAATAGGGACATTAGGGTGAGCTATTAAGCTTTCATGTATGGAGATCCCATCTATGAATGCGTGTATCATGTACTATATGTCATGATGTTCAAAAATTCACTTTGTCAAAACTTTCAGAGAAACTTCCTTTTCAAATCATGAGAACTTTTCAAAAATTTCCTTTTGATCAAAGCTTTCCAAACATTTTCGTTTCATAAAATCGTGAGCTTACTTGGTGTAATGCCTAGCTATTAAGTTCTACAGTGGGCAATTATTATTTAGAATCCGGTCACAGTCTACTGTAGAACCGCAAAGCGGTTAACATTACTTTAACTTTTCCTGAACATCACCCCATAAAAGGTGAATAATACATGAATTCCCCACCCTCAAGAGGGTTCGATCGGGTGTGCCAATCCCCCACACCCTATTTCCCACTCACCTTTCATGGTCTAGGCTTTACACCCCTTTTCAAAATTCTTTACATATGAAAATCATTTAACACAAAAATAACATCTTTTCAAAACCTTATTCCTCAAAACATTAACTTTCCCGAACTTCATTCTTTAAAACATTTTCTTTCTTGAATGTATAATTATGTCCACGCTAGAGAATRTGCAACCACTGCAAACTACATACTCATGATAATGGACCACATGAACTCTAAACTTAAAATTTCTAACATGTCATTGAGTAGCAAATTCACATATTGGAAATAATATCACATTATGACACGTAAGAGCAATTATCAATTCACATTCAATTCACATAAGAAGATTCAATTATAATAACAACATAGTTGTATCATAACTAAATGAAAATGACGGAATTTACTTACCTTAATATAAACCATAAATTCACATTCAATTCACATTGACATTCAATCATAATAATAATACACATTCACTACAATAATAAAGATGAGGGAGTTTACTTACATACTTCAATACGATTATGAATTCACATTAAATTCACATTCAGTTCATATAAGAGAAATCTAATTATAACAATAACACATACACATCACAATTAATGAGAATGTGAGAATTTACTTACTTGTAGTCCTCAATAACTTTGTTTACTTTAAGTTTCTAGCGGGGTGCCTTGATTACCCACAATGTTGATGTACTACAGTATCCTAATATTATTACATAAAAAATATTCATCTAACACTTGTTTAACTAAACACATTCATTTAATACAGGTATTTACCATTAATACCTTTATCGTTTTTCCTATGGTGACCTTAACCAATAATTTCTCAAGATTAATTTCCATGTCAATAAAATTGAACTACAATTTGATTTCATGACTCCTAATTTGTTCTTAAAATAATAATAATAATCGTAATCACAATACACATTATTGTATCATACAAACCCCAAATTTCACCCCAAAATTATATTCCAATATATTTCTAGAATTATATCCTCCCTTTTACTTAATGGTACTAACTTAAGTTTCAATTAAACATATTCCATATTTTTCCTTCATTATTATTACATGATACAAAAACTAGGTCATTCCGTTAATTTAAATGATGAAACTAAGGATTCACCTCGAATTTTGAACCTTAGGTATGGTTTCTAAGGTGTAATGGTTCAATCGTGCTCGGGAAAAGATATGCTCCGAGCGTGCGAACGAAAGTGAACAGTAGCCTTGGTCGCTTGGGCGTCTGGTCACTTGGGGGCCTAGGAGCCTAAGCGCCTCCTTGTACGGGGGAACAATATCGAACAGTGTGGTTTTTTTTGTTTTTTTTTTTTTTTTGCTCCTAGTTGGACTTAGCTGAGCAGTATTGAAACTTGGCACTCTGTTCAGACTAAGCTTCCAACGAGCAGCAACAAATTCCAGCAGCTTGACAGCACTGCTAGTCATTGGTTGGACCGTCGAGCTGCACRGTCAGCGAGCAGCTGCGACCACGCGCACACAAGTGGGCAATAGGTGGCTGGCAATRAGCTTCAATCTGAGTAGCATGTGGAGATTCGCAGACTATGGCAATTAGAAATGCACTGCTCGAGACCAAGGAAGCAGGAYGACAACGAGTGGCGTCGCGTCGTTGAGGAAAGGAGAGGAGAGGAGATGGAGAGAGAGAGGGAGAGAGATGGAGAAGAAAGAGAGAGGAGGAGGCAGCAGTTAGTGGCAGCTAGGGTTAGAAGGTTTAGGTTTAAGGTTTTCTTTGGGAAGAAGATGAATAGTAATCTTCATCTATAAATATTTTTTTTTTTTTAAGAACTAACTTAACCGTAACCAAAATTCTTCCATGGCCATTTTTATTCCTTAACTAGCTAAGCCTAATTAAATTAAAATTTATTAGTTTTCTTCTAGCCCAAAATCGAACCCTAATTTTGGTTTTAGGTTTGAATAAGAAGAGGTCGGATTCTAACCGGTCAGGCCTAACTTAATTAACTAAAATTTAATTAAATTAAACTAATGAAGTTTCACCTTTAAATAAATATACTCACACCTTACCGCATAACAAATAATAAATCAAAGAAATAATTATTTATTTCTAATTAGCACATCGAAAGTTATGGCCTCCAAGTCCTTTCAATGTAAATTAATCAATTCAYTAACAATCATAAATATAATCTAATTAATGGATTAGAAGATAAATTATATAATTATATATAAAGTTCGAAAACAATGAAAATTAAATCTCGGGTATTACATATTACTTCTCATCTAAAATATTTAAATATATTTGCTAATTTATGTATTCAAAATGGATTAGCACTTTCAGAATGAAAAGCTAAATTGCTACAAGATGAGATAGAATTCTTAGGAATGCAGATGACGGAAAAGGAATAAAGCTACAAAATCATATATTAGATAAAAATTCAGCTATTCCAAACAAATACAAGATAAGAAGTAGGTACAAAGTTTTCTAGGTATYTTAAATTATGCTTCAGATTTTATTCATAGGTTGTCTCTTTTAAGAAAGCCTTTTCAAGATCTACTGAAGAAAAATAAGATATTTGAATTTAATCCTTACCTAGAAAATAAAGTAACGGGAATTAATGATAAATGTAAAAATCCTCCAAAATTGTAGCTACCTAGAGATCATGATGATTTAATTCTCAAAACAGATGCATCTGAACATTGTTGGAATGGATTATTGGAAAAGGTAGATTATAGTACAAGTACATAAAAAATAGGAGAAATGTAGACATTTTTCAGGTACTCTTTAATTGTAATACCCAGGATTTTACTTTTATGAATTTTGTTTGATCTTGTGAATTTGTGCATCAACTAGGGTTGGATAATTTTCTATGTGGTTAATGTTTTAATTGTATGTTAATGTTTTAATTGTGTTTTAATTGTATGTTAATGTTTTAATTTTGTCGGATTAGGGCCCTTGGTTGGTTAGAGGCTCGACTTGTTGGGCTTATTCGTTTTCATTCGAAAAACTAGATTTTCATCGAAAGAAAAGCCCATGGAATCTAATTTAATGGATTGGATTAGTTATGGAATGGGAAGACCCGAAGGATTTGGGTTACGGCCCAACGTAAAAAAAAAAAAAAAGAAGAAAAATAAGAAAAGGAGAATAAACCCTAAGCCTTCTTCTTCCTCCCCATTTTGCTATGCTGTCCTTACAGCCACTGCCACTCCTCCCCACAGATCATCACCGTCCTCCCCTTTCCTTTTCTCTGGCAATTACTGCATTTCTTCTTCTCTCCTCTTCCTCTTGCCAGACGTAGATTTGCCGTCGAAAATCCAGAGCTGTCTCACAGATCTGGATCTTTCCCTGCAGCTCGGTTTGGACATTGAACCTGCAAGTCCCCTTTGCACGCATGGTCGATGGATCGCTTCCTGCTGGTTGCCAATTTTTGCAACCCGCGAAAGAAGGTGTTGCCCAGATCCGAAAACTCGCTGTCCTTGTTGCTGCCGCCTCAGTCACCGCCTTGCTGCTCGTTGTTGTGCGACCTTTGCACGACCAGATGAGCACTGGTGTTGCAGAAACGCTGCAGCGCGACCCGCACAACTAAGCCTCACTGCTTGCTATTATTGCTCATTGTCCATCCTCGGCTGCTGCTCGTCGCCATTTCTGGTTATGCCGCGGCGAGTTGCTACACAACAGAGGTGCGCGATCCGCATTTACCGGAATCTACAGCCGCTCGGGAAGAAGTAGTCCGCCCAGATCTGCCTTCATCTTCTTCTTCTTGTGCTTCTTCTTCTCTACTCAATGGTTTTGCCAGGACAGAGGAAGGACAGTACTTGGCCGCTCGACGCAGCGGAGTCGTCCTGATCTGTTTCTCCCTTGACTAGATCTAGAATCCCTTGTCGCCGCTCGGATGCTTTGCCGCACGGCCAGCCAGCTTCTTACCGGCCATGGCTCAGCCAGATCTGCCATCTTCTTCTTCTCCGCTCGACTGCATCTGCACGATACCACCATCAGGCTTCCTCCACCCACGTTGCTGTTGCTCGACCAGATTAGGGTAGGACTTCTTGCCTTGCCGAAAGTTTGCCAGATCTGCGCATCTTGCTGCCGGTCTCCACTACAAATAGCGACGTCGTTTTGGTCACGGCTCTCCGGAACGCCGGAAGGCTTGCTAGAATCAGGCCTGTTGTAGGCTATTGCTGAGTTTTTTGGCTAGCTATTCGCTAGTTCTGGTAGTGCCTAGCAACAGGCGCTAGCAAGCGCCCAGTGCCTAGCGCCCAAGCGCCTAGACGCCCAAACATCTAGACAACCAGGGCTGTTGCGCGCACCATGGGAGTGCACGCCTGGGGCGCAATGCCTTTTTCTGCGACACTTGGATTTTGTGGACTTAAAAGGTAAAAACATTATTATTTGATATTGAAATTTATGACCTAAGAATTTATATCCTAAAGTAAAATTGTGGGAAAACATAGATTAGGTTAATACTCGAGCTAAGGAGTTTAAATTATACCCTTAAAAAGGATGTGATAATTGGTAATGCGGGAACTAAGTATGGATTTATAATTGGCAAATGACATTCTTGGAATAAACACTGAATATCTAAGTTGAGACAATCATACTAAATAGACTTTCCTTCTGTAATCATAATTAGGTCATTTCGAGTCCCTTAACGTTGAGAACGATTGAAGGATTCCACTTTGCAATTTAAATAAGAACCTTGTAACGTAAAGGACTCCGGGTAAGTAAATTCTCACATTTCATTAACGCTTATGAATGGATGTATCTGAATTCTTTTAGGTAGATTAATGTGTTGTATATGAGATTTTATGTAAGTAAATCCCCATACCCGCCTATCTCTTTTGTTGTGTGTTATGTGGTGGCAGTATGGGATTGTATTATGAGATGTGTTAATTGTGTAGAATGTTTTCACGTGTTTCATATCTTGACCATTTTTATGTTGAATGATATGTTAAATACAGTTGCATGCATTTCATGTTATGGGCATGTAATTAGTGTTCTACATTATTCCTGACATGAACTATTCATACATTTAGAGAGTGAATAGTTTGGGAAATGAATTTTGAAAGGGAATAAATTTTATAAAGTAACATGTTCAAGAAAATGTTAAAATTTTTGGAAAGAAGTGTAAATCTAGCCATGAAAGATGTAAGTGGGAAATGGGGCATGGGGGACCGGCACACCCGACCCTACCCTCTTGGAGTGTAGGAAAGAATGTAATGTTCACCTCTTTGGAGGTGAAAAGATGGAAGGAAAAGTGATGTGATGTTAATCGCTTTGCGGTTCTACTGGTAGGAATGTAATCGGATTCCAAATAATAATGGCACACTGCATAGCTTAATGGCTAGGCAATACACTCAGCGAGCTCACGAATGTAATGAAATGAAAGGTTTTTACAAGTTATACATTTTGAAAGGAAGGATTTTTATAAAAAGGTTATGAAATGGAAATGTTTAGAAAGTTTTCATTGAAAATGTGAAGTTTTATAAATCATGACATGTAGGACATATTTATGCATTCATGCATGAGATTTGCTTACGGGCTTTTTAGCTCATCCCATTTCTCTCATTTTGCATTTCAGATGATGTCTAGCTAGATGGTGCGAGGAGGTCGCTTATGGGTAAACCATGATACCTGAAGTTATTTTAAATGAATGTTATGGATTAAGATGGTTGTTGACTAGAATGGTTTTTGCTTACTATTAAGTGTTTCTTATTTGGTTTAAATTCTTTTGGGTTTTTGCAAATTTTAGTTTGAATAAATGTTGGGTTGGTAAAAGATTTGTTGGAGCACATTACTCATTACATTAGATGTTTATTTGGGTTGGAGTGTATGTTGTTAATGGGTGTTTGAAAATATTGAGAACTATTTGAATGTATGCAGAGAGTAGTTATTGAAATTCTAGAGGAAACTCTGTCGAATTTTTTTTATATAAACTTTTGACAAGGGTTAAGATTTCTTTTATCTACTACAGTAGTTGATTGCTTTACGAGTAAGGTAAAGTAATATTCTCGGCTTAGGACAGTTTATAATCTGGGGGTGTTACATTAATGATACCGAATCTAGATATCATATTAATGAAAAAGAATTGCTAACAGTAGTAAAAAGTTGTCAAAAACTATATTACTTTTTACTACCTAAAAGATTTCGTCTAAGAACTGATAATACTCATGTATAAGCTTTTATTCAGAATAATTATCTTCAAAACCCAAGTATAAATGATTTATTAGATGGCATACTCTTTTATCTGAATATTCCTTGATATTGAAATTATTAAATCTATCAAGAATATTTTAGCAAATTTCTTGACCAAAGATGGCAGAATTCATGAAAAAGATTTTTGAATTACAGAAAAATTTGGAAAAACAGGTTCGTCCCATTAAAGATTACATTTCTGATACTATTAATATTTCTAATCTTCCTAGTATGGCTAAAAAAGTCGTAGATCTACTGTTATCAAAATACAAGATGATAAATGCCAAAATTGGGAATTGTGAAATAGCAAATAAAATGATTTAGGATTATTAAAGCAAGATCGGATTTGAAAAAATAGATTCTCCTTCATCTGGGAAAAGATGATAGGTTAATGTCTTAAACAAGACGGTCCTAAAAGTGCTTATAAGAACCTTTTACTTAGACCCCGGTGTACTATGATCGCTAGTGAAAGAGTTCTAAAATGTCGATAATGCGAGAATTATATTCTCTATCTAATTTTGATATTTGATATCTTGATTTTTCTAGGATTTATCCTATAATTAGTTATCTTCAAGATGCTTCTTCGAAGAAGATAAGACATTGGTATGATTTTGGAGCTCTCAACTCTGTATATTTAAGCTCTCCAGATTTTCTAGAGATCGATATGCTACCACATTGGATTAAGRAGTCAAAGATTGTTATCTCAATTACCCTACTATTTCACCAAAAGATTTATGGTTCTCAAGTTCTTTTCAGTCCGACCAGATTTCTACTRGAAGATAGATATCTAGCTTATCACTTCATTTAGCTTGGAAAAGCAGATTCTTTATCTATTCATGTTGATAGAAGAAAAATAAAATTCTTGGAGAACGATATTCATTGCAGAAGAGCCATTGGATTAAAAGTGGTATACAAGGTATGAAAACAACATTCAAAAGAGGATTCCACACTTGTGGAGGTAAAGAAATGCATTCATCAGTTATGATATCTACTAAAATAAAATTTATCGATAACGGAATCATCAAATCAAGCCAGYAAGCACAAGAGAAACTCTGTCAATTTAGAGGACATATGAAAAATACATGTCCAACATGTTCTCCTGAGATAGAGCAAATAGATACAGTCGAATCCAGCTCTAGTGAAAGTTGATATGACAGTGCTTTTGCCCATAAGATAAAGGTAGCTAAGATAATGCTCCATTATTGATTGAACTCCTATAGTACAAGACAAAGGCAGCTAAGATAGTGCTCCATTATTGATCACACTCCTACAGAACAAAACAAAGACGGCTAAGATAGTGCTCCATTATTGATCGCACTCCAACAGAACAAAACAAAGGTGGCTACTTTATGATCCATTATTGATAGCAGTAAAGAAAAAAGACAAAGAAGACTGATCAAAAAAGCTCAATAATTGAGTTTTAGATTGTAATTTGAATCCAGGCTTCAAGTTTGCTAACTACTAGAAATAGCATATAGGTAGTTCAGAAGAGGGCATCGATTAGAATTGAGACTCTCTTTCTCTCTTATGTAATAACCTTTTCTGTATTATATTCATGTGAAGATATAAAAGTTTGTTATTTTTAATATCCTTTCACACTTAGCAAATTTTTCTCTATTTTTTTTATGAAAGAAATGCTCCATAACTTGCTATCTTTAAAACCTTACACCTAGAGGTAGAAAATGAAACTAGGCTGTGCTGAGTACCTCTAAAGGAACAACAAGGGAAGTTACTTGAGGTTATCAAGTTGGGTTGAAACGCCTGTTAATAATCTCGTCGGATACTCAGAGATATATTGGTCAAAGGGGTGGAAAAGGTACAAAAGCATGTTAGACCCATTCTTTTGTAATTAAGATAGAAGCATTTGTTATGTCTTGTCTGGATACTTAAAATTACACTCTCTCTATTATGTTCAAAATGTTAAATATTTGGACAATTATCTTGCCCAATTCTGCTTTACTAATCTTATAGATAGAAGAAAATTTTGTAATTTTGAACCTAACAATGTTAGACCCCCTTGCTGGTATCAGAGCCATAACAATAGATTATATTATAGATATTCAAATGAATAATCTAAGTTTAAATGAAGAAGATGAATATATTTTTGATTAAGATTTTTCAGAATCTAAACAAAGATATGCTCAAGAATGGGAGCATAATGTTCCTATTAGATTTTATAATGAAAATAACTGTGTAGATGATGAAGATTGACATTACGATTCTTCTTAAAATAGATTGTAGCATATGTGATAAAATATTTGAAAAGATTAAGATAATAGATATACAAGTAGAAAACTTAGAAGCTGAAGAAATTATTATTTACGTAGATTTGAGTACTTGAGATTTAATGAAGTACATAGAGAAACCATAAGAATGGTTCAAGAACGATATGAAAATTATTATCATGAATGGATGATTGTTAAAACTAAAAAGATAAAAGTCCATAAGAAATTAACATAACATTATGGAGAAGATCATTTTAATAGATAGAAATGGCTGCAAAAGGATAGAAGTTGGAGATAGTCCTCTAAAGATAGAACAAGATTTAGTTGAAATTCAAAAGACCATTAGTCCTCTAAAGATAGAACAAGATTTAGTTGAAATTCAAAAGACCANTCCTCTAAAGATAGAACAAGATTTAGTTGAAATTCAAAAGACCATTAGTCCTCTAAAGATAGAACAAGATTTAGTTGAAATTCAAAAGACCATTATTTATATTGGAGAATTGATATCACTCCTTAGATTGCAGTTATGTGATATGTGTGAAACAGAAATATACATTTGTATATTTCAAGATTCTTATTATCATATTTATAATAGATAGGCAAACACGCAAAGTTATTACCAATGTTTTATACTAAGATTCAAGACCTTGGCGAAAGAAATTAATAGATACTTATAACTCAGGCACTACCGATACTTTAGGGAAAAGGATAACTTACTTAAAAGATAAAATGAGTGAATGGTATGGAGATGCTACGTTTAGCTAAATTAACAAAAGGATTAAGAAAGAGAGTTATCATTTTCCCTATAAGTATCCTTTTTTTTTTTTTTTTTGGTAATATATGATTTTGTAGCTTTATTCCTTTTATGTCTATCTCTATTCCTAAGAATTCTATCTCATCCTGTAGCAATTCTTGGTGCTAATCCATTTTGAATAATAAATTAGCAACAATATCTAGATGTTTTAAATGAGAAGTAATATTTAGACAGTAYAAATATATCATCAACATAAATGTAGATGAAGTCATAATTTTAAAAATATTATCCAAGATAATAGACAAACAAGTAGAAAACTTAGAAGCTAAAAAAGATTAATATTTACATAGATAGAAGTACTTAGGAGTTACTGAAGTACATAGAGAAACCATAAGAATGGTTCAAGAATGATATAAAAATTGTTATCATGAATGGATGATTGTTAAAGCTAAATAGAAAGTTAACAAAACATTATAGAGAAGATCATCCTAATGGATAGAAATTGCTATACAAGTGTAATACCCGGGATATTACTTTTTATGAATTTTATATGGTCGTATGAATTGTGTGCTAATTAGGGTTTGATAATTTTCTATATGATCATTATTTGATTGTACGTTTAATTAAGTATGGAATTACATGTTAATCGAATTAGGATTTTTTTGGTTAGTTAGTGGCTCGACTTGTTAAGCTTATTCGTTTCTCATTCGGAAACTAGATTTTTATGAAAAAGAAAGCTCATAGAGTTTAATTTATTGGACTACATTAGTTATAGAATGGGGAGGCCCAAAGGTTTTGAGTTAGGGCCCAAACCTGAAAAAAGGAAAAAAAAAAAAACTAAATTGGCTTAACGCCGTCTATTCCTCTTGCCCAAAGCCCTTCATGCTGCTTGCACHGCCTCTTTTTTCCTTTTGTTGATGCCGATCCGATCATCGCCACCACCACTTGCCAGTGTTCGAGCACGCTCAGCAGCTGCTTATCACCCAGATCCACTCAAAATCGCTGCATCTCTAAATGAGATCTAGTTTTCAGTTCCCTGCTGCTCAAGACTTGGACAGACTTGGGTCGACCAAGATCCGTTCTTCACTCGACGCTGCTCGTCCCTACCTTCACAACATCAGTCAAGAGCCATCTACTCATACGCCGACTGAAGCTATTGGTTCCTATATGTGGCCGCCCGTCGTCTGTTCGGATCCGAGCTCATCCAGATCCTCCTTTCTGTGCTAGTGCTAGAAGAAGCTCGCTCACAGCACGCAGTTTGCTAGTTGCTCACTAGTCGCTAGTGCTCAGAGCTGCGACCAGATCTCGACTTTGATCTCCTCGCTCTGCTTCATTGCCATGCCTCCGCCACTAGAGTTGGCCGATCTGCCATAACCGACTCTTCTCTCTTTCTTCCTCCCTCGCAACTTGGTTTGAACTTCGAGCAGCGTGTCGCATAGCAAACCTGTTCTGCCTGCATCGTTCCAACTCGACCTTCAAATCTGCCGTGCGTAATTCAACAGTGCTTCTGCCAGGCTGCCACTGCTCGGTTGCTCGCCGCCTTTGTTCGCCSAGAGATAGTGTTTGAACCAGCAGCAGCTCGGAGGCTGGGTTCATTGCTAGCTGTTTGCCAGCTTGACCAGAATAGATACACCCAGGGGACCGAGTGCCTCGATGCCCAGGCGACCAAGTGCCCCGACGCCTCGGCCACTAGATGCCCAGGCAACTAGGCACCGTATGCTTGCAAGGCTGTTGCGCACGTGCTGCCTGAGCACGAGCTCGGGGCGCAACGCTGCTTCTGCGACACTTATAGTTTGTCAAGTTAAAGGTAAAAATATTATTATTCGATTTTAGAATTTAATGAATTATGTAATTATGTTCTATAGTGAAATTGTGGGCGAACATGGGTTAGGTTTAATATCCGATCTAAGAATGAGTTTAAATTGTATGAAGAATGTGTTTTGACCTAGAAATGTATTGTTTTTGGTATTACCATTATCAATTGTTGAGAGGGGTAAAAAGCTGTGAAATAAGTTGTACCCTTAAGAATGTGATAGTTTGGCGATGTGGAAATTATATGGGTTAAAATTAGCAAATGACGTTCATGGAATAAGCATTAAATATTTTAAGCTTAGACAATTGTATTAAATGAGTTTTCTTTTTGTAATAATAATTAGGTCATTTTTGGGCACATTGACGTTAAAAGCGGTCRAGGGACTCCATGTTGCGATTTAAATAGAATTTTAATGTTAAGGACTCCAAGTAAGTAAATCCCCATACCCACCTACTTATTCTGTTATGTGTTATGTGGAGATTATATTGGACTGTGTTATGGAATGTATTATGATTGTGTTGAATTATTTCATGTAATATATTTCGTACTGTTATCATATTGAATGGTGTTTAAATAAGGATTTATATAGTTCATGTCATGGGCATGTAATTATAGTATTCTACAACATTCCTGGCATGAGCCATTCGTACATTTAGAAAACGAATGGTTTAGGAAATAAATTTTAAAAGGAAATGAAATTTTATTAATGAATTATTATCAGGAAAATGTTAAGATTTTGGAAAAAAGTGTAAACCTAGCCATGAAAGATGTGAGTGGAAAATGGAGCATAGGGGATCCGCGCACCTAATCTAGCCCTCTTGTAGGATAGGAAGATAAGTAACATTCACCTCTTGGGAGGTGAAAAGATGAATGAAAAGTTAAAGTGATGTTAACTGTTATGCGGTTCTGCCGATAGGAAATGTGATCGGGTTCCAAAGAATAATGGCCCACTGCAAGCTTAATGGCTAGGCATTACACTAAGTGAGCTCACGACTTCAATAAAATGGAAAGGCATTTAAAAAGTTCTTACATTTTGAAATGGTAGTTTTATGGAAGTATTTAGAAAGTTTTATTGAGGAAGTGAAATATAAAATTCATAGTATATAGTGCATTTCACTTACATTCATGCATGGGATTTGCTTATTAAGCTTTATATCTCATTCCATTTCCTTCATTCTGTATTTTAGGCCGAAGTGTTATTTAAATAAATTTGAGTGAATAAGATAAATGGTTGATTAGAGAGGTTTTATGTATTGATTAAAATTTTTTTATTGATTTAACTATTCGTGCTTTAAATTCTTTCAGGTTCTGCAAATTTCAATTGGTACATGTTAAGTTAGTAAAAGATTGTTGGAATGCTCTATTTATTTATATTGGATGTTTGTTGAGTTGGAATGCATGCTGTTTACGAGTATTGAAAATGTTTGAGAACTTTTGATTGTATTCAGGGAGTAGTTGTTGAAATTACGGAGGAAACTCTACCGAAATTTTTATAAAATGTTTTATACAAGTATCCAGATCTCTTTTGTTTCCTATAGTAGTTAATATGATTATGAGTACGGTCAATAATAATCTCGATTTAGAATAGTTCCTAATCTGGGGGTGTTAAAACAAGGGTAGAAGTTGGAGATAGTCCTCTAAAGAGGAAACTCTACCGAAATTTTTATAAAATGTTTTATACAAGTATCCAGATCTCTTTTGTTTCCTATAGTAGTTAATATGATTATGAGTACGGTCNGATTATATTGGACTGTGTTATGGAATGTATTATGATTGTGTTGAATTATTTCATGTAATATATTTCGTACTGTTATCATATTGAATGGTGTTTAAATAAGGATTTATATAGTTCATGTCATGGGCATGTAATTATAGTATTCTACAACATTCCTGGCATGAGCCATTCGTACATTTAGAAAACGAATGGTTTAGGAAATAAATTTTAAAAGGAAATGAAATTTTATTAATGAATTATTATCAGGAAAATGTTAAGATTTTGGAAAAAAGTGTAAACCTAGCCATGAAAGATGTGAGTGGAAAATGGAGCATAGGGGATCCGCGCACCTAATCTAGCCCTCTTGTAGGATAGGAAGATAAGTAACATTCACCTCTTGGGAGGTGAAAAGATGAATGAAAAGTTAAAGTGATGTTAACTGTTATGCGGTTCTGCCGATAGGAAATGTGATCGGGTTCCAAAGAATAATGGCCCACTGCAAGCTTAATGGCTAGGCATTACACTAAGTGAGCTCACGACTTCAATAAAATGGAAAGGCATTTAAAAAGTTCTTACATTTTGAAATGGTAGTTTTATGGAAGTATTTAGAAAGTTTTATTGAGGAAGTGAAATATAAAATTCATAGTATATAGTGCATTTCACTTACATTCATGCATGGGATTTGCTTATTAAGCTTTATATCTCATTCCATTTCCTTCATTCTGTATTTTAGGCCGAAGTGTTATTTAAATAAATTTGAGTGAATAAGATAAATGGTTGATTAGAGAGGTTTTATGTATTGATTAAAATTTTTTTATTGATTTAACTATTCGTGCTTTAAATTCTTTCAGGTTCTGCAAATTTCAATTGGTACATGTTAAGTTAGTAAAAGATTGTTGGAATGCTCTATTTATTTATATTGGATGTTTGTTGAGTTGGAATGCATGCTGTTTACGAGTATTGAAAATGTTTGAGAACCTTTTGATTGTATTCAGGGAGTAGTTGTTGAAATTACGGAGGAAACTCTACCGAAATTTTTATAAAATGTTTTATACAAGTATCCAGATCTCTTTTGTTTCCTATAGTAGTTAATATGATTATGAGTACGGTCAATAATACTCTCGATTTAGAATAGTTCCTAATCTGGGGGTGTTAAAACAAGGGTAGAAGTTGGAGATAGTCCTCTAAAGATGGAACAGGATTCAGTTGAAATTCAAAAGACCACTATTTACTTTGGAGAATTGATATTACAAGGGTTGAAAGAAATAAAAAACTTATTAAAATGAAAAGATAATGCCATAACAAATAAATCTTATGATACTATAATGAAATATTTAGTCAATATAAAAATCCCAGAAGGATACAAAGGTAATAATCTATGATGGTAGATTCCGACAATAACAACTCTAACATCGATAACTTAATTACTGAGCTAGAGATTTAGATATAATTGAAGAACAAGATATGTTTATTAATCTTAAACCTAATCCAATAATTAAGGAAGATATAAATTGGAATCCTAATATAAGTGATATACCCAGTACCAGCGAATGAGTGAATGCTATGGAGATGCTATGTTAGCTAAATTAACAAAAAGATTAAGAAAGAGAGTTTCTTGATGCTGTGATAATACTAAAATGCCATTTATGGTTGGTTGTGATAGTCTGTATTACTATAACAAGATAAAAGAAAATATAAAAAGAGGAAGAAATTTAAGAAAAAAATTTAAGAAAAGAAAAGCAAGATATTATAAGAAAAAAAGTTATAAAAAGACTTAAGAAACCTTTTTACAAAAGAAAAAAAAATGATAAAAAGGATCCTAAAGCCTATAAATGTTATTATTGCCATGAGATAGGATTTTATGCTAATAAATGCCCTAAACAATTTTGAGAAAAATAAAAAAATAGATGAAGATATGGAAAACTTAATAGAACAAGGTGAATTTATATAGGTACATAATTTTGAAGACATAGATTCTGAAAAAAGTATCTTTAGATAAACTTGATATAGAATACACTTTATCTTCTTCTGAGAATGAATAATCAAGAAATAGTTGAAGCTAGCACTTCAGAATCTGTAATCGATAATACCCAAGAATATCAGGGTGAATATAAACACAAAACATTGATAGATAAAAGAAAATTAAAACTGATACAAAAAGAGAATTTTTCCTTATCTAATTATTCGGGATTTAGGATAAATTTACTTGGAAAAAATTAGGATAACGTCTAGAAACATCATTTGTTTTTTGGATCAAATATACATGAAAAAGCTTTAGAAGTAAGTTTAATAAAATAATGATAACTCTATTATCTAAAAAGGATATTCAAGATAAATTAAATAAGATTAAACTAGAAAGAAATAAAAAATATCGGAGGATGGGTACATATAAGAGCTGTACAGATAAGTATAAAATAGAAACTATACTAGGATTCGGAAATGAGACTATTCTTGTTTGATTATTAATAGAAAATGAAGGTTATATTGATATTAGAAATAATGTTAACTTTCTTAGATAGTGTACAACCTTATGAGATTACTCTATATGGACTTAAGATAATTTATAATGATAAAATCAACTTTATACCTCAATGACAAGTCCTTTATATATATATATATAATTACTYATAAAGATTATAAGACAGAATATTTTGTAGCCCAAAAGGCATAACTAACCATTCATACTATCCTAGGGGGTTTAGAAGGCAATATAAGGAATACTATCTTAATGTATCTTGATTTGCCAGAATTCACTTTAACAATCAGATTTAGAGAATATTATTTTTTTGCTAGTCCAGTTTATTTAACTTTCTTTATGAGGGAGAAAATATCCGTGAAATACCATATTAGTATTTAACTTTTTATAGTCAATCACCATTCTTGCTTTATTTCTAACTATCGCTACATGGGTTCTTACCATAAGGGCTAGAGAACTATAGGGGGATTTACTAGATCTAATTAATTTTATATCTAGTAGTTCTTTTATCTGCTTTTTAAATTCCTGATGGTTTTCAGGATTATATCTCATAGGTGTTATCCTAATTATCTTATTTTTATCTTTCATTTCTAATTTTGCTTCTATATGATTTTTATCCCAAATTGTGAAGGGTTATTTAAATAGCCTAACTTTAGTGATCCATTATTGATAGCACCAAAGAAAAAAGACAAAGAAGACTGAGAGAAAAAGCTCAATAATTGAGTTTTAAAGTGTATTCCGGACTTTAAGTCCACTAACTACTATAAATAGCATATAGGTAGTTCAGAAGAGGTCATCGATTAGAATCGAGCCTCTCTCTCTCTTTCTCTTATGTAAAAAACTCTTCTATAATATATTTCTATGAGGATATAGAAGTTTGTTGTTCTTAATATCCTTTCAAATTTAGCAAAGTGTTCTCTTTTTTTTTTTTTTTTTAACGAAGAAATGCTCCATAACTTGCTACCTTTTTTTAATATCTTAATATCTTAATATACATATATATATATATTCTTTTAGCAAATTTATGCCTGGAGATAGAAAACGAAATCAAGCTGTGCTAGGCATATTTAAAGGAATGGCAAGGGAAGTTACTTGAGATTATCAGCTTGGGGCTAAAACGTCTGTTAAAAGTCTCGTCGGATACTCAGAGATATATTGGTCAAAGCGGTGGAAAAGTTATGAAAGCATTTTGGACCTTTGTTTTGTAATTAAGATAGAGGTATTTTTTATGTCTTGTCTTGATATTTAAATTACACTCTCAAGCTTTAGAAGTAAGTTTAACTTTTGAGAAAATAATGATACCTCTATTATCTAAGAAATATTTTCAAGATAAATTAAATTATCAGCTTGGGGCTAAAACATCTGTTAAAAGTCTCGTCGGATAATCAGAGATATATTGGTCAAAGCGGTGGAAAAGTTATGAAAGCATTTTGGACCCTTTGTTTTGTAATTAAGATAGATGTATTTTTTATGTCTTGTCTTGATATTTAAATTACACTCTCAAGCTTTAGAAGTAAGTTTAACTTTTGATAAAATAATGATACCTCTATTATCTAAGAAATATTTTCAAGATAAATCAAATAAGATTAAATTAGAAATAAGAAATACCCTAGGATGGATACATATAGGAGCTATACAAATAATTATAAAATCAACATTTAAAGAAGGATTAGATATACCTATAGACTTGGAAATAATGGATAATATAATCCAAAATAGAGAAGAAACCTACTTAGGAATTCTAAGAGGAAATTTACAATATAGAAAGTTAAAATTCAATATTTATCCTCGAATTTCCTACCATCTTTAGGGTAAATATTTTGATAAAACTCTAAGCCTAATTCAATATTTTAAGAGAATTTTTTTATCAATATAATAGACCTTATTCAGGAACTTATATGATCTCTTATGCAATATCTAATTCTCATCATGCCAATTGCTTTGAAATAAAAGATACAAATAATATGAGAACATTTGCTTATTTAATAGATGGTTCAGTCAATTTAGTCCATGGTTCAATCAATTTAGTTAATAGATCAATATTTTGTTTAGTTAATGGTTCAATCAGTTAGGACCATTGTTCAGTCAATTTAGTAAATCATCCACTCAATTTAGTGAACGGCTCAATCAATTTAGTGAATAGTTTAAAAGGTTTTAGTCAGTGGTCCAATCACTTTAGTCCCAATGATTCATTCAATTTAGACAGTGGTTCAGTCAGTTTGGAACATGGTTCAGTTAGCTTTTAATCATGGTTCAACAAATTAGAAAATATAATTGTAAATATAATTTTTATATACAAACTTATATATCTAAGACATAGGTGATAATGATAGATGATCATGATTGTCGGGTATGTCAATGGTAAAATACATATACATGTTGTTGTTACTCTATAATGTTTATAAGGTAAAAAATGTATAATGTATGCTATTGTCTGATTTAACTAAATATAGGTGATTAGTTAACTTCTTGTTTGAGGTAGCTGCTAAAGAATTTTGATGATGAAGGACATATTGAAATATTTTATTTACTTTATATGAATTTTGATGGTAATGATATATATATGGCTTATAAGTTTCTCCATTTGAAAAGGAAAACAATGATGTTAAAAATGAGGCCAAATAGTAATAAGAAAAAACGCAATAAATAATGATGTTAGACAACTTGATAGCTTTTTATCATAAAAGATGTGACCTTTGAAATACTCAGCAATGACATTTAAAAACTTCCAACTTCACTTCTTCCTTTAATTTCACTTCTATAACAAAGCTCAAAGTTTTCATYTTACAAACCTCTAAATCTCCTTCTTGACAATATAATGGACTCTATTGCCATCCTGGTTTCATTGTCTATTTTTTGTCTTCTACCTTTTTTCTGCAAATTCGACCTGACTATGCTGGTGAGAAGATCACTATCATAGTACCCGTAGCCTTAAAACCCCTAATGGGCTTCTGTTATGCATAGTTATGCAACATTTTAAGGGCTATTGCATCAACTGTGAGCATCTTTATAAGCATAATAAAATATATTTTGACATAAGCTTCTTCCTCTATCAATTCTCTCAAGTAATGGGTCGTCCAAAAGCAAAATATGAAACTTCTATATTACAAGCCTTTGGCCATCTTCCTCTGCCTCCTCTTCTTCTTCATCATGTAGCTCTTCATCTTCCTCCTCTGTGTCAGTCATACCTTCCTTTGCCTCCTATTCCTTCCAACAGCTCGAGAGTCATGGTGGAGTTCACCAGAGCTGATTTATGAAATGTTCAAAATCTAGCATATGAAGAGTCAAAGTTGGAGGTATAATGTAATCGGCTTGGCGATACTACTAGTAGGAGCGTGACTTGGTCCCAAATAATAATTGCCCATGCAGAGCTTAATAGCTAAGCAATACACAAATGAGCTCACATCAGTTAAGGAAAACAAGTTTTGAAAAGTTAAAGGAAAGATGGATACAATTTTCAAAAGATTTTACAGCAATGCATATCTTTAGCATTCATACATAAAGTTTGCTTATTAAGATTTATAGCTCACCCCTTTTCTCTGCTTCTGTGTTTCAGGTGATGAAAGCTAGATGATTTAAGGAGATCACTTCGGGGCAAGCTTGAACCTGAACAATACCCGATTTTAGAAGTTCAATTTTATTGAATTTTTAATGTTTAGAACACTTCTGATCAACAATAACGCTTTGAATATTTTATGAGTTTTTGTATTCCAATGGTATTTTAATTTCAAACTTTTGATATAGAATTTGATGAGAGTTTTTGAATATGGAAACCTCTTCCTAATTAAAATTCAAATTATTTTCTTTATTTCAGCATCTATGAAAAGGGTAAAGACTAACATCCTTAGGTTAGGATAGTTCTTAACCCGGGGGGTTATATGAACAATTACCAAGTTCATCGTATGAGGTTAAGAATCTAATTGGTGAACTCGAACTCGATTATGAGAAAATTCCCACTTGTCCTAATAACTATATGCTTTCTGGAAGGATAAATAAATGATTCCAATTGCTCTATTTGTGGTGCTTCGAGATGGGTTGAAGGTGAAAACTCAAGTWATGATAGTCCATCTAAGAGGACAACAAAGAAAAAAAGGATAAGTATTGAAACCAAGAAAGGTTTTGCATTAGTTTCCCTTAAAACCAAGCTATAAAGGTACTTTATATGTTCTAAGACCGCCTCATTAATGCGGTGACATTCTAATGAACAAATAGATGATAGGATGTCAAGGCATCCAATTGATGCTCATGTTAGGAAACAGTTTGATGCTATGCACACAATGTTTTCGCAAGATCCACGTAATGTTTGAATTGGATTGGTGAGCGATGTGTTTAATCCTTTTAGAAGTATGAATGTCAATCATAGCACTTGGCCTATTGTTTTATATGTGTACAATTTTYGCCTATTGTGTATGAAATAGCCCTCGTTCGTACTGTCAATACTAATACTTGGTCTAAAGTTGCCATCAAATAAGATTAACGTATATTTGCAGCCTTTGATTGATGAGTTGATTAACTTGTGAGTGAATGGTGTTCTTACTAATGATGCTCAATCAAAGACTAATTTCTGTATGAGGACTGCTGTCATGTGGACTATTAACGACTTTCCGACATAGAACATGTTTTATGGTTGGAACACCAAAAAATAAAATTTCCCTGCCCCTCTTGTGGTTATGGTACATACTCACAATAGTTAACTCATAATGAAAAATATTGTTCCCTGGGTCATTATAGATTTCTGCCACTCGAATGTCACTGCAGTCGTGATAGGCGTAACTTCAATAGCAAACCAAAGTGGGGAGAAGCACTGACTATGGCAAGTGGGGATGATGCATTATACCTATTAAGATGTGAACATATAATGCATGATAAGAATGGAAACATTGTATCCTTAGTTAATGGGTGGAGCAAAAATAGTATATTCTGGTCTTTACCTTATTGGAAGACAAATTTGATTCATCACAATCTTGATGTTATGTATATATAGAAAAATGTTTGTGACAATATTTTGGGCACGTTGTTGAATGTTGAGGGGAAGTCCAAAGATAACTTGAAATCGTGACTAGACCTTCAAAAATTAGGCATAAGAAGAGAGATACATCCACAGGAGATTCCAAATGGAAAGTTTCAACTGCCTCCAATTTGCTATATAATGTCAAATGGTGAAAAGGATCAAATGTTGCAAGTATTAAAAAGTATGAAAAGTGTTAGACGGTTATGTATCAAATATCTCTATATGTGTGAAGTTAAAACAACAKAAGTTGATAGGACTAAAGACACATGATTGTCATTTTTTGTTGCACAACTTGCTCCCTGTAGCTACTAGAGGAGATACAAAAAGAAGCATAGCTCGAGCAATAATTGAATTGCGCATTTACTTAAAAGAGATTTGTTCCAAAGTTTTAAGTGTAACACGCCATGACGAGCTCGAATTACAAATTGGTCAAACACTTTCACGAATGGAAATGATCTTTCCCCTATCATTTTTCACAGTAATAGTGCATCTAAATGTTCATTTGGAAACGGAGGCAAAGTAGCAGGACAAGTGAACTACTGCTGGATGTTCTCAATCGAGGTATATATCTAACTCATATACTTAATTGCAGGGCTTGTTTTCATTAAATGCATGTATGGGGTCTTCCAATATCAATAGGTTAATTGTTTTGCTCTTGTATCTTCCAAAAGGAAAAATGATCTTTGAGAGTTGTTTCCTGAATCCAAAAAAGAGTACTTGGTTCTCCCAATAACTAAAAAGTGTAGCATCCCTGAATCTAATTGGGGTTCGCGGTGGTGGAAGAACTAGATCGGAAAAAAGAGGGATTCTAGTTGTAAGATATCTAATGAAATCGTCGCTGGAATTGAGATCTTATTCAAAGAGAAAGATCTCAAATATCTGGAGTTTCTTTTTTTATATTATATGGATGATCCGACCCACAAGGACCACGATTGGGAATTGTCTGATCGTCTTTCTCTGAGAAAGAGGCAAAATACAATCAACTTGAATTCGGGACAACTATTCGAAATCTTAGTAAAACACTGGATTCATATAAGATGGTTATGATGTGTCTTGTTAAAAGTTGATATTGTTCACCATGAATTTCAGCATAAGGCATCAGTCTACTGCATGATAAGCATGATCAACTTCCATACTTGACTAGGGTAACATTTATGGAAAGAGATTTCTTAACTACAGTTTTCATTGGTTGTAGATACCCTTAGCACACTTAAGAGATATATCCAGAATAGAAGTTATAAAAATGGATCAATTGTGGAAGGGTACATAGCAGATGAGTCCATAACTCATTGCTCAAGATGTTTTGAAGACCATGTTGAAACAAGGTTCAATCGCCTATCGAGAAATGATGATACTTTAGAAAGTAATAAAACATAGGAAAGCCCTTTCACAGTAATTTTTGGCCACCCAATAGGAAAAATAAACAATGTAATTTTTGACGACATCACATTGACCCAAGCACATCAAGTTGTCCTCTACAATTGTGACTTGATATCCATATTCATTGAGTAAGCATAGCAAGCTCTTTATACAACTAATTGTCGAAAAGCATATATTACTGATACTGTTAATTAATTCTTTATTTGACTATTTTCAAGGAGCATAAGTCTCACATCAAGAGAACTAAATGAAATAAGAATCGTAAGCGTTCGACGAATGAGTATGAGTTAGAATCAYATCATAATGCAATCTTCACTACGTGGTTCCATGATCAAGTGAGTTTTACTTTATCTGAATTATCTAATCAATTCTGTCTATATTAAYTGATATATAATTTATTCTGTTGTAATCAAAAAATGATTTATTTACAGGTTTATAGGTTGACCGAGATGAATAGCCCCCGACTTAATGCTCAGATTACATGCCTAGCCTGAGGTCCAACTAAAGTTGTGCAAAGATTTAAAGGATACATTGTTGCAGGTTTCAGATACCATACTAAAGAGACAGAGGCTATGACGATAACTCAGAATAGTGAAATGGTTGTTACAGCAAAAACATCCCTGAGCAATAACCAAGTTGAATATTACAATGTCATACGATATTATTGAACTGAATTATTATAAAAGATTCAAAGTTGTGTTGTTCAAGTGAGATTGGGCAGTGTATAGTGAGGCAAGGGCATCAAGAGAGATAGATTTGAATTCACACTCATTAATATGTCTAAATTAGTTCATAAGAGTACAAGGCTAATTAACGAACCATTCGTTGTGGCATCACAGGTTAAACAGATCTTCTATGAGCAAGACCCTTTAGACAAAGTTTGTCATGTCGTTGTAAGAACTAGGCCTCATGATCTTTTTGACATGGGGGATGAGGTGTTGATTGCACCAAATATCCAACTTATGGATACTGATAAGGCCGTGCAAGATATAATTTTAATAAGACGGATGTAATTTGGGTATAAAATGATATAGATAGCACACATGTTGGTGTTCACTAGAGAGATGAAGAAATTAATCCATCTTTGGATGAAGAATTGTAATATTGTTAATCAAAGAACATTGTTATATTAAACTTGTAGTTGTTTTTCATTATTAAATTGGCCAAAATCGACCATAATAACCGACAATGCTTGCATGCATGGCAAACTACACCAGTTCCCTGTGCATGTAGGTTTCTATAGAATATTTAACCTTAAAAGTATAACTGAAAAGGTAAGCAAAAAATTCATGATTTGGGGAAACCAAATGAATCATAATGCTCAACTATGAATGTTTCTATACATTATTTAAATCTTAAACATTCAATTGAAAGGTAAGTATATTAGAAAATTTAGTAACTAAATCAAAGTCTCAGTAATTTAACTCAGAATTAGGTAACTTTCTCTTTTGTCTTCTTTTACCGCACTGTAAAGAAATCCTAACTGAACCTCTAATTCAATTCCTCTATTTTGTTCATATCTCTAACCATCTCAAACCTACAACATTACAAACCTACTCGAAACTTTTGCTCGATTATACCACCTACACTCAGCTAGCCTCGACAACAATGACTATGCTTGCACTAAGATACCAGCTCACAAGCTTCCTAGAGTACCAACTACTGAAGACATTGAAGCTATTCGGGAGACCATCCCTTTCGAACAGGATGAGTACCCCAGGTCCAAAAAGTTGAAGTGCAAGGCTGCATCAAACTCTAAGCAATTTTTGTGCAAACTATTCGAAGAAAGATTCGATGATGAATTTCGTTGCAGATAAAATGTCCATAATAAGTTGCTGAATTTTAATCAATAGCTTCCATTACTGAAATAATTACTTAAATTTCAAGAGTACGGTAAATTGTTTACTTACGAGTTATGTTACGAAAGGACAGTTAGAATGTTCTATGCAAATATGTGAAATAATTATGATGAAAATAGGAATCTAGTGATTAACTCTTGGGTGAAGGGGGTAAAAATTAGGTTGGATGCAAAGATTGTTAATGAAATTTTTGACTCAGCTGATGAGGGCTTTTACATTGATGAAGTTGTGAATATCATAGTAATAAAGTAGGCCTTACTAAGGTAGAAATATACAAATTTCTTTATATGCATTCAACAAAAGTCGATTTGAACAATATGAATCGCAGTCTAGATTTGTAGCTCTTATTGTTGCTCAATCTCTTCAATGTTGATTGGGAAAGAAAACGCAATGAGTGATTAGGTTCTTACTTACAAAATTTTGAAGCGTGAAAATATTACATTTGGTGTTGTCTTCACAATCAACATTAAGCTTGCTCTCAATAGCAAGACAAAGCTACCATATGGTTGCTTATTGACATGAATTTTTGAGCACTTTGGGGTAGATCTAGATGATCACTAGAAACATTCAAGCAATAAGATCAAAGAGAAAGAAGTCACAAGAAAATTCTGACACTCTTGATGATGATGGGGGAGCATGGTAAATAGTTCAAAACCTACAGCTATGACTTTAAAGCTTGAAGCAATTGGTGGGTTGGAGATTGAGGGCAAGGTTGAGAAGATAGAGAGCCAGCAAAAGATTTTTAAGATAACTTTCAAGAAGTCCAAAAAGGAAGTGAATGAAAATTTTAGAGAAATCAAAGAGATGATAAAGTAATGCATGCTAGCTGAGATAAAAGCCCTTACTTATACAGAGAGAACCCCAGATTTGAATGGAAAAGAAGAGGAGGAAGCTAAAGATGGAGATCATTTTTTTTGACGATGCCCTATTGAACAATATTTGAGCCAAGTTAATTTCAATGTCTTTGTTGAACAATATTTTGTTTCATGGATGATGTTTATTTATTGGTTTTTTATGGATGATGTATGTTTCATTAATGGTTTTTCTATATAAGTCTTGGTGAATTCTTTTTGTAATTATGTAAGTTTTTTTCTTTTAGAAAATAAGCTCTTTAATGATTAAGGGGGAAAAAAAAATATGTTCAAGCCATATGTGACATCCGTAATCGACTAAGGTAGTCATCTATGTCAAAGTAACTTGTACCTATTAAATATTATTAGGGCATTAGTTTTCAGAAAAATAAGTTGGTCCATAAAATTGGACTGCTCATGTGTAGGCTACAAAAAATGCAAACATGAGACCCATAATTTGATTTATTAAACAAATGCACGGGTGGACTCAACATGTGTGGGGTTGAGCATGTTTAGGCTATAAAAAATCAAAGTGCACGATCCATAATGGCATACCCAACAGGCATCATCGACTATATTATAGAGATAATATTATTATTGTAAACCAACATGAATTATAAAATTGGAAAACAATATATATGCTAGCATATGATGAAATGTCATTGACAAACGTCATCTAATATCGTGAGTCCTAATGACCTTTAATGCCAACATATATTGAACATGGGCATAACATGTGTTTATGACAACAAATAGTGCAAATGTCATTCATAAATGTCACCTCAATTCCACATATAATGATGTTTTATAAATGTCGTTCGAATGTCATCATATCTAGTGTTTTAGCAACTAAAGGAGAAACGTTGTCAACATATGTTGCCACAAATTGTGATTTCTTACGAGCTTTAATGCTCATGTATATGAAATGTTAGCATAACATGTGTTTTGGGAAACACATARTGCAAATGTCATTCTAAAATGTCGCATCATTTCAACTAGAACTATGTTTTGGAAATGTCGTCCCTTTAGTCATCATATCTATTGTTTACGTGACTAAAGGGGAAATGTCATCGGCATATGCCACCCAATATCATGATGCATACAATCTTTATGCCCACATATAGAAAACGTTGGCATAACATGTATTTTTGCCAACATACATCGTTCTAAAATAATGTCTCAATTCAATCTAGAACAACGTTTTATATATGCCATCCACATGTCGTCGTATCTAGAGAAATATATTTGTCTCAAAAGCAAGATAATATTCTCAAAAGCTCAATAAATGAGTAATTTAAAGAAAGCATTCAAAACCAGATTATAAAACAAACTCACAAAAGCATTTATGTGGAAATAGTTTTAAAGGGGACTCACCTTTTGAGCACAATTTCCAACAAAAGCTTGGGATCTAAATCAAGTAATAAAGTATCCTCAAATAGTCAATGTCCAGATCATACACTCTAATGTTTTAAAATACAACTAGCTCTTAAACAAACACTAATCAGGTTCCTGATGAATCTATTATCGTACTTCTTCGGCTTAACCATAGATGCAAGCAAAAGTAATCGCAAAACATTGAGTTTTGAGTTATTAATCAAGAATATTTCATAACCAATATGTCCTATTTCTTCAAGGAAATTGTCCTTATGAGTGTTTCTAAATTTTATGAAGTCATTCAAAGTAYAGAAACTCAACAAAATGGTTAAAGGTCTAATCTGCCCAAAGACTGGAAGCATTGAATGTTTTAATTAAAACTCGAGTGTTAGATGGAACCAGTTTATGAAATTGGTGGAAAATGGTTCTAAGACAAGGGCTTTCTAATCATACGTAGAAATCCCAATTCGGGTTTAAGATTAAAACACAGCAAGGTCAAAACAGTGAGTKTGGTGCAATCTATCCAAAACTGACCATCATTAGTTTTTTAGCCTATATCTCGGTGTACAAAAGGGAAAATCAAACAAACTTTTAGTTTTGTTGTCTTTTTAAGACAGAACCGTATACAGCTTGCAACACAATATCCGCTGTGTGGTTAAATAGCAGATTGCATCACAATATCCAGGTTGTGGCAGGGGAAATTTAATCTGACAGGGTCTGTTTAAAGTGGTCATATCTTGACTTCTAGTTGTCCAAATTAATTGAAATTAGTCTTAAAATGTTTATGAATCAGCCCTATTTCCAAAATTATATTACATTCATAATCTAGACACATGTTTAAGTCACAATTAATCCAAAAATAGTAGATAAAATTTGTGTCCGAGTTTAACTGTCCACCAATTTGCAAAGTTCATAACTTATGATTTAGGGAGTCTGTAACCTTTGTCTATACCTTGATTTGATCCTAAGAACCAATATTAAAATTTAGTGTAATCAAAACCTAATTTCTATAATTCATTCATAAGGCTATATTGTCATGCCATTCACATCAATTTTCAACCTTATGATAATTTAAAACAGTAGTCTTACTAGACGCTCCAAAAGCCAAATTGATAGTCATGCGATACACCAACAAACTGATAATCATAGATATTTACCAATTAAGTTGGGTTTTTCTAAACGGAGCCCCTTTCCAGCCTGGGAGATCGCTTCTGGCGACTAGCTTCTACCGCTAGCGCTTCRTCTTTGATGTTGAAGTTAGTATCAGAGTTACTGCTGAAGTTTGCCGGCCAGTAAATCTTCTACTTCTCTATTTTTTTCCCAGATTTGTAGGTTTTAAACTTTGCTGATTCCATTTTCTTCTATTTCAGAATTGTTTTTTTTTTTTTTTGGTTGGTTTCTTTGACATTTTTTTTCTGGTTCTATTTTCTTCTATTTCAAATCTTTATTTGTTGGTCTCTTTGGCATTTCTTTGCTGGTCCAAATTTTATTATATTTCAAAATTTGTTCTTGTGGCCTCTTTGCAGTTTATTTTGGAGTTCCGATCACCTTTTTCRTGTGCTTATGTTTTGGAGTTTGTCCAAATAGTTGCGCTTCTGCTATACATATCTAGTAAACTAGTAATCATGGTGTCATTTTATGCATTTATTCAACATAAAGGAAGCTCTCTTTCTTTATTTTTTAAATGCAATTAGCAGGTGGTTGGTTTTCATAGTATTTTCATAATTTTGCTTTAATCCTACATTAATCTTCAGGGTATTTGGATTTCCTTAGTATTTTATTCATCTGGACAGTTATTTTCACCTTTCTTTAATGTCTATAGCTATTTTCTTGTTACAATAATGTCTATAATGTCTTGTTATTTTCTTTAATGTATATAGCTATTTTATTCATCTGGGCAATTACCTTTCTTTAATACTACAATGATTTTCAAGAACAGCGTTGTTTGTCCTCATAGGCTTATGAATGCCTAGAGGCATATGCATATCTTGTAATTCTGCATTTCTTATTCTTAAATCCTAGATATAATTATCTGTATCAATGATTAAATTTTTGCTCCATTTTATTATTGTACATTGTACCGGATGATTATTAAAAAGGCGTTTAAATTTCAAGATATTTCGAGATTTAGACATATTGAATTTAAAGTATGGATTTGTGGTGACCTATGCTATGGATAATGTTGTAAATGAGAAACTAGTTTCAAATTTGTTATAACTTTTAATGTTTGTAAGGATCTTTTAAATATTTATATGTTTTATAAGGATTTTTAAAATATTCATGTACGATAAGATAAAAAGAATTACAAATCACAAGAACACTATGCTTGCAATTTGAATATATCTACAATTTTGAATATACATTTTCAAGTGTATCTATATAATGTCCAAAGAAGCATGATTAAAATGCATCTAAGTAACTAAATTTTTGTAGCAGCAAGCCATGACTTTTTTGAAAAAAAAAAAAAAAGAATTTTGCACATGGATCAGCCGTCCTTCAAAGATCAATGACAGCCCATGTCTTTGGGCAAAAGTAATTTCTGCATATGTGTCAGCCCAAACAAGATGGGCGAATTTGGTTTGGCTTGTATCACACATATATGTCAATGAAATCTGAAAAAAAAATTCAATGGCAACCTATAAGAAATTTAAACATAGTGGTACCTAAAACAATATGACCCGTATTATAAAACTTGAAATGAAATGAATGGTAGCTCATGACTTATTTCATACAGATCAATGTCCAATTCCCTCAGCAAAGTCAACGACTTTTATTTAACGTATCTCATTTCTTTGAGGTGGAAAAAAAAAAAAAAAACCGGGCCTTCTAGCACATTAAACCGATAGACGCTCATGTTTTTTAGGTTAGCCCATCATATCTACTCAAACCAATTCTAACTCGGTATGGAGTGAAAAAAATAAAATTAATTAATTCAAACTTAATTAAATCATAGTGCTCTAATTAATTATGTAAGAAAAGAATTACACAATTTTGTAAAACCCTTATCTTTTCTAGCTATTATTTGATAATATGGAATCTCGTAAAACACGATTACGTAAAAAGCAGAGATAGTGACAAGTTAGAAAATTTCGAAATTAGAATATTTCTTGATTATTTATTTAAATTATATATTTACGAACTACTTTAAATAATTGAATCATAGTTTGATTTGTTTGTCAAGAGGAATCTAGACAATATTGTCTTTATTGGAAGACAAACAAATCTTAGTATTGTTTGTCATTGGAAATAATAATAATAATTATAATAAGACCTTTTTTATCATTTTCTTTTGTTTCCCAAAAAAAAAAAAAAGAAAAAAGAAAGAGGAGAGACTTAGAGAGAACTCTAGAGAATGTAAAGAAAAAGTTACATTTATATAATAAACTTTTTGTTCTAGTCATCACCACGTTCATATTCAATTTTATTGGTCTTGTCCTTATCACATTTTTCTTCTTTTGCTTTGCCAACTGAACATCCTTGCTTCTCTTTTCTTTCTATTTAAAGACCATTTTTTCCCTCATTCTTTTCCTTTAGCTAATGATCACCGCCATCTTATGCTCTTTTGATCTCAATTCTTTTCGTTGTGATATTTCATTTTTTCTTGTTCCTTATCTACCCATTTCACTGTCATCATCTACCTATTTCTTTAACAATTTCTTCAATTTTTTCCTACCATTTTTAAATGCATTTTCTTGGCAAAAGTCTCACTTCACCGCCTCACCTTCTTATTTTTTTGTTGATGCCTAAAAATAGCCAATATCAACAGTTGAGGTAGGAAGCAACAATTACCGAGCAAGGTCAAAACAAACATAAGTCTGAGGAAAAAGGAGTCCAAACGGATGAGAAACTCAATGGCTAGTGAAAAATAAATAAGGAATATATCAAAGAATAGTCAGAAGCAGGAGAAAAAATCACCGAATCAGCAGAAACAGCACTAAGCTAGGAAATCGGTTCTGCAATCAGATAAAGCCATAACCACTTAATCGAAAATCAAGGGGCATGATAAACAAAATGACCAGGTGGACGTGGCCCGAGGAAGTAGCACGATAATAGGAGAAATGGCTTAAAAGTAGTGGCCACTAGTTGACAAGAAAACGTTGCTTAAGAGGAGTACAAATAAGAAGAGAGAAAGCATAAACAAGCCCTAATCAATCAACTCAACAATCAATCAATTAATCCTCATTTTTCTGTCTTTACTCATTAAATAGCTAGTCTTATCAACTTTTCTAGTGTTAATTGATTTCATTGGTTTTACGAGGATAGATTTATAACCTTTTTGTGTAATACTTATGCATTAGAATGTTTATTCATTTTTCTTAGATGATAAGCATTTAGCCTTAATAGCATAGCTGTTTAGCTTATTCCATTTCTTTTCTYTCTTTAATATTTTCTTTRTTGCTTTCTTTACAGCTTTTTAGCTTATATAGGACTACTTAGCTTGTTTCACCTTATTAACKGCATCATTTCCTCAATCATCAAAATCACTAGTTTAGTTCAAGCTAACTTTGTTGTATCTTTCTACTACTTGACATCCTCCAGCATAATCACTTATTTGGCCTAAAGCCGACTAAGTTGTATCTTTCTGCTATTTGGTATTCGTTAACATAATTATTCGGCCAGCTTCAGCTATCTTAGTTGCATCTTTTAGTTGTTTAACTTTTTGYAGTTTTTGTTTGTTTGTTCCTTGATCATCTAGAAGATTCATTTTGTTGTTTTCTTGGTTGTAGCCAATACATACACACGCACGATAGTTTTCCTGGTTAGCACGTTTCATTTGCACAAATTGTGAGGACTTACTAAAGTTAACTAAAGAACCCCACATACAAAAATGATATTGCTAAGAATCCAATGAACTGATTAGGGGGATAGATAATTGGAACTCAAACMTCACTGTGTTGAAAAGTTTAGTACACCACAACCAAGATAACCAAGTCGGCTGGGTAATTTTTGCTCACCAACACAATTGGCAAGCCCAATGGGACATGTTAGGTGAAACTTCATCGCGGTCGAGAAATCATGGCCGGAAATCAGAGCAATCAAAGTTGTATTCAAGACATAGCCATTACATATATCTCAGGGCTGGGCTTGGTGAGCGCTGCTAATGCAAAATCTAGAAAGGCGGGGTTTTCTCCCAAAAATAGTTCTTAGCAGTAGAGATGCATCGACATCAACTGATGAATAGGCAGCTCTAATATCCTTATCATGCCATTCGATTCACTATGGAGCAATGCACAGGCGAGTTAATGCAAAATCTAATCCAGTAGTTTAGTACTGTTTTCTGGCCTATGTTATAGCGTGAGATTTAAGTTTTAGTGCAGCATGGAATTCCAACTACTCTAACCCAGTTCAAGCCATTTTCCCTTCCATTATAATGAATAATCTCCCTTTGAAAAGTCTGGAGGCAGTATAAACATGGGTTCCACCTACGCAGCAGCTCCCCTAGGACCAAATTACAATACTCGATGAAACATCTTTGAGCTGATTGGATATACCTTATCTGGAGGGCAATCTCACCTAGCATGGTCATCATAGCCCCGGGGGCCAACTGATACGCTTCAATACTCAAGAAGCTCCAATCCTTTCTTACCACAGGTTTTGAAAATTTCCAATATATTAGGGCGGTACACCTAATAGGCTACTTGACAACAAGATTATGCTACCCAATTTCCTATTAGCCAAGCTCAGGGTTTCAATATGCAGAAAACACCTCAGGCACAATAACGATACCCCCTCTTGATAACTAGGAGAGGTATTATCTAGAACGGGCATATCAATTCAAAAGATAGCCACTAGCTAATCCGGGAATTTAGCTACCACAAGCTCTTGCACCAATTGATGCCAATGCAGTAGCCGACGTAAAAAGGACATACTAAGGAGATACTTCGGGATCAATATTGCTCCTGATGACTGTTTCGTTTATAGGAAACCCTACCTAGAGTGGATAGACTATGCAGCTGTCATTCCATGAGGATATAAGATCCCTGAATTCTCTATTTTCTTAGGAGACAATGATAAAATGACAATGAAACACATCAACCGATTCATGTCTCAATGCAAAGAGCTTAGCAATGGTAASTTACACAAACTATCGCTCTTCTCTTTATCTCTAACTGTAGCGATTTTCACACGATACGCTAGGCTACCTCCCAATTCGGTCAATAGCTGGGCTGCTATGGAACGTTTATTCCATGAGAGATTTCATAGGCCTGTCTAGAGGTATCAATTAAGATTTGCTAATTGTAAAACAAAAAGCCAACAAAGATGTAACTGATTTCTTGGAGAGATTCAGGCGAACAAAAGGAAGATGTCCTACTTTATTGYTGGAAGCTGAGTATGCTAGAATGAAAATCAGTTGTATGAATCCACAGTTAAAGGAGAAGCTCATCTTACGACAGTTTTTGGATTTGTCTAGGATGCTTTCCCACGCAACCCATGCAGAATAGTTTATCAAAGATAAGAGAAGTTTTGAGCAACCAAGTTTCATAGAGGCAGACCATGATTTCAATTGTCAATAATATAGTTGATTCAGAAAAAGATGAGCCAGCCAAGATCATGGCAGCCGAGCTCCTAAAAGGATCACCATATATTTGCCCTATGCTAAAACCTGTATGGGGGAAAGAAGAGGCCAAGCCAGGAGACTAGCTGAGTTCTTCTTCCGATATATCAAAAACCAATATGATCTTTAATCAATTGTTAAAAGATAAGTAGATCAAGGTCTCAGCTTACCAGAGGATTCCTTTTTCGAGGAGTTAGAAAAGAAAATGGTATTGTAAATGGCATAACTTATTTAGTCACGACACCAATTATTGTGTAGTGTTCAGAAATATCATTAAAAGAGCCATCTAGGAGGGGCGGTTCCATTTTTAAGATAAAAAGTCYCAGGAATTATTGATGGACACAGACCTCCTTTCTAGTAGCCGATGCTAGCTTGACAACGGCTGCTTCGACTGAAAAGAAGCTGTAGTGGCAGGAGAAGACACCTCATGGTCTTATAACGGCAGAAAAATGCTTACCTACCAAATTCACGACAGTACCAAAATAGCAGCCCTCATCTCTTAGTGCGAACAYATCATCATTTGTTCGGCTGGATGGTAAGCCTTCTGTATTCAAAAGAGTAACTATCGGTAGGCTGGAAGCACAATTAATTTTTATCCGAAGGAAGAAACCATGACCAAAGAAATCTCAGCTGCTCAAAAGACTGGCAATCCATTTTCACCCCTATGCTTGACTAAGGCCCAGAAAAGAACAAAACAAAGATAAAAAAGCCAGCAAAGAGTCTTGCTCAAAGAGCATCTGAGGTCATTTAGGAAACAGATAGATCAGGATATCAATGTTGTCAGTTTACTACCAAATGAATTCAAAAACACAAATCGATAGAATTTCCTAACATTTACCGACTGAGGAAGCAATGGCAGAGTTGGTCTCTCCCGCAGTCAACTCCTTATTAGCCGAGCCTCAGACATCTTTTCCTAAGTCGACAAAGGATATGGTGAATCATCTCAAACCACTCTATGTCAACGCTCATCTGGATGATTACTACTTAGTCAAGTCTTCGTTGATGGAGTAGCCATTCTCAATGTCATAACCCTCTCCGTGCTAAAATGCTTAGGTAAGACATAGGTTGATCGCATGAATACTAATATTCAAAGGACTAACTTTACAAGGAAATCCATACAAGCAGTGGGAATTCCAATTATGAGTATTAAAATGGGCTCAAAGACTAATACGAATACTTTYTTTATAGTAGCGGCTAAACCAGTTTATACAGTACTTTTAGGGCGAGATTGGATTAATGCATATCAATGCGTCCCTTCCGCCCTTCACCAGCAACTTATTTTGTAGGATGGGGATCGGATGGAAGTCATCCAAGCCGATCCGTGTCCATTCTCCGCTGACATCCACATAAGCGAAGCTATCCTCTATTCCCTAGAGTTCGAGCCATCCCACTTTGCTAAGCTGTCATTAGGCCATGAATTTATTCGAGGATAGGAAGGCTAGCCTGACAGAACCCAAGGTGGAAAAAGATTCGGGCCARAAAGAATAGACACTTAGAGTCTGGATAAATTGAAAGCCTACTCAGCTATCTATAAAATCCAAACAAAAATGGTCGATTTGGGGGAAACAAAAGATGCATTGCAGGTTCTCGAAATTGAATGGAATCTCAAGTAGCCGCTCGACTTTTTACCTCATGACCCACTTATAAACATCAACTTGGAAGATCAAGCGGAAGCAAGACACACTCGGCTCGGTGCCCTATTGGGTGAGGAGCAGCGAAAACAACTTATCGAGTTAATCAAACAATATAGGGATTGTTTTGCATGGAATTACCATGAAATGCCAAGCTTGGATCAAAGAGTGGTGGAGCACTACCTACTTTCAGAGCAAGATACAAACCTCATAAGCAACCTGCCAGAAGGTAACACGTTTCTCAAAAGTCAAAGAAAAGGTTAAACGACTCTTGCRGTGCGGCTTTATCAGGATGGCTAAGTATGTCGAAGAGATATCGAACATCATACTTGTCATCAAGAAAAATAGCCAAGTCTGGGCGTGTATCGGCTTTAGAAAYATAAATGTAGCTATACTTAAAGACRAATATGCTATGCCTATGACAGATACACTTGTYGACTCAATCGCAGGAAACAAATTTCTCATCTTTATGGATACTCTAGCTACAATCAAATTTTTATAGCTGAAGGTGATGTCTACAAAAAAGCTTTCAAGTGCTYGGGGCAATTGGCTTGTTCGAATCAAGGTCGAAGCATGGAGGTCTATATTGATAACTTGGTCTTGAAATCAGTCACCTTTGCCCAACATTTAGCAGATTTAGAAAAGTCTTTCATGAGGATATGCCAGCACAGCTTGAAGATGAATCCTACTACGTGCGCATTCGGGTATTGGCTGGGCATTTTCTCGATCTTTAGGTTCACCAAAGGAGGATCGTAGTTGATGCCAATAAGGCTAAGGCAATATTGGAAGCCAGGCCCCTAAGAAACAAGAAAGAATTACAAAGCTTAATTGGCAAGATTAACTTTTTAAGAAGATTCTTGGCAAACTTGGCTAGGAAACTCAAAGCATTCTCATTTTTGCTGAAGTTACGGCCAGCTGAGAATTTCACATAAGGGCAGAACATCATGAGGCCTTTGAACAAATTAAGCACAGTTTGCCAAACCTTTGGTTTTAGATGCACCACGGCGAGACGAACCGATGAAGCTATAAGTTTCTGCCACTGAAACTTCAATTAGCTGTTTATTAGCACAACTTGATGATGAAGGAATCGAGAAAGTAGTTGATTACGTCAACCAAAGCATCAATGACCCAGAATCTAGGTATTCTTGCATTGAGAAATTATACCTCTTACCTTTTCATGGTTGCACGATGTTAGAATATTACCTCTTGCCGGAAGAAGTGAATGACATTTGCAAGATGGCCCTGGTTTGTTTTCTCTCGAATAGGCCAGTCTTACAAGGAAGATTGATAAGGTKGGCTATGAAATTAGCTGCCTTCTCTTTGAAATATGTGCCCTTTAGAGCCTTAAAAGGCCAAACAATAGCCGATTTCCTGGAAAAACATCCATGCCTTGAAGCAATGAATCCTTGGTCAAAAGTCCAAAGTTACATAGGGATGAAACCATGGAAGCTAACCGTTAATGGGTGTAGAACTAGCTAGGGGGCGAGAGCCGACATCACAATCACTGCCCAGCTGGTCTTAAGGGAAGTTTCATGTTCAAGTTAGAAAAAGGGGATCCAATAATYAGGCAAAGTATAAAGCTTTGATCTTAGGTCTTCATTTTCTCTTGTTAATGTAAGCACAAATTGTTCAAATCATGGGAGACTCTTAGCTAGTTATTCGGCAATTGGTAGGAGAGTATATGTAACACCCCGAATTTTACTTTTATAAACATTTGTTTGATCTCATGAAATTGTGTGCCAACTAGGGTTAGACATTTCATATATGGTCAATATTTTTTTTTAAATCGTACGTTTAATAGGTGCAAAAATATTGTCCGTGTCGAATAAGAATTATCGTTAGTTAAAGGCTCGACTCGTGGGCCTACTTGTTTGTTAGTCTGAAGTTGGGCTTTTTATCAAAGAATAGCCCGTTATATTAAATTTATGAATTTTAGGTTAGATTTGGATGGGAAGGCCTGAAGGATATGGGTTACGGCCCAAAATATAAATTAAAAAAAAGAAAAGAAAAGAAAAGCAAATATATAAGAAAATAAAAAGAAAGAAAATGAAAAGAAAACGATCTCCTTCTCCTCCTTCCTGCCGCCGCCGCCGCCGCACCGCCACTCTCCCACCATTTATCTCCTTYTCCTTCCTGCCGCCAGCGCCGCCACTCTCCCACCATTTATCTTCTTCTCCTTACTGCCGCCGCGGCCACCCCTTGCACTCACCACCTCTCGTCCCCCTCCAGATCCGACGCTGCTCGTCGTGGTTTGCGCAGCTTCTTCTTCTCCTTCCTTTCCTCCACGGCCGGCGCTTGAAGTGGCCACTGTGCCACAGTTTTGCGRTCGGACATCGCAGCGCGTCGCTGCTCGAACGGGAGAGCTCCCGCTGTCTCTTCTCCGATTCCCTCTCGCTCTCGGACTCGCCAGCGTCGACCCAACACTCCAGATCCGGAACCGACCCTCGCTGCTTGGCGCAACCAGAGCCGTCGCAGCGTACTCCATCTGCTCAACGAATTTCCCTCAAAAACAGAAGCTAAACGTGACAGATTGGCCGCCGTTTCGGTCTCTGATCTGCCGCCGCTATCTTCTTCTCCTTCTCTGCTCAACATTTTTCCTYCTCGACAGAAGCATGATCCCTTGCTACTGGCCGTCACTCTGCCCTCGTCCTTGCTGTTCGTGTCGCCGGTAGTCCCTCGCCAGTTTCAGAGTTGCCGGAAGTCGACCAGGAACAGAGTGGCCGTCGACTGAATTGTTTGGCCAGGAACAGGGCTCGGCACTCAGTAGTGCCAGATCCAACCTGGTGCCCAGCAGCACCAGGCGCCCAGTGCCCAGCAAGCACAGGCGCCCAGCGCGCGACGCCCAGACGCCCAAGGCCATTGTACGCGTCGCTTGAAAACGCACGTTCGGGAATTCCCATCTTAAGTAAAAACCTGTCTACGTAAGGACTTCGAGTAAGTAACCCTCTCATCTCATAAACATATGTATGTGATTGTTAATTAATCTGAGATTTATGTAAGTAATCCTCTCATTCATATCATTATAAATAAATGAATTTGAATGCTTTTAATTGTTGGAATATGTGTTGTGTGAAATTTTTATGTTGATGTGTGGAATTGTGATGAAAGTTGAATTGTTCGTATTTAGTAGTACTTTATGTTAAAGAATTCTGTTGTAATTTCATATCATGTATTAKTTATTGAACGTTATCTTATGTAAGATTGTATGCGTTTCATGTCATGAGCATGTAGTTAGAAGTTTACATCACGTTTGGCATGAGCCGTTCATGCATTTAGGAAGTGAACGGTTAGAAAATGAGATTTTGAAGGAAAAAGGTTAAAGTTTTGGAAATGTTAAARTTTTAAGAAAGGAGTGTAAACCTGGCCACGAAAGATATGAGTGGGAAATGGGGCGTGGGGGACCGGCACCCCGACCCTACCCTCTTGGAGGGTAGGTAAGAATGGAATGTTCACCTCTTTGGAGGTGAAAGTGTGAATGAAAACCTTTTTTTTGAATGTTGATCGCTTTGCGGTTCTACCGGTAGGAATGGAATCGGGTTCCAAATAAGAATGGCCCACTGCAAGCTTAGTGGCTAGGYGTTACACTCTAGTGAGCTCGTGAACGAACGAATGRAAATGGAAAGTTTTTATTGTAAGAGAATTTTGAAGCGAATGTTTGTAATGAGTTTTGAAAAGGGAATGTTTTTGGGAAGTTTTTCATTAAAAAGGAGGAACTTGAATTTTCACATGTAGGACATGTTCATACATTCATGCATGAGGTTACTTACTGGGCTTTTTAGCTCATTCCTATTGCTTATGTTTTCCTTGCAGATGATATGTAACCAGATGGGACGAGGAGGATGCTTGTGGGCTAGCTTGGATACCCGGGGAATTGGTTTTGTGTTAATTATGAAATGAGATCAATTATTTTTGAGTGTTTTAAATTCTTGAAGTAAAATTGTGAGTTTTATTTCTGAATRGTTTAAAAAGACTTCCGCTGCATTTCTCTTTTGAATGATTGTTGAAAGGGTGAGGGTTTGTTAAGATTTWTTTTTGACTCTTTTGGAGAATGTTGAATTTTAAATAGATGGTTGAAATTGTGAAACGGAATGACGTAGCATTCTCAGTTTAGGACGGTTCCTAAATCTGGGGGTGTTACAGTATAAGTGTACAAATGCCAACCAAATCAGTTTGTACTAGGAAACACAAGCTTTATTGAGGGAATTTTTCCATGTAATACTAGTACACTTGTCGAAGAGAAAACGAGGAGGCTAATGACTTAGCTCAATATGCATCGGGGTACAAAGACATGCTGCCAAGGAATTCATTGGCTCTTTTTAGCCAATTTTGTACATCGACAGCCATGACTCGGCTGATAGGAGGATTGAAATTATCAGTTACCTGAAGTGCCCATCAGCTAAGGTTAGTAAGAAATTCAGGCATACAACATTAAATTATTTGGTAGTCGATACTGACTTTTTCAAAAGAAGCCACGAAGGCTTATTTTTAAAGTGTTTAGGCAAGGATGAAGCAGCTCATACCTTAGCAAAGGTCCACAAAGGATTGTACGGAGCACATTAGGCAGGGCCGAAATTAAGATGGTTGTTACATCAGCACGGAGTCTAGGCTAACAAGAATCGCTAATTGTCATGCAAACGCTAAAAGTTTTAAGGCATTCTAGAAGCACGGACATTTGTTCAACGTCCCAGGTGCAAACTTCATCCTATAGTGAAGCCTTGGCCATTCAGGGGCTGGGCTATGGACATCATCGGCAAGATCTATCCACCTTATTCCAAAGGCCACTCCTTTATTTTAGTGGCCACCAACTTCTTCACTAAGTGGGTAGAGGCTCAGCCGTTGATTAAAGTAACCTAGGAAGTTGTGATCAACTTCATTAAACATCAAATTATTTTTCACTTCGAGATCCCAGATTCAATTACAGCCGATCAAGGGACTGCTCTCACTTGAAATTAAATAGCCACCTTTGCCCAGCAATTCCAGATAAAGTAGATTCACTCAACCCCTTATCATGCCCATGCCAATAGATAGGAAGAAACAACTAATAAAACAATCACCAACATGATTGAGATGGCTGTGGAGGATAATCCCAGGAGATGCATGAAGTCTTGCAAGWACTACTATGGACTTAAGATAATTATGGGTTTTACTCCTTATCAGTTGACTTACAGGCAGGATGCGATTCTACCGGTGAAAGTTTCAGTGCGATCACTAGAATAGCATTTCAGAACAATATGTTCATCGCTGATTATTAGCAAGCTCTATTGATGGAGTTGGATCAAGTAGATGAAGATAGAGGGACTGCCTTTGAAATCATTTTAATGTACAAGCAAAACGTAGCCAATGCATACAATCGGCAAATCCAAGTCAAAACCTTTCAGGACGGCTACATGATTTGGAAAACTACTTTGCCGATTGCACCTAATGACCTCGAGTTTAGAAAGTGGTCAGCTAGTTGGGAGGATTGTTTCCTGGTTAGCAACATCATACCTTGGGAAGCCTATCGGCTGACTCAACCAAATGGTAAAAAACTAGTCCATACGATGTGCCGACTAGCTGTTTGATTAAATTCAGCCTAAATTCCTTTTGGTTCATATCAACATATAAAGCCGGCTCATCAATGCTAGTTATTGGCAGGCCGAGGATGGTGGCCACATCTTGCAAAGTGGGGAAAAGATCCCTAAGGGAAGCACGAATGCATTGATAACCAATGACCAGAATAGCAAAACGATCATCAGCATATTTMGATCAAAATTCAGCTAAAAATTTGCTGATAGATGAATTACGTGATGAACCCTCCATCTCTTCCAAGCAGATTCCATGGTGGGGTCAATTGCTTAACCCAAAGGCAAAAGCTTGAAAGTTGGCCCAGCCAGCAACGAAAGCTTTTTGGCCATCTGGACGGAGTCCAATAGGAACAGAGAAGAGGAAGACTAAAGCCTTTAGGTTTGATAAAGGCAAAGGCATTTACAGAAATAGGTGCTTCAACAATCGAACCCAAAATGTAAAAGTCCTTAGAGGGATTGGAGCAAATTAGAACCTGGCTGTTACTAAGAAGGGAGTGATTGGAGGCTTTACCATGAGAGCTGCTGCTGGAAGTCATATTGCCTTATGGTGGGTCGGGGGAAATAGTCAGAAACTAGTGAGAGGGAGCTCATAAATAGCAGATCGGAAACGACAGAGAAGAGGGAAGCACAAGTAAAGGCTTGAAGAAGAGGAAGTAAAGAGTTCATTTTCCTTTTCAGCCTCTTGCTGCGCAATCAAAAGCTGAACAGATGTGACAGTTGTAAGTTCCAAAAGAGTCATCAGGACTTAGATAAGCCAACCAGCTAATTAATGATAAGCTATCCAAACTTAGCAGCTGATAGGACTCAATAGTCCTAGAAGCATCCGAAAAGGCAGGTGACAACAACTTTGCCTAAACTGGTCGTTCAGCACAGCTAATTAGGGCGAAGGCAAGCATGTGTTGATGCCTAAAAATAGCCGATGCGGCTGAGGTAGGAAGCAACATTTAACCTAGAAATTAAAAACAAGCATAAGTTCAAGGACAAAGGAGTCCTAATGTCTAAGACACTCAACGACTAATGAAAAATCAAGTAAGCAACGGATCACAGAATGATTGAGAAGCAAGAGGAAAAAATCAGTTGAATCGGTAGAAACAGTGAGAAGCTAGGAAACCCAATCTGCAACTAGATAAGGCCATAACAACTTGACCGATCAAGAGGGATGATCAGTAGAAATTAACTAAAACTCTAATTCAATTAGTATAATAAATCCCATAATTAAATAAATGTACTTTCACGTCAACGCACAAATAAACAATAATAACGTAGATAACTTATTAAATTTTAATTGGCACATCGAACATTAGGGCCTCCAAGTCCTTTAGCTGCAAAATAACTAAAAACACCAAAATTTCATGATAATAATTAAATCAGTAAATTGGCATGAAAAATTTATGATCATATTAAATTCATAAAAATGAAAAATAACGTCCTGGATATTACACATTTGATCTAATGTGCCATACCAAGTGATTATGCAATAGGAGCAATTCTTGGTCAAAGAATGAAAAAACTATATCATCATTTTCACTATGCAAGCAAAACTCTCAATGAGGCACAACAAAACGACATCACCACCAAGAAAGATTTGCTTACAGTTGTATTTGCATTTGAAAAGTTCAGAGCTTCTAGTAGGAAAGAAGTCACTTTGCTCGCTAATCATTCAGCAATTAAGTRTCTTATCTCAAAGAATGATGCTAAATAAAGGCTTGCAAGAGATTGATTTGGAAATCAAAGATAAGAAAGAGACTAACTATCAGGCGGCTAATCATTTATGCAGAATGGAGAAGGAAAAGAAGGACCATCAGCTCTAAATTGTTGAATCATTCCTTGATGAACAAATCCTAGCTATCTCAAATGCTACAACACCGTTGTATTCTGACATTGTCAACTATTTAGTCAGTGACCTCCTGGACTAAGTAGGCAGCAGTTGTAACACCCCTAGATTAGAAACTGTCCTAACCCGAAAATGTTACTAACTTTACTCACTCTTTTATTGGAAAAACTATGGAAAACAAAAATTTGAATATTTTAATGCAAAAGGTTTATAAAAATTTCAACAGAGTTTTCTCCGTAATATCAATATTTACTCCCTATATACAATCAAAAAATTCCACAAACATTTCCAATACTCATATATATATATAAGTTCAAACCAAACAAGCATTCAATATAGAAATAACTTTCATCCCAAGACTCTTTTACCAACTTAACCCTTACGTAATTTAAAGTCAGCGGAAACTTTGGAAGAATTTAATGCAAGACTGAATAAATCAATAAAATCGTAAACAATACAAAAAAATTACTCTATTCAACCATTTCCCTTATTCAATAAAATTTACTTAAAACAAACACTTTCGAGTATGAAAACCTGCACACAACCGACTTCCACCCACCATCTGGCTACTCATCACCTGAAATGAAAAATGAGGAAAATGGAATGAGCTATAAAGCTTAGTAAGCAAATCCCATGCATGAATGCATGTATAATGCACTATATGTCATGAATTTTAAAATTTCACCTCCTCAATAAAAACTTTCCCAACATTTTCATTTCATAAACTTTCCCATGAAACTTTCATTTCAAAATGTGAGAACTTTCCAACATTTCATTTCATAAAGTCGTGAATCACTTGGTGTACCAAACCGTTAAGTTTGCAGTGGACCATTATTCTTTGGAACCCGATCACATTTTTACCGGTAGAACCGCAAAGCGGTTAACATTATTTTAACTTTTCCTTTCACTTTTTTCACCTCACAAGAGGTAAACATTGCTTACTTTCCTACCTTACAAGAGGGTTAGGTCGGGTGCACCAGTCCTTCACGCCCCATTTCCCACTACATCTTTCATGGCATAGACTTTATACCCCTTTCAAAATCTTTACGTTTTTGGAAAATAATTTAATCATAAAATCCCATTTCTTTTTCCAACTTCATTTCTTAAAACCTTCACCTTCTAAATGCACAAATGACTCATGTCAGGAATGATGTAAAACACTATAACTACATGCCCATGACATGAACTACATAAATCTAAATTTAAACTATCCGACATGTTAACGGTAGAAACATATCATATAAATCAGTCCAATTTATAATCCCAAGATATATCACACAAAACAATCCAATTGTAATCACATGATATATCACACAAAACAATCCAATATTACCACAAACATATTACACGATACAATCCAATATAAGCACAAAATATATCACATATGAATACAATTAATAAGTATGGGGGATTTACTTACATAAAGTCCTTAACGTTAAAATTCTACTTTAATTGCAAAGAGGAGTCCCTTGACTGCTCCTAATGTCAATRTGCCCAAAAATAGCCTAATTATTATTACAAAAAGGAAATTCATTTAGCATGACTGTTCAACTTTAAAATATCACACTTATCATAGGAACGTCATTTGCCAATATTAACCCGTACTTAATTTCCACATCGAAAACCATAACATTCTTAAAGGGTATAATTTATTTCATGGATTTCTACTCTTCTTAACAATGATAATGAGAACATCAAATACAATACATTCCTAAATCGAAAACATATTCTTCATATCAATTAAATTCGATCTTAAATCGTGTGTTAAACCTAATCTATGTTCTCCTACAATTATCACTATAGAACATAATTACATAAGTCATTAAATTTATGGAATCGAATAACAATGACCTTTAAATTCGACAATTCTAAGTGTCGTATATGAAGCTGCGTTGTGCCCTGGGGGTGTGCTCAGGCAGCGCACGTGCAATAGCACTGCTAACTAACAAACGGCATGCGCGACTAGGCTTGGATCTAGGCAGTGAAAGATGATGGTAGCGAACCAAAGGTGGATTGCAGGTGCCGTCGAGCAGGTTTGGATGAGCAAGGCTGGGCAGTTCTATCRCGCAAGTTGTCGATGACTTGTAGGCGAGCCAGAGGAAGTAGATCCGGTGTTAAGGAAATCGACGATGGCTGCAAACAACCCGCTGCTCCAGGCGCTGTCTCCGATAGCTGCAGATGGTTCCGAGCAGAGGGCGACCCGGCAGCTTAGGAGTGAGGCATAGATTTGGATGGATAGTGGTGTGGTGATGGCAAGGAAGGAAGAAGCAAGTTGTGAGAAGGAAAGGAGATGGGAATTAGATTTAGGTTTTGAAACCTTTTTAAAAAAAAAAAAATTGGGCCCTAAGCAATTCTCTTTTGGGCATCCTTATCCAAGAATAATAAATTAAAGTYGAGGGCTTTCTTTTGGGCCAAAATCAGACATTAAATTAGCTCTAGGTTTTGAATAAGAAACGAATGAGTTCTAACCGGCCGGGCCTAGATTAATTAGCTGAAAACTCTAATGTAATTAGCACGGTAAATTCCATATTTAAATAAACATACCCTTATGTAAATGCACAAACAAATAATAATAACAGAGATAACTTTTAAACTCTAATTAGCACATAAATTTTATGATCATATAAAATTCGTGCAAGGAAAATAACATCATGGATATTACAGCAGTTAAAGAAAGTTGTCGCTAATGCAAAGCTCTATTATAGAGGACATTTTGAGAAGATGGAGAAGGCGATGAGAACTATGGGGATGAGCCATTCCTGTACAAACTTTGTGCTGATCAAATTTTGAGAAGATGTGTTGTTGATGAAAAGAGGCAGGTTTGGTATAATATTGTCACACTGACCATATGGAGGACATTTTGAATCTCGATTTAAAGTTAGTTGGACAACACAGAATGCTACAGCTTAATGAGATGGATGAATTTAGAAATGTTGCCTATGAGAATGCAAGAATGTAGAAGAAAAGACCRAGAGATGGCATGATCAAAAAATTTTGAAAAGGGAATTCAAGGAAGGACAGAAGTGTTACTATTCAATCCTAGGCTCAAGTTGTCACCTGAAAAATTAAAATTATATGGTCAGATCCTTTCGAGGTCATCAAAGTACATCCTCATGGAGCAGTAGAATTGAAGGATGAAAAGAGTGGAAGTACATTTCAAGTAAATGGGCAGAGGCTGAAGCATTACCAAGTTGGAAAGTAAAAAGGAGAAAGGTCCTCCATAATATTCATTGAAACACAGTAATGCTACAACAAAGTAAGGTTGATGACTACAAACCAAGCATTATAGGGAGGCAGCCGTCGAGTAAAAATTTCTTTCTGTTCACTTTATTTCTTTTTRTTTTCTTTACTTTGTTTGAGATTCACTTACTTTGAAGGGTAGAATGCTACTTTACACCAGATTCTTATCTTTTGTATAGGAATGGGGTCAACTACATCAACCGAGAGTACAAGTTAAGAAAACCATAGTGGAATTTGAGTCAACTAGAAAATTTGATATAGCAATCAAAGGCTAGGGAAAGGTCACATTAACATAAACGATACTATAGTAGAGTRTGAAACAGGTGGCAGCATCCCATTTATTGGCTGCATGGGAAGTTGACTCAATACTCAAAGCAATCGTTGTTTCTCTCGAGAACCCRAAAACTATGATGARTGATTAAAGCAACTATTGGATTCTGAATTGTCGAACCCTTTCAACAAAAGCACCTCTCAAATCCATATAAGAATTCAAATCTGCAAGAGGACTTCTCAGAGTTAACCCTTCTTCACATTCCTATAATGAACTGCTTACCACGCAAATCCCAAGCGAGTAGAACTATAGCTTTGTTCACAACACAACCTGGACCGCGTTGAGACTATCTTTCTCAAGCTCTCCTCTCAGAAGGAAAAAGGATTATTCCGATTGCACGAGAGATTGTATAAGGAAGAAGATGATACAGCTAAAGGAGATCATATTGAGAAAAAAGAGGACATTGAGAAGGACGGAGCCAATGAAGAAGAGTTGGAAATTGAAGTAAAGGATGCAAGAACATGGCAATGAACTTTCGAAGATTAAGGAAACATCGTCTAAGCTACAATAATCCAAGCCCCTATTAAAGGAGTAGATGACTAAGTTTTGGGTTTATATGGAAAAACTGGATGCAATTAGCTGGCTAAACATGGAAAAACTGGATGCAATTAGCTGGCTAAACATGGAAAAGGCATTAAAGATGAAGAACACACGTGCCCATACAATGTTTCCAAGAGTTGCTACAAGAAATAGAGGATAATGAGATGGAGGATGATGCTAAGATAGAGAAACCAAGCAAGGCTAAGGATTGCATGTTGGTACAACCCTCAGGCCTATGTGAGCCCTTTTTTGAATTTGCTGAATCTTGGTGATGTTGAAACAATGATGTTTTGTCGAACGTTTGTTTTTGCAATTACGTATGAATTTTTCTATGGCTTTTCTTGTATATTTAATGATTTTGATGCTTAATATTTATATATTTAGTTGTTTGTCTTGGTTTGTTTGATCATTTTGAAATCATGCTATGTTTCTGCTTTGCTATAGCACAAAATTGATCCGCTGAATATATTTTAATTGGGTGAATCATGCTGACATGTTTGAAGAAAAATAGCAGTTTGGTTAATCATAGAAAGAGTAAAGGTTTTATTTCATCACGCACTGAATAAGATATTTGTTGAACCCCATTTTTTGTAATTGACTAGAAAAGGGCTTGGGCATTGAATATAGACTTGGGAATTTTCTTTATGATTCATTTTTGAGAGAAGAGAATTTTCCAAATAAGTTTGGGGGAAGGAAAAGAGAAAAAAGGCCTAAAGAAAACTACTCCAATGTTTTTAATACCTAAGTACCAGAAGCATTCATGTTACCTATTTCTGCTTTTGCATCAAAAGGGGAACAAAATACAAGTATGTTACAGCAATTCATAAGTTGTGACATGTGTTGAGTAACTAGGACCACTCGTGTGCACTATGTATGCAATTGCATGAAATGACACTAGTGACACAAGAGAATAATTTAAAAAGCCTAAGTTTTAAAAGACAATTGCTATATTTTTTATTTTTGAATTTTCTTGATCGAATCTTATATTTATGTATCAAAGTCCTTGTCTCAAAAGTTCTGTGGAATAAATTTATTGCTACTGCAACAAGCCGGATGAATTGAAAAATTATAAAAATGTCGGTTGACTTATTTTTATTCCTCAATGAGCACAGACACCTTTTACTTTAATCTTCTAATCACCACTCTCACTATTTCCTGATTTCTTTTGATGCATGACAAACCCAAAGAAATTGACTAACTATAAATCAATTGCTACAGCATTGCTCAAGGACTAGCAATGATTTTGATTTTGGTAGGGTAATAACCATAGAAAGTATCCTATTTTTTACCCCTATTTTTGGTTACTTTTTTATGCATTCCTTACTCTTCTATGCTCTTAATTTTTGTATCGAATCTCATTTTCGACATACTTAAGCATCAGCACAACAACAAATGCATATTAACCAGTAAAATACTTTGTTAAGTCTAAAAAGCTTGATCCTTGAAAAGGTTTGTAGAATAGCTTACAAGGCACAGGAATGAAAAAAAATACTCAGGTGAGTTCCTCTATTTTATTAAACTCTAAAATATGTGTGATTTTGTATATCGTACTCTAGAGAAATGTTTTCAAGACCTTTCAAATGCTTCAATAATAAYATTTCTCCATTCTTTTGCAGAACTACTRTACATGTTATTTCAAAAGACTTTCACGTATCATCGATTTTAGATCAGTATGACATATCAAATTCATGAGTTATCATACGCCATGTTTGATTGACATGAAAACTCGAATTTAGATATCGAATGATTGTTTTATGATTAGCATGGACTTAATCATGATTTAATGAATTTATCGATTTACTTGTGCATCAAGTTTTTTATTGAGATGGAATTAGAATGTGGTTATATTATAATGATTGAGTACTCAGTCAGTGACTCCAAGTACTAATCCAATGGACAAAGTACTRCGCTGAGCTAGTCCTCAACTTGAGAACCTCTTCAGCCACTTGGATGATAGTACTTTGGAAGTTGCCAAACAGCCAAAATCTATGGACCATACCTATGGTGTTCCCAAACCGTTCGGGCGGATTGTTGCGCCATTTTGTACCCACAGCATATATTTGACGCGCGTACTCTTGGTTAGGATTTTTAACTCGGAAGCGACCGACTCCTATAGCCATGGCTAACTGGCTTATTTGTTATTGTTCATGGGGTTTGGTTGTAAATTGCATGCGTAATTGGAGCGATAAGGCTGGTATATCTTGATCGCATAGAGTAAATATCTTATATTGAGTTTTATGAACTATTTATTCATAGATATTGGTTTTTCAAACAATAGTTTGATCTTTTCTTATTAAACTGAAGGACAATATTTTCTAGATAATAATTACTATTAAAATTGTACACTATCACACACTAATAGAACTTACTGACCTTACTTCACTTAATTTTATATGTTTTAATGACAGGTACAAACACCTAGTGAAGTCATGCGACTTTTTAGAAGACTTATATTGTATATAAGTTTTGTGAAGCCTGGAGATCTCTAATCATTTCTAATGGTTAGAATATCCGTACTGTCCACTGAGAGTTGTAGTTGTATATATTTTGGTAGATTGTACAGTAAAGTTTAGTTTTGTAAAACTTTAGAGTCATGTACATTATAAGATTATGTTATTACTGAAATATTCATATTATGTTTATGGATTTAGTTGCTTTGAATGTTCAATTGTATTGACTATCGAGAGGYAGGCAATGCCCATACAGCCCTAGTGGAAGCTAGGAGAGGGCAAGTCATCACAGTTGGTATCAGAGTTTAGGTTTTGAAATGTAGAGTCCTGTGTACAATTTTGTAAGGAATTTTGAGTAAGTATGTATGGGAATATAGCGGATTTAAGAAATTTTGATTCAGTTATTTTTTTTATATTGTAGAATCCCAAGACTAGAGCCCAGGAAGCGAGTGAAGTTCGAATTCGACAGTTGGAGAGTGAGCAGGCACATAACTATTATCGAATCAATATGCTTGAATGGCAAATTTTCCATCTTCAAACCAGCAATTGCTGGTATGATTACCATCGAAAATTATCTGCACTCCAATTAAAGAATAAAAACCTCCTATTGGAGTTAGGAAGATCTTTAGATCCTTAGGGAAGACAAGATAAAGGTAGCTCGAAAGAAGGTAGGTCAGATATGACCTCATCGGTCAGTACTTCCCGGAATAATACTTCTCAAGGGGTATGTTGGCTGTATCACCGCCGTTAGGCATTCGGAGATCTGGAGTACGATGTTAGTTATGACTAATAATGTTTGTTAGGATGTTCGCTGAAATTTCCGTCTTGGTTGAGTTATAAAGACTGTAAGAATCATGTATATAATGTAACCTAAATTTTGTTATGTTATGAATATGTTTTAACTTGGTTTTTATAGTATTATCATGACTTGTCGAGTGGTTAATATTGTTAACAATCGATTTGGAAGATATACAATATATATGCACGTAATTGATAACTTTTCAAAATGCCTAGATCCAGAAGTAATGCTCGACAGACAACCTCTAGAGCTACCTAAAGCCTTGGAGCTTATTCTCAAGCTCAGGAACTAAACCCTACTGTTCAGCATGATCTAACAATGGCAAGAACATTGAATCGATTGGCCACAGTCATAGAAACAGCCCTTGGAGGGTGAGAGCCATCGAGATCTAATAATCAGGATAAAGACGAAGCTTTGGAATGATTTTTAAAATTTTGACGAACTGAATACTTCGGTGAGGCCGAACAGGAAGAGAAAGCAAAATGTTTGATAGAGTAGATAACGGTCATTTGCCAAACTCTTCAGTATCTAGATGAGAGAAAAGTAACCTTTGCAGCATTTACATTAAAAGGACACGCTCGAGAGTGGTGGGTACATACTTGTGAGACATGGGAATAGAAGGGAGTGGAATTGACTTGGGCAAGGTTTATAAATGAATTCAAGGAGGAATTCGTTCTTTAGTGGATTCAAGAAAAGCGGGAAGATGAGTTCTAGACCTTACAGTAGGGAAATATGTCGATGACGCATAATGTATAATTATGACAATGGTCAAAGTACTGTCTTCGACTTACTGACACGAAGGAGCACATGACCCGTCAATTTAATAAGAGGTTTTGACCTGAACTGCGACGTGTATTGGCATCTTACCCGCCTAACACCTACAATGTGGCAGTTGAGGCGACTATGCAAACGGAGAATAGTGATAAAGCATTACAAGCCCGAAAAATCAGCTTTGCACCAGGATCATCCTCACTAAAGCGACCCCTGATAAGGAACTGGCAGGGTAACCTAAGAAACCCAAAACAAGGAAAACCCAACTTCAGTAGAGGTCAATGGTCAAGTATAAGTTGCAGTTATTGTAGAAGACCCGGGCACCAGGAGAAAAATTTTAGATGGAAGAATCAACACTGCATGATATGTGGGAGCTCTAATCATTTGCAGGAAGTTGTCCTCAGAGGAATAATGCAAATATACCAGGAACAAGATCAATGACCTCAGGAGCCCGAACTATTTCTAATATAAGGCCCGAAAAACCCCAAGTGAAGGCTCGAGTATTTACAATAGAAAAAACAGAACGAGCAAGAAGGAGCTAATGTAATGGAATGTACATTAACTATATTTTCACGTAAAGCTCAAGTATCAATTGACACTGGAGCTACTCATTCATTTGTTTCCCCRTATTATGCTAAATACTTGCTTAAGCCTTGTACTARGTTATCGTTAAAATTGATTGTTAGTACACCTTTGGGAGATAGTATAATTTCGGATACGATATCTAAAGATTGTGTGATTTTGGTTAATGGTAATGAATTACTTGGAGATTATTATGATGTAATTTTGGGTATGGATTAGTTGGCGCAACATCATGCACAACTAGATTGTAGACAGAAAATGATTAAGTTTAACAGGCCATGAGGAGTTGTTATAGAGGTTCAAGGGAATAGGGGACAGGTAGTATGTTCATTTATTTCTAGCGTAAAGGCTCAAAATTTATTAAGGAATGGATGTAAAGGGTATTTTGCATATCTGATCAATGAGTCTAAAGCTAGATAAATTAGAAAAAGTACCAGTAGTAAGAGAATAATCAGATGTCTTTCCTAAATAATTGACTTCTTTACCCCCTAAACGAGAGGTCAAGTTTGAGATTGAATTGGTTCTGGGGATGGAACCTATATCAATGACCCCTTTCCATATGCTTCGAGCAGAGTTAAAAGAATTAAAAGAACAATTGCAAACACTTTCGAAACAAGGATTTATTAGACCAAGTTCATCCCCCTGGGGAGCCCCAATGCTATTTGTTAAGAAAAAAGATGGAACGTTGCGTTTATGTATTGATTATCGAGGCTTGAATAGTGTAACTGTCAAAAATAAGTATCCCTTACCTTTTATCAATGAGTTATTTGATTAGTTACAAGAAGCAGGATACTTCTCAAAATTGGATTTAAGACAGGGATATTATCAAGTTAGAATTCGGGAGGAAGACATACCTAAAACTGCCTTTAATACCATGTATGGACATTATGAGTTTGCAGTGATGCCATTTGGATTGATGAATGCACTGGCTATATTTATGGATTTGATGCATCGAATCTTTCATCGATATTATTTGATGATATTATAGTTTATCTAAGACTCCTAGAGATTATGAAGAACATTTGAGAAGGGTACTGCAACTACTTCGGGAGCATCGACTGTATGCTAAGTTTAGGAAATGCCAATTTTGATTGAAAAAAGTATCATTTTCGGGAAATGTGATTTCAAAARAAGGTTTTGCTATAAATCCYTGGAAAGTAAAAGTAGTGATCAATTGGAAAAGACCAAAGAACCCAACCGAAATCAAGAGTTTTCTAGGTCTAGCAGGGTATTATTGACGTTTTATTAAAGATTTTCAAGGATTGCAAGACTTTTGACTAAACTTACTCAGAAGAATACACAATTTGCATGGAGTGAGAAGTATGAATGAAGCTATCTGGAACTAAAAAGTAGAGTGACTACTACACTTATTTTGTATTACTTGAATTGAGAAAGATTTATGCTTTGTATACAGATGTGTCGGTGGACGGCTTGGGTTCTGAACTTATGCAAGAGGAACAAGAGTAGCCTATGCATCTCGAAAACTTAAACCTCATGAGGTGAACTACCCTGCCTGTGACTTAGAATTAGCTGTCACAGTTTTTGCCTTGACGAAATGAAGACATTACCTACATGGAGCTAAATACAAAATTTACATAGACCATAAAGGTTTGAAGTACATATTCACTTAAAAGGATCTCAATATGAGACAAAGGAGGTGGATGGAATTCTAGAAGAATATTGATATTTGATTAACTACCATCCAGGTAAGGCAAATGTTGTAGGTGGTGCATTAAGTGGGAAAGTGAAAATGGCAAGGTTACGAGTCCAAGCARTAGAGACTTGAAAGAAAGAATAACTTCAAAGTTCGAAGTCAGTGATGAAAAGATAAGAATAGCTAATATCAGTGTGGCACCTTATATTAGACAGCAAATAAAGGAGGCTTGGGAACAAGATCTAYAGATCCAAGAAATGAAGAAGAAAATAGAAATGAGGAAGCTACCAAGCTTTYGAGTCAATCTTGAAAAGTAACTTTATTTCAAAATAGAATATGCATTCCAGATAACCCTGAGATAAAGATGAGAATTTTAGATGAAGCCCACAAGAGTGGTATACAATACATCTTGGAAGCACAAAGATGTATCATGATCTCAAGCAGCAATTTTGGTGGAATAACATGATAGTTGAGTATGTATCTATTTTTCTAACTTATCAGAAGGTGAAAGCAGAACATCAAAGACCTGGAGGATTATTGCAACCTTTGCCGATACCTGAGTGGAAATGGGAGTGTATAATGATAGATTTTATCACAAGACTTCCTATGACTCGAGGTAATCAAGATGTGATGTGGATAGTAGTAGATTGGTTGACTAAGTCTGCGCATATTATTCCAATAAACAAGAGATACTTGTTGGAGAAATTGGCTCCAATTTACATAGAAAAAATTATCAGACTCCATAGTATACCTCTAAACATTGTATTAAATAGAGATCCTCATTTTACTTTTTGATTTTGGCCAAAATTTCCTTGGGAACYACATTGAGTTTCAGTAGTACTACACATCCTTAGACGACGAACAATCCGAAAGTACTATATAGATTTTAGAAGATATGCTTAGATCTTGTGCATTGAATTTTGAGAGTAAATGGGTAGATAATTTGGTTTATGCTGCATTCAGCTATAATAATAGTTATCAGTCTTCCATCAAAATGGCACCATATGAACCGTTATATGGACGAAAATGTTGAGCACTAATCTACTGAGAAGAGGTAGGTGAAGGAAGAATAAGGAAGGACAAATAATCATCAGATAAGAAAGAGACGCTGAATAAAGTAAAAATGATCTGAGAACATTTAAAAACAGCCCAAAGTTGATAGAAAAACTATTGTAATACCCCCAGATTAGGAACTGTCCTAACCCGAGAATATTACTGACTTTACTCACACTTATATTAACTATTGCAAAAAACAAAATCTGAATACTTTGTCTTAAAGTGTTTACAAAAATTTTGGCAGAGTTTCCTATGTAATATCAAAAATTACTCCCTCTATACAATCAGAAAATTCTGCTGTACGGCCAAGGCGGATGTTTACAAAAATTTTGGCAGAGTTTCCTATGTAATATCAAAAATTACTCCCTCTATACAATCAGAAAATTTTCCAAACATTTTCAATACTCGCATATATTATGTATTCAAAACCCCAACAACTATCTAATATGAAATAATCTTTTACCAATTTAACCCTTAACAAAATTTAAATTTTGCAAAACTTGAAAGAATTTAATGCACGAATAGATAAATCAATAAAATCATAAACAATACATAAAACCTATCTATTCCACCCTTTCTCTTATTCACTAAATTTTATTTAAAACATCACTTCGGGGTATCAAGGCTTGCACAGAAGTGACCTCCACGCACCATCTGGCTACACATCACCTAAAATGCAAACTGAAGGAAATTGAATGAACTATAAAGCTCAATAAGCAAATCCCATGTATGAATGTATGTAAAATTGCACTATATGCCATAAATTTAAATTTTCACTTTCTCAAATAAAACTCTCTAAATATTTCCATAAAACTTTTTATTTCAAAATGTAAAAATGTTTCAAAAACCTTTCCTTTTCATTAAATTCGTGAGATCACTTAGTGTAATGCCTAGCCATTAAGTTTGTAGTCGGCCATTATTTTTTGGAACCCGATTACATTTCCTACCGGTAGAACTGCAAAGCGGTTAATATTACTTTAACTTTTTCTTTTGCCTTGTTCACCTCCCAAGAGGTGAACATTACTTATTTTGAGGGTTAGATCGGGTGCACCGATCCCCCACGCCCCATTTTCTACTCACATCTTTCATGGCTAGGTTTACACTCCTGTCTAAAATCTTAACTTTTCCTGATAATAATTCATTTATAGAATTCCATTTCTTTTCAAAATTTATTTCCTACACCATTCGCTTTCTAAATGCACGAATGTCTCATACCCAAAATGATGTAGAATACTCTAACTACATGCCCATGACATAAACTACATAAATCCGTATTTAAACATATATATTAACAGTAGGAAACAACTTACATGACATAATCCAACACAACCACAACCACATTATTCAAGATAATCCCACATAATCATAACGCATTACACAACACAGTCCAATATAAACAAACCATAATACACAATGGAATAAAGTTGATGAGTATGGGAATTTACTTACTTGGAGTCCTTAACGTTAAAATTCTACTTTAGTTGCAAAGCGRAGTCCCTTGACCGCTCCTAATGTCAATATGTCCGAAAATGACCTAATTATTATTACAAAAAAGAAATTCATTTAACACGATTGTCCAACCTTAAAATATTTAACACTTATTCCTATAAATCTGCATTTACGTTTTGAATTTTACAATAATAGCATACCAAACGTATAAATTACTTCATATTTTAAAACTTCCTCTAACAAAGGTAGTGTCAATCATAATCACTTTATATTCCTAAAATACATTCCTCATACCAATTTAAATACAACCTTAAACCATATATAAACAAAATTTGTGTTTCATAAACTCGTCAATATCGAATACAACTACGAAATTTGTTTGGTTAAYGAAATCGAAGAACAATGGTTTCACCTTAAATCCTGCTAATCCTAAGTGTATGAAGCTGTATTGTGCCCCGAATGTGCACCCAGGCAGCACGCGCAATAGCCTTGGTCGCGCACGGTGCCTGTTCGCCTAGGCATCTGGTGGCCTAGACGCCTAGGCACTTGGTTGCCTTGGCGCCTGATGGCCTGGGAATTTCCTCCTCTTGGCCAGACTCCATTAATCGAAAYAGAAATCGAATGGAGCTCGGACAGCACCAATCCAGCAAAGGAGAACGATGTCTCTAAGCAGAAGCTGATCTGGAAGGCACGGGTCGCGTGCCTCTCGGCGGACGGCTTCTGGTCGGCAACAGCAGAGGGCCGACGAGTAGCGCCCAAGCTTCGGCGGGCTAGGCCACGGATCCAGTAGTCAACGCAGCGAGTAGCAAACCAGCAGGAGGGTTTCAACTAAATAAGCTCCGATTGCGATCAAGGCGAAGATCCAATCAGCTTTGGTCGAGCACGACGTGCCACGAACCGTCGGTGTGGGTAACCTGCCAGCAAGGATCTCGAGCTGATTTGGGCGATAAGCGATCAGGGAGCGTGTTTGAGCACGGACAAGTGGCAGTGGGTAGAGGAGTGACAAAAACCAGAGGCTACAGTCGCAGTTTCTGGTCGCTATAGAGTGCTTGAGGCTGAGGGCAAACCAACCGCGTCAAATGGGTGATGGTGCAATAACGGTAGGAACTCGACGCRGTGTCGRCGGCAGGGAAAATGGGGGAGCAGTGCATGCAGCGGGAAGGGTTTGGGGAAGAGAGGGGATGGCATTATGCTATACTGAATTAGGTTTTTTTTTTTTTTTTCCTTTCCCAGGTTTGGGCCCTAACCCAAACCTTTGGGCCTCCCCATCCCATAACCAATCCAATCCAATAAATTAAATTCTATGGGCTTTTTTTGGCCAAAATTAGTATTAAATTAGCTTTTAGTTTCCGATTAAGGAATGAATAAGCTCTAACAAGTCGAGCCTACACCAACGAACCAAAAATCCTAATTCAATTAACATGATAATCTCATACTTAATCAAACGTACAATTAAATATTGATCACATAGAAAATTATCAAACCCTAGTTGGCACACAATTCATACGACCATACCAAATTCATAAAAATGAAAAACAATATCTTGAGTATTATAGCTATCTTGTTAACCGAAGGAGAGATCTGAAATTCAATGTGTATGACAAAGTATTTTTGAAATTATAGCCTTATCGAGGAATTTTTTAAATATTTGAGGGGCGGGAAATTAAATTCCAAGTATATCGAACCTTTCGAAGTGCTAGAAAGAGTTGGAAATGTAGCTTGTCATTGGCGCTACCAGCAAGGTTAGTAGGATTGCTTGATGTTTTAATGTATCTCAACCTAAGAAATATCATCCAGCGCTCRATCTTGTGATAAATGATGAAGAAGTTCGACTACAACTCAACTTATCCTATGAAGAATGGCCAATACGGGTACTTGAAACTAGTACTAAGAAGCTTTGAAATAAAGAAATACGTCTTGTGAAAGTCCAGTGGCAACATCATGACATTGATAAAGCAACCTAGGTGTAATACCCAGGATGTTATTTTTCATTCTTACAAATTTAATATGATCGTAAAATTTATATGCCAATTATGATTTAATTATTATTGTGAAATTTTGGTGTTTTTAGTTATTTTACAATGGAAGGACTTGGAGATCCTAATGTCCGATGTGCCAATTAGAATTAATAAGTTATCTATATTATTATCGTTTATTTGTGCGTTAATGTGAAAGTGCATTTATTTAATTATGGAATATATTATATTAATTAAATTAGAATTTTTAGTTAATTAATCTAGACCCGACCCATTAGAGCCCATTCGTTTCTTTTTTGAAACCTAAAGCTAATTTAATATTGAATTATGGTCCAAAGGAAAGCCCGTAGAATTTAATTTTATTAGGTTAGATGGTTATGGTATAAGTAGGCCCAAGGAGGAGTTTGGTTACTGCTCAAATTTAATTTAAAAAAAAGAAGAAAATAAAAGATATGGGAAATTAGGATTTCAGAAAGACAAAAAAAAAAAAAAAAAAAGAAGAAGAAAACCTAAGATCTGGAAAAAAAACCTAACATCCCATCTTCTCCTTCTCCATCAGTCTTGCCGCTGCCGTCCCCTTTCCCCTATGCACTCACCACCCCTCTTTGCCTCCCTGCCGTCATCGCACCACCGTCCATCCATATCTACACCTCATTCCGGCGCTGTTGTTTCTCCTCTGCCCGGACCGCTCGGCACGACCAAAGATCAATTCATCGTCGGGGTTCGAGATCGCGGCAGCCGCACCAGCCTTCACAGTCACTGATTGTCTGTGTTTCTGCCTAAATTCGAGCTCAAATCCTCCTCTCTCGTCCAGGTCTACTCAAAGAAGCCTCGCGACGATGCCTGCTCGTTGGTATACCAGATCTGCCGCCGATTCACAGTCATCGTCTATCTCCTCAAGCCGGTGTTCGGACTGCTGCATCTGCATCGAATCTGCTTACTTCACCACTTCCTGCTCACCGATCATTGCTACGCCTCGCCCAGATTCGCTCAACTGGATCACAAGCAATGCACTGTTGGTAGCTAGTTCCAACTCATCGCTTGGACCGGAGTTGCTGCTGAGTTGTTCAGTTCATCGTTGCTCGGTCAACCTCCTCCGCACGCGTGCGTGGCTGAAGATTGCAGCCCGTGCTGACCAGAGCTGATCGGCGGAGCTCACCGCGGTCGACTAGATTGGGGCAGTTCGCCGATGCACTCTTCTATTGACACTGATTTAAGATGAACCCTTGATTTTGTTTAGCGTAGTCAGATAATTTCTTAGTGTATGTTCTGTGTGGTTTTCTGTTGAATTTGATACTGTCCTTGTGTGAGATCAGTAGTGGTCCTTAGGGGGAGATTCAAACAGACAATTTGTAAACCCAAACGTGTAATATGACACTTGTTAATTACTGGTTAGACGTCGTAGTGAATTGTACCGATGACTGTTACATACTGTTCAATGGTTATAAGTYCTTGTGTTATTGGTACTATAATGAATTGTTTATCAATAAAAGATGAACAAATGCGAAGTAACATATGAAACTAGACCTCATTCTAAAGCAATTGAACCTTCATTGAATTCAATAAAACTATTTAAGGACTTAAGGGGGACATGGATAAGAAAATGTGAAATTCTTAGTTAAAYCCTTTAGGTAATTTAAGCTGTTGTGAATTGAAAGAGTGAACTTTCGGACTCAGTAAAATTCTATTCTGTTAAACCTTGATAGGAGAATTTGGCACTCATGATTTTGAATAAATAATTGAATTTACATGTTCATTCTAGCTAAAGGCCTTTAATATGTGCATCTAAGGCTAAATTATTAGATTATAGTAGGAAATATTAGAAGGTTTGTTATGAGCGTTCTTGTTGTAATTAAACTAGGGTATTTGGCACATTGACGTTGCCGGCGGCCAAGGGACTCTGCTTTGCATCTAAAGTATAATTCTAACGTTAAGGACTTCATGTAAGTAAACTCCATGCTTTTCATATGGATTTTCATTTCGAATGTAATGTGATATATGTTAATTGTTCTAGTATGTTAACTATGTGATCATGTTGAAGTAAATTTGTGAGAATGCTATCTGTTACACGTTAGAACATTGCTTCATGTTCATTTTATTATCATGATGTATTTTCCTTGGGGAAGTCTGCATGTTCATGGTTTTGATAAGGGAAATGAGTTAAAGGATAAGATCTGGAAATGGAAATTGTAAACAGTAATGAACTTTTGTAAGTTAGGAAATGGAAAAAGGGTGTAAGCCTAAGCCATGAAAGATGTGAGTGGAAAATGGGGCACGGAAGACCGGCGCACCCGACCTAACCCTATTTGTAGAGTGGAAATGAAAGTAAAATGCACCTATGATGAGGTGAAAGTAAAAGGAAAAATTAATGAATTGTTGTTGATTGCGTAGCGGTTTTACCGGTAGAATTTATCTAGTTTTAAAGAATAATGGTCCATTACAGAGCTTAATGGCTAGGTGATACACCACATAAGCTCACGTTAGAAATGGAAAACTTTAGAAAACTTAGACGAAACGAATTTTGAAATTGATAATAAATAATGCATGTCATATGTATTCAAGCATAGGAATTTACTTACTGAGCTTGTAGCTCACCCCTTTCCCCTCATTTTGCATTTCAGGTGATAAGTAACCGGATAGTGTGTGGAGGTCGCTGCATGCAGGCTTGATAAACCCGAGTGTCTTGTTTGGGAATAAATTCTTGTTGAATAATGGGAGTCATTCATAAGGAAATCTTTAATCATGTACTCATTCATTTATTTGTTTATTCGTCCATTGATTTGTTCTTTTTAAATTATCTCTGGGTTGTAGTTTAAATGAGTATCTTCTTGGTTGATGAGGTTTGGAGTTTGTTGGGATTTGGAGTTATTTATATATGAGTATCGAAATGTTGTTTTGAAATTCTTTGATTGCATACAGGAGGAAATATTGATATGACAGAGGAATTTCTGTCGAAATTTTTATAAACCTTTTCTAGTAAAATATTCAACATTTTTTGTTTTCCTTAGTTTTCCCAACATAAGAGTGAATAAAGTTGGTAACATTCCCGGATTAGAACAGTTTCTAATCTGGGGGTGTTACACTAGGAAACAAAAGAATATATGAGACAGAAATATCCAGATTTATTTCAAAGTATAAAAAAATTTCGAGGATAAATTTTTTTTAGTAGGGAAGAACGTAAAACCCTAATCCTAACAAGCTATTATCTGTTAACACTAAATCTTTTAACACGTAATTATGAAAGAAGTTAAATGTTGACACTATAAAAAATTTCGGAATTAGAATATTTCTTGAATATTTATTTAGTTATATATATGATTATTAATTCCCTTAAATAATCAAATCGTATTTTGGATTGTTAGTTAAAAGGAATTCGAGTAATTAATTTAGTTAGAAGAAAAYAAAATCTAGAATTGTTTAGAAGAAGAAGAATAATAATAATTACAATAATAAGAAATTCCTTCTATCTTTTCTTCACATTTTCTATCAATTTTATATTTTTTCCCCCTCGGKCAACTCACTTTTTTGCCCTTTAGACCATTCCATCACCACTATCATTCTTCTTCTCTTCTTTTCTCATATTTTTCTCTTCTTTTCTTACAATATTTAATGCATTTTTTCAAGCCATCACTATCATCACTTTTTCTCTTCTTTTCTACCTAATTCCAGCTATTCCTTTTCTCTCAAAATTGTACAGTCTTCGCCTTTGTTTCTTCCTCTTTTTCACTGCCAACACAATTTCCACCTCATCTCCACCTGCTCTCCACCGCCATCTCTCTTCAATTTCTCACCTTTTCTGCTCCGCCTCACTTCTTTATTTCATTTTTCTTTCTTCTCCTCTCTCTCTTTCTCTCCTTTATTTCAGTCTCAAGTTGCCGACACACAAACACACACACTCAACTCACTCTCTCTCTCTCTCTCTCTCTCTCAGTTAAAGTTTGCTTCACTCTCACTTTCTCTTCTCTACTTGCAGCCTCTAATTCCTGCATAAGGAAAGGTACACATTTAATTAATCCTTTCATTTGTTTTATTTTTTGTTTCTCTTAGATTTAGAATTTTGTCAAGTTCACCTTCCACTATCACGTAGCAAGTGTCTTTTCCTTCTCTCTCTGTGTGCGTGCATGTTAATTTCTATATGCCAACAAACGTTGTGTGGGTTGTGGCTAAGCTGTTGAACCTTGGTTAGCTGGGTTCAGTATTAGTTTAGAACTGGTGCTAAGACTAGATTAGTGAGTGAGAATTTGGGTTGCTAATTGGTTTGGAATTGTGGGGCACATCTGAGTGCCCGTTTCTTTTGGTTTGGGGGGAGTTGGGGAGGTCAAGAATATTGTATTTGTAGTTGTGTCTGAAACCAATCTCCTATGATTTATAAACATGCCCTGAAGCTAGGAATTTCATCATTTTATATAGCAAAATGTAACCTCTCCATGTTTGTTTCAACAGTTAAATGTTAAAAGTGAATTTGTTATCACCTTCTGCATTACAACATCGACTAAGAAAGACATGGGGAGTTGGATAAGTTGAGCAGTACATAAGTCTGACTCTAGAACCACTAGGCAAGCAAAAAATTTTCAGGAAACCATTGACGAATGCTATCAGATCCACATGTTTCTTCAATTCTCTGCATAGAGCGTGAATAGTTTGGTCTAGAAAAGTGTGAAGTGACTTAGCATGAGGTCCAAGAAAGCAGGAGCAACATGAGCTCTTTGCTATGCATGATCTCAAATTGATGATCAACTTATTGTGGTATATAGTACTCAATTAGACAGAATGTTGTTTGATATATTCAATTATAATTATAATTGAAAGTATAATAATCATCATTATTATTATCATTATTACTATTATTATTATTATTAGTATTATTGTTATTACTATTATTATCATTACGGTTATTGTTACTACTATTCTTGGTATTCAATAGGAGTGCTTCAATTAACGAAAATCTGAACAATTTTCCAAAAACCCTGAATTTGATTTTATTTAGAATATTGGGAGCTCGAATAACTAAGGCATCATCTATTCCTATGATTACCGTAACTTCATCATTAGACATAGACTAAAATGATTTCTTATAATCTAGTTATAGGATAAAGTAATCAAGAAGGATGAAGTTCATGATATGAAAAAAAAAATACTCAATTGAGTTCCTCTACTTTTATTAAAATCTAAAATACATGTGATTTTGTATATTGTACTCTAGAAAAATATTTTCAAGACCTTTTGAATGTTTTAATAATAATATTTCTTAATTCTTTTGGAGAATTATTGTACATGTAATTTCAAAAGACTTTCACGTATCATCAATTTTATATCAGTATGACATATCAAATTCATGAGTCGTTATACACCATGTTTACTCGATTCACATGAAAATTTGAATTTAGATATCGAATGATTGTTTTTACAATTAACATGGACTTAATCATGATTTCATGAATTTATCGATTTACTTGTGCATTAAGTTTTTTACTGAGATAGAATTGGAATGTGGTTATATTATAATGATTGAGTACTTAGTTGGTGACTTCAAGTACTAATCCAGTGGACAAAGTACCGCACTTGGCTGGTCCTCAGCGCGAGAACCTCTTCAACCGCTTGGATGATAGTACCTCGGGAGTTGCCAAATGGCGAAAATATGTGGACCATACCTACAGTAGCTGGAATCGTTCGGGCAGACAGTTGCAGGATATTGTACCCACAGCATATATTGGACTTTCGTACCCTTGGTTAGGAGGTTAAAACTGGGGGCTATAGATTCATGTAGCCGTGGCTAGCCGGCTTATTTGTAATTATTCATGCGATTCGGTTGTAAATCGCATACGTAATTAGAGCGATAAAGTTAGAGTAAATCTCTTACGGTTAAGGTTTGGTTCCTTTGACATTATACTTGGTATAAAATATTTTCTTAAATTTTGCATGTTTATCTATTCCAACATTAAGTTTTCTGAATTATTTATTCAGAGATATTAGTTTTTTCAAATAATAATTATCTTTTCTGATTAAATTGAAGCATCACGCTTTCTAGATAATTACTATTAAAATTGTACAATATCATACACTCATGGAACTTGAGTTTTATATGTTTTAGTGACAAGTACGGACACTTGAAATTGTAATGGGTTAGAATATCCATACTGTCCGCTGAGAGTTGTACTTATATATTTTTTGGTAGACTATATAGTGAAGTTTAGTTTTGTAAAACTTTAGAGGCATATACATTGTAAGATTATGTTATTACTAAATATTCATATTATGTTTGATTGTCGAGAGGCAACACCCGTACAATCTCAATRGAATTTAAGAGAGGACGAATCGTCACAATACACATTCACGTGTTCCATTAGTGATATGAAAAACAATGCAGATCAAGATGAAAAGAAAACCCTAGTCCAAATTCATGAAAACAATAGGAAGTAAATTTATGGAGAATAATTAGTAAAAATTACCTGGAGAGTTGAGTAGATACTTAAGCAAGGAAAAAAGCGAGGAGAGAAAGTGGAGGTGTGTGGTGGTCATGGCTATGCTTTCGGTAAATCGTCACTTGGTCCTCGGTTGGATATCTAAGACTTCCTTCGCTGCAATTCTATATTTCTCGTTTATGGATGGCGCCGGCAGCTGCAAGAAGGAGATAATGTCGGGGTTGGTTTCGGCGGTTGATGGTAAAGAGTTTCTTTCTTTTTTTTTTTTTTTGGGTTTTTTTGGATGAAGTAGGGCCTTAGAGTTATGGATAGAAGAAGAGAAGGAAAATGAGGGTTGATCTAACCATTAGGATTCTTGGTAATGTAATAATCTAATGGCTGTTATTGATTTCACTTGGGTCTATGAGCGTGGTTGTTCTCTTCCTTATCTTATTATTTTTAACAATTCTTCATATCCTATTCACTTAATCATATATGTATATTTTTTTAAACCTTATCTTATTTAGGATACTTAAACCTTAATCATATGAACCTAATTAAACTTAATGGGTATATCATATTTAGGAAACTCTATTTTTACTATTGACTACTCTACAATTATAATTAATTAAAATTAGTTACTACGTTCATTCACAAAAATCATAGCGAAAAGTGAAACATAAAATATTTTTGATAAATTATTTATTAATTCCGACCACTTATGCTAAGTACAATATTATCAAGTCGTTATTAGGATTATGGACCTCATTTTTYGTAACACTAGTTTGATACAATTTGCTTAGGACTTGTTTTGTCATGCTTGTACACCTATCATCAATCACACTTCTAGTCGATGTCAGACTTTTTTTATCATCTAATATTTTTTTCGTTCGACTATTTACGAGTATTTATTTTTGTCAATCTACGGCAGAATTCGTTGGACAAAATAATKTGCCGTGTAAATGACTATTTTTTAAGAGATTTTTTCATTCTTTCCAATCATTTCCAAAAATAAAAAATAAAATTAAGCAAAAACAAAAAGAGATGAAGATCATGGATTCGAAAATGAGATACGTGACCATTTGACTCCAAGGACTTGAAATGTAGTCAACGCACTGTAATTTCCAAAGTTCCGCGGAAGTTTCAATGCTCATTTTGTATGATTTGAACTCCACCGAAAGCTAGTGGTGACGCTCTTGAATCAATATTTCTGGCAATTTTTGTGGCTTCAAACTTCTCTGAAGATGATTGGAATTGCAGAAGGGAGAAGGGGAATGGAGGTGGAGGTGGAGGTGGAGGTGGGTTGGGATTTGATTTGCATAATGAGATAGAGATGGAGATGAAGATGAAATTTGCAGAAGATGGGTATGATCTTCATCATTTTTCTTTTTAGGAGAATGATTGGATTAACAAAAAGAACTCTCGAAATATAGTCACATGCATGGCAGATTACTCTAGCTGCTAAACTGCCGCCTAACTACGTCGGAGGGGCCACAAACAAATATTCCTAAACCTCGCTTGATTGTCAAAGATTATCCATAGGAAAAATAATCTATTCATCATTATTAAATTTCAATATTTGAAGAATTATTTTGACACTTAGAAAGAAATCAAATTCTTCATCCTCATATTAAGAAAAATAATTGCACAATTTTGGAAAAAAAATAACTTCATGAGGTGGTGGTATCTGATTATTTTTCTTCAAGATCTTAAAAATGAAAATATGCGCAATAAATGTTGAAGAGTTTAATAACCTTTTTTTTTTTTTTTTTTTTCTCTCCTCCTTCCTCTTGTTCTTCTTCTGTTAAACTCTCATCTAAAAATCTTCCCTAACATTTTTCCCAAAAAAACCCTCTGATTTTAAGTTCATCTACTCTTGTACATTGTAGAAAATGTCTTTCTTTCTTCAAAAAATAATAATTATATTTATTTACTTAATGGAAATGAATTTACATTTAATTCATAATATTTTAATAATATTTCAAAAGTAATTCAATATTATTGAGTCCAAAGCTCCATTTGTATTCRAATTATTATATCTATTTACGAGATTAATTCAGACAATCTAATATAAATATAAATTCCTTTCTCATCTATATGCAATTACTTTCCAAACAGTATAAGTGAATATCTAAGGGAAAGCTTTATGGTGGGTGGGGTAAACTTTTTTGTATTTATTTAGCCAATACGTTATGATTTCGGATTTTGTATTAYACGTAGTTTTGTATAATTAAATTGGATTGTGTTTGACTTGTAGATTGTCAATAAGTTAAAACTTACCCACGATAAAGCTATCCATCTCTAAGGATTTTAATTCCTTAAAATTTTAATTTCGAAGAATCACAATATGATACGTACAGCTTTACTTTCTCATCAATCAAATGAGACTTTAAAAAAAAAAATAAAGTGTTTGATATCTTTTTATTCTTAAGTTTTTTTTTTTTTAATATTTCAACTCCAAAATTTACAAACCAAACAAGAAAAATTTCTACCTTAAAAATCATTTTCTTTTTCATCAATAGTTTCTCTAGTTAACCATGGATTTTTAATTTCTTGAAAATTGATTTTCCGTCCTAACTGAAATCCTTGAACAAAAGAGAGATATGTTCTTTAAGTATCCACATAGATTATTCCTTTGATAGACTTGAAGTATGTCGAATTATCTTTTTTTTTTCTAATTATTAAAGTTTTAGCGGTCGTTTATTTGAGAAGGAGCTTTAGAAAACCTTTACCTTTCTTTATTTGTTTAAGAATCATCAATGCCTAATTTCAATCTATTAGACAATAACATGATTTGTACTTGCTTTCCGGCTTTAGCGCCCCACAACATTAAAGAAGGATATGAATTTACTAGAGAAGAAAGAGTAATATCACATACATCCCTTTTGGCTTTCTTCATGACCGATATGCGTTTGTGCGCTTTCTACCTTTTTTTCTTTTTGGCTGTGAATTGCGCTTTCTACTTTCTTTTGTTGTGAATTGCGTAATGTTAAAAGTACAACATTTCAAATCTTGGCAATTTATTCTTCTTGCAACATCAATAAAATACTATGAAATGGATAATTTGACTTCCAGAAATGATGGAAAAAGAAATTTGAAAAAAATTACAATTAATCAATCAAATTCAAGTTTTTCTTCTTTCTGATACAGCCAAGGAGCTATTTACCAGTATGCGGTATATATCAACCAAAAACATTCTCATCCTATGATTTTGTTTACTGATTGAAATGTATCAAGAATAACTAGACTGAGCTTGCAAGAGCTCAAGTTGAGCTAGTAATCTGCCAATCATTGGCTTCAATTTTGCTTCACCATGTTGTACTAGATCAATAAGCAGCACTTGAGCAGATTCACCATGCTTCAATCTGTGAGCCTCAACTCTGAAAATTCTTTCCAACATCCAGAGGGCCTTCTCTTTGGCCTTTATGCTCCCTGTCTCAAGCACATTGATAATGGCTTTAATACCTGAAAATTTTGCAATGCAATTGCTTCCATGTTCCCAAATTTGGTCATGGAGAAGAGTTGCAAGTGCACTAAGAACAGCCTCATATGCTTCCTTCTCACCACTTTCCAAAATCTGGACCAAATGTGAAACAGCATCTGCCTTGACCAAACAATATGTATCTCTCGTGGAGCAACATCCATCATGCACTTCACAAATGGTATCTACTGATGGAGATATACAGAACCACCTTGATTTCCTTGATTTACTCAGAGAAAATGAACTCTGAGATAATTGAGCCAGACATGTTGCAGCTCTACTTTTAGCAAGCGCTGAACCATTTGAGAGTAACGTGACAAGAGCAGCTATCACACCATGCCCGGCAGAAAATCGTTGTAAACGTTGACTTGAAGGACTGGTGAAGCAAATTAGTACGCCTGCAATACTCTCTGCTAGCTGCATTGATGCTTGACTTGGATTTGCAGTTGATGAACTCAAATAAGAGACCAGAATTGGCAGCAAATTTGTACCTTTTACTATGTCTGTAGCTTTCTTGTCATATGCTGGCAAATTGCTCAGTACGCCAATAGCAGCAGCCTTTTCTCCCTCAGATGTCGATGATGCAATAATATTAACAATTGTATTGACATTGGTTTCTCCCAGCTGTTGCGTCAGATGTTCATGTTCTTCCCTAGACAGTGTAAATATCATTTGTAAAGCAGCAGTCCTGATTTTGGAATTATTATCTTCAAGGAATGGTAAAAGAAGCTGAATGGCACCATTCTCGTTCATTTTTCTTCTGATTTTGATTGCACTGCTATGTCCAGCAATGCTATTCAGTGCAGTTAAGAGATGAAACTGAATTACCGGGCTCGTAAGGTTTAAGAGGGAGAGCATCTGCTGTGCGACATCTTGTTTTAGTAATATGCTTTCAGACTGAGCTATCATTGCAAGAATTGCCGAAGCTGGTTCACGTAGAATCATGAGGACAGAAGTTACCGAGAAGAGAAGCTGAAGCAGAGGAACTACAATACCAGAGTTGATCAACTGTTGAATGTTTTCTTTTATGCTACATAGATTTCGCAATGCATTCAAGGCTGCTAGCCTACCCTCAAGGTTTCCTTCATTGAACATTCTCACTAAAGGTTCAATAACCTCGATTTCTCCGAGGGATGCCTTACATTGATCTGTGAGCTCCATCTTTGAAAGTGCAGTTGCCATTAGAATCTTGCTCATGTCAGAACCTGCAAAACCAAGATATAATATTCAACTGCAAGCTGATATTAGAACAGTTCAGAAAGCAAGCAGTATCATATTACATAATTTGGATCTCATTCTTTATTCTCTCCCACTCTACATGTAATTAGGATTTCTATAGGCGGAATCTATATCCTAGTGTGGAGTTGTTAAAATTTACTTGAAAACAAAACAGATGATTATACTTCTATAGTGGTAAGGACACGAACTGGTTCATCTACTGCGGAGACATACTTCAAGAAATCATCTGATCACATACAAAGGAGTAGCACGAAGATGGAGCAGCATTTTCCTTGAACAATTCTTCTGGAGTACCCGAAAGAACTTAATGAATATTAATCAAATAATAGCAATCTGAACTAACAAAAGAATATTACTAGACCTCCATCAAAAGCAACAAAGATAAGAAAGGAGTTAGACTAATCAGTCACAGGTTTCCTTAAACATAATACCAAGTACCGCAGAAATATCCATGATTAAACTCCTTTTCTCACCCCTCCGCACAGGAAATGAAGAAGTATTTAAAAAAAAAAAAAAAAAAGGAACGAAAGAGAAAAGTAGTTCTAGATCATTAATTGATCACAAATTAAGTTTCTGTATTCCACAAGTTCTTCATGAATGTGATTTCTATTTCAAAGGCTTCGACCAGTATCAATTAAGTTTCTGTATTCCACAAGTTCTTCATGAATGTGATTTCTATTTCAAACTTCGAACAGTATCATTTATCAGCATGAAACGCCAGGCAGCATGAACAAACAAAAAGTGGATACATTCTTAAATTACCTTCCTTCAGGTAGCGTACCAAAGGCTGGAAGTAACCAGCCTCTGCCATGTTCAAAACGTACTGAGAATTGCTCGACAAAGAGTTCAATAACCTTCCTGCATCATGTGATGCTACTCCATCATCTCCAWTGAAAATGGAGACCAACATAACAAAACATCCTTGAATTCTCCCTATTCTTCTCCTAACTACTGGAAGATCTGAAAGACTCAATAAGAGCCCCATTGCCTCCCTCCGTTCGTCCACATCCCCTGTCAACGATTTAACCAATGCGGATAAAAATCCCATATCTGCCATATTTTCCTGCACACTAGTAAACAATGTAACAGATAATAATAACTCGTGATTTAAGTTTAAAGAAATCAACAAAAATTTGAGCATTCAATGTACCTTGTTTCCAACACTCTTTTCAATAAGGCTTCTGAGGAGCTTCATTATTGCTAATCTGTCATTTGATTTAGACGAACAAAACCTATTAGATAAATTTGAGACAACACTTTCATCCTCAATTCTCTCATTTGTCATGCTATTATCCCCAATCAACATATCTAAGGCTACAAGTGCATATCTAAATTCTTCATCGTTTCCACAGCTAAGCTTGAAAACCACATCTCTAACATCCAAAGTAATTTCAGCCTTCTCTCCTTCAACTATCTCCTCCTCTGCTTCTTCTTCTGTATCTTCATAGGTGTCTACAACATTGGCGAACTCTGACTCGCGTCCCGAACTTAAGTCTAACCTTGCATTCATAATTTCTGATTCGTGTTCAGAACTCAAATAATCCCTCGTATTCATCATTTCCTTCCTCAAAGCATCAATGCTTTCTCTATTAGCCATAGAAACCTCACGACTGGCAAAGAGGACAAGGCCTAAAGACCTCCCAAGATTTTGTGTCACTTCTTCTATGTGCTTCGCAGGAGATGACCGAACATTTATGGCACTCATCAAAACTTTCGCCCGACTATATTCTACTTCAAGGGACTCAATAGCTTTCTGAATTGCCTCTGAGTCCATTACCATGCTCTCCTTCATTTCATCAAGAAGTGGAATCAGTTTTTCAATGAAAACTGAAAATTCAGTAAAGGTATCACTATGGGTTGATTCTGAATACTTGGTCACAGAACCCACCTCGTCAGTCCATGATTCCTGCTCAGACACAAGCTCTGATGAGCTTTCACTTCCAGCATCCATGATTTTGATCTCCAAAATCAGCAATTAGTAAAAGAGGATGAATTCTTGAATAGAGCAAGCTTTATAGAAAACAGATTATGCCATAGCCAAATGCAAGCAATGAAATTCCAATTCAACAAGATTTAAGGTTGTCAATTGAAAGCTGTGAGCTGAAATAAGTAGGATGCAACTAAAAGGAGAATGAGTACGGGAGAAGATCAAGACTTGGTTCTAATTCTATTCTTCTTGTTTTATGCGTTTGTCATCTTTCTTGGTTCAAGGACCCAAACTATCGGTTAGTTCGAGAAATATCTCAACACTATTAAATGGGAAAGAGATGACGTGGGACGGACCTTTTGGGGTGGTGGACGGGGTGGAGTAGACTTCAAGAAAGGGTAGGACCCTGTTACTCTGGTAGATTGATTCGACCTCCTATAATGTCATAAGGTGCGTTCCCTTGGTTGGAATTTTAATTATTATTATTTTTCTTGAGCAAGAAAATTTTTGTTKTTGATCAGCTCAGGAGAAAAAAGGCCTCCGGAGGAATTACGGTACATTATGTTTGGATGATTAATAGGAGTGGGAGGAGAAAGAATAACATATTAATTATTTTTAGGGGGTTCTCATCACAATAAATAATATTAAGATAAAGTAATATTATTAGTCTATATAACACAATGAATTATTACGAAATTTGTGTTATTTTGAAGTGTGGCTTAAGGTATGAATTTATATACAGAACAATAATTCTTTTTTTTGAAAAATTGAATATTTATTCTGAGGAACTAAAAACATGAATATCATATTTGGAATAAATATGTATCGAAGTGTGTTATATTAAAAAGAAAAAATAAATTGTATGGGAACTAAAAACATATGTTTTAAGGATTATTACCCAGCCACCCTTAATGTCACTTTCAGTCCAGCAATCACTCTCCAAAATGCCAAACGAACTATGAGTCATTAGCGGTGATGAAGTTCTCTTCACTGTCCGCGCGTTTCTTGGGTATTGGATATTTCTTCAGCAAAATTGGAATTGAACAATAACTAATACAAAGAAAGACTAGTCAAATCTTCCCTTTCAACCGGATTTGAAGTCTTCAAGCTTTGGAAAAGTTTCTAGTATTCGAATTTATATGTGTCACTATCAACCTTAGAGGTGAAACAAATTTTTCTTCAATAATAGGAGAAATAACGTTTAAATGTGTATGTATAGATATTCATTTTATCGATATAAATCGATTTGTAGTTATATTAATCAAATTAGATTTGTCGTTCAATAAATTAAATGAATTAAACATGACTGAAAATTGTTAATTTAATTTAGTAAAAATAAAAGATCCCAACTTTGAGATACTTAGTTAATGATTTATAAATTATATTAAAAGTGAGTCCTAAATTCTTAAAAAAAAAAATCCTAAATTTAAGTGCAAAACTAATGAAGAAGAGTGAATCTTGGAAAGGATGGGACATCCCATGCAACCTTTACCTCTTCAGCCAACCAATCAGCCTAATTATAATTATCTTTTCCTAGGAAAGCCGGTTGAAAGCAATGAATGTCGATTTGGAATTATCGACATATCTTAGGTTGTCTAGCTGATTAATGGATTTGACCAATACCCTCGTAGGACTTCTGCTAAAGTTATTCCGATTGATTATTACTTTGGGCCCACTGTGATTGGTATTCCATTGGCCTTCTTTTTCTAACCATTCAAATCGACTAATCCTTTTATATCAATGTCATTAAGAAGAGACGAATTTATAATGTGCCAATTGTCAATTCATTTCTTTCTTGTTTTCTTCACTCGACTAGAATCAAGATCTAGATTTTAGAGAATACTTCAACGAGGAGAAGGACTTAAAAGATAGTAGCTGGCAAAGGGTAAAACAAATGAATTTGAGAAGCCCAGAGACGCAAGCCCAAATGAGTAGGTTAACCAACTGCTTGGTTTATGAAAATAAACCAAACATGATTTTAACTCTTTAAATATATATATTTTTTTAAAAAATCCCTTTGTCCGACGCATTCCATGGACACTTTGATTATAAAACTGTAGTTAGATATATACCTGATGTTACCTGATGATCGATCTCCTTCTTGGTCCTGGTCCGAGGATTCAATTTGGCAAGTGCAAAGAAAAGGGGCTGTTTAGGCCACAAGAGTCGTTGGGTTACTCAATGATACGTTGCTCAAGATTTCTCTAAATTGGAAAAGGGTGAGCACTCAGCCTTTTATTTCTTAAATCAGAAAGGATCAAAGAGAGAGAGAGCTATTTCATTATCATCCCCGCACCGTCGCTCTGAGTTTTCCGAAGGAAGGTACGAGTTTTAGCATTTCCAAAGGTTATATCATTTTGAAAGAACTCAAGAGTGGCGATGGATTGAATTATGATATTTTTTTTGCAAAGTAATGATCAATCATGTGTTTTTTAATTCTCTTTAAAATGTGATTAGTGTTTAAAAAGAAAAGGGATGATGTATGTTTTGTTCAATTAGTTTTAACATTAATTGTAAATACAAAAAGGTAAAAAACGTATAAAGGAATAAATGATTTATAGTGGTTCGATCACTTTCCCAAATTTATATCCACTGTCTCTTAAGAGCCTAAAAGAATAGCTTAGACGAAAAGAATAAAGTTCATGGTCAAGAACATGAGATATCTAAATGATAAATAACTTGGCTCAAACTCTTCTTCGGAAAATAGTAGAAGAACTACAAAGAGATGCAGGAAACTGATTGATTAAAAGTAAAGATTACAGCTAATGCTGAAGGAAGACTTCTGTCTGATCCTTCAAAATCTAAAATTAAAACAGGAGTACTAGTCTAAGCTTGGGTTCTTCCCTGTCGAAGAAAACACTTAATTTCTACTTGAAAGTTTTAAGTCTAAGACTTCTATATCCTATTCTATTCTCGTTCCCTACTTGTTCAGTTGGATGCTTTTTATATAGGCTAATAGGATTGAGTTGGCACTGCAGTCATTTTCATCTTTCTGACTAGACGACTGATGACTGATCAGCATTCACTTTGTCTCTAGATTAATGTGGGCCCCACGTGTGCTCTTTTGTCTCCGCATTTTTTAACTAGCCAAAAAGTCAACTTGGATTAATGATTGGACATCGCTTTCAACCGGATTAAGCATTAAATTTCAAGAATTCATATTTTTCCCTAAGCCACGTTTGGATGTACTTTGTGCTCTAAGGTTTTGATGTTGTAGCATTGTCTTCTTGTCTGTGACTGCCTACAAAAACCCTTAGTAGATCAAGCCTTTTAGTGAAAATTAGATGGGATTCATTAATTTTTATTATGGAAGTTAGCAATATGAACTCCGGACTCAAGTTTACTTAGAATGTATAGGAATGAATCGTTAACAAAGCAAAACTACTAAAATTAGATTTAAAAAAGGGGGTGGGGGTAAAAATGTGATATAAAAATGATGTWTCACATCCCCAAAACTTAAGTTATTGCAAGTCCTTGAACAATGTTATAGCAGATAGATAGTACTTAGCAATTAGTTTCTTATCCAAGTTATACTTTATTAAAACACATGTTGTAGCAATTATATCGACAAAGACATTTAAGTACAAGTATGCATAAAATGTGAAGTAAATAGAATAATGACTTCGTGAATCATTGGGTTGTTGCTATATCATTAGAATCACCTAGTGGAATTTTTAGAGCAAGGCATGACACTCATGACTATGACTGATAAATTTCTTTTTTCTTATAATTCACAATAGAAGTGGGGGGAGTGTTGAGTGTCTAAACAGTTATAATTAGATTCACACTTTCATGACCGAAAGAAAGTAGTTAAGATTAGTAGATTATCATTCTCTCGAGGATAGTTTAATGATGGAAATGCATATAGACTATAACAAAATAGATAGAAATGTTGTAGCAGTTAAATTGACGTAAAGTAAAATAAAAAAGAAAAATAAAGTCACTTAGCAAGTCAATTAGTCACATTAAAGTTAGTTCTGAATGTTATAGCACTGTAGAAGAGAGTTGAGCAATGTCTCACCCAACTCTATCCAACATCCAAATGTAGGAAATAATAGATGAATCAACGTATGTCTATGCTGATTTAAATCTATAGTTCCAGAATTTTATAGGATGTCTCCAAACAAAGTTCAGTGTCCTCAACTCTATTAAGTTCCCAAATGCTGTTCAGAGATACTTGCTTAAGGTTAGAGATGGTTCACTACCTCATCGGTCATATGTCTATGGGAGATGAAATATAGCTACTAACTATAAATGCTATCAGAAAGTGTTAAGAATAATTTTTGTCCTCCTTAGTAACCTTTTTATCCCCTTATGTCTCAAAAGCARAGTTGGCCTTCAACTTTTCCCATCAGAAATAATCTTAATCCCAGCAATAGAGCATTGTCAAGCCTTGTTATGGTGATCTAAGACTTCTATGAAATAGTTGATGAGATAAAATTTCTGTTGCATTTTAGATGATACATAACTCCGATGGATTACTGAACTTAACTTCATAAACTGGAATAAAGACTTTGAAGAATTAAGATAGCTTCAAGAAAATCTATAGAGGTTTAGAAAATGATTACAAAAAATAGAAGGGAAGACTGTCGTTTGATCCCTAGTAATAAAGCTGATAAATATTCTAACTAAGAATGGATCCTTTTGCCAAAGGAAACCCTTAGCAACTCATGAAAGCTTGTAATTTAATTCTACTGATTAAATAAATATCTACTCTATTCACTGATTCCTACTCTCCTCTTCTCGACTATTTGTCATCTCTTTATAAAAGCCCAGATAGGGTTGAGTTGGTGATGCCATCGCTATTAGTGCCTTTGGAAAGTCGTCTGCTAACTCATCTTGCCTTGTCCGCTCTCATCTAGTTTGGGYAAAGCAGTTTTCTTATAAATTTTCCATGCTTCATCAATTCGAACAAAAAGATGGAGTCAACTCCAATAAGTAGTTTCCGTCATTTTTTTAGCTCGGATGTTCATTAATTGCTTTGGGTTCTTGCTTTTCATTGTTGCTCCATGTGTTCAAGCGTCTTTCATATCAAGGATGCTATAGTGATTTTTTTCTTTGCAAGTACTCTCCAAGATCAAGCCCTTTTTTAGTACGAACTTAACATTGTTTAGGTGGTCTATATGTCATATATAAGTTGACTTTTGTTAATACAAGAATTGAAGATAATTAAGAAGTATTAAAACTTAAAAGCTAGAAAAATTAATATAAGGTGGGAAAAGTTGGGGATAAAAATAGAATATTTTCAAGACTTACCACTCTCCATATTTAGATCATTACTAGTCCTCAAACGATGCTATAGCAATTAAGAGAATGCGAAGAAGATTTTCTGTAACACCCCCAGATTAGGAACAGCCCTAAGCTGAGAATGCCACGTCATTCCGTTCCAAAATAAACAACTATCTATTTCGAAAGTAAACTTCAACAAACCCTCACCATTTTAATAATTATTCAAAATAGAAATACAGCGGAAGTCTTTCTAAACCATTCCAAATAAACGAAAATCACAAAGAAACTTCAATAATTTAAAAACACTCAGAAGTATTTATCTTGTTTCATAAATAAATTCGAAAACCAATTCTCGGGTATCAAAGCTCGCCCACAAGCGATCTCCTCCCCCCATCTGGTTACATATCATCTGCAAGGAAAACATAAGCAACAGGAATGAGCTAGAAAGCCCAGTAAGTAACCCTCATGCATGAATGCATGAACATGTCCTACATATGAAGATTCAAGTTCCCCCTTTTCAATGAAAAACCTTCCAAAAACATTCCCTTTTTCAAAACTCATTACAAACATTCTCTTCAAAATTCACTTACAATAAAACTTTCCATTTCCCATTTCATTCCGTTTCGGCGAGAGCTCACTGAGAGTGGTAAAGCCCTAGCCAACATAGCTATGCAGGTGGGCCATAGTTATTTGGGAACCCGATTTCCATTCTACCGGTAGAGACCGCAAAAGTGGTCTAACATTAAAATAAAAAGTAGTTTTTCATTACATTTTCACCTCCATGGAGTGGTGAACATATACAATTCTTATGGCCTACTCTCCAAGAGGGTATGAAGGTCGGTGCGCCGAGATCCCCCACGCCCCATTTCCCACTCACATCTTTGATGTTTCGTAGCTAGTATTACACTCCTTTCTTATAAGCGTGTAACCTTTCAAACACTTTAACCTTTATCCTTGAAATCCCATTTTCTAACCGTTAGCGTTCCTAAATGCGCCGGTGAAAGGGCACATGCCCAAAACGTGATGTAAACTTCTAGCTATACTACATGCTCTCATGACATGAAAACGTATACGAATTTCTTATATAAGATATATCTTTCACATAAAGTGAAATGATTCATGATATGAAATCCACAGACAGCATTCTAGTAAACACTAGGAGGTTATACGTAACATACGAGAACAATATGAACAATTCAACGTTCGTCAAATATTCACACATCAATATAAATACCACCACAACACATATTCCAACATATTTAGAGTATTCATTTCGACATATCAATATAAAAATTCCCAAAACATAATATTCCATGCAGTTAAGAATATATCAAATTATAATTATTCATAATGGTAGTTATGAATGATGAGGTAATTACTTATCGTGAAGTTCTGTACCGTAAACAACTTTCATAGCTTAAGTTGGAAGTGGAATTGCTTTCTCCATCGATTCTAAAACGTAAGCGCTTTCGAAAATAACTAGTCGATTACAGAAGAGGGTCCTACTAGTATTTCGATCGTTTCAACTTAAAATATTATACGCGTTATAATCAACATGTCCTTTGTAAGTTTATAAAATCCGCCATTTTACGTTCTCATAATATTGCATATTAAGTTTTAAGGGTACATTTCGATTCCTTAGCTCGGGTTATAAACCAACCTAACTATGTTCTCCGTGAATTCACGTCAAGGTATATTATTACAAGTTCATACAATTTCAATATTAAGTATTAGTGTTTCACCTCGAATTCACCAATAATCCGGATGTTGAACGATAATGGATTCGAACGTAACGTCAAGGGGATGTGCAAAAATGGTTTCTGGACGTCTGGGCGTCGCGGTCGCCTGAGGGTCCGGCACGAACGTCGGCGCGTCGCGCACTGGGGCGCCTGGGCGTCTCGTCGCGCGGCGCGTCGGCTTGGCGGCCTGGGCGTCACTCACTGGACGCCTGGGGCGTCGGGGCACGGGACGTTCGAGCGTCGTGCGCTGGCGTCGGGCGTCGCGCACCGGAAGCCTGGACGTCCGCGCACTGGGCGCCTGGGCGTTGGCGCACCTAGGGCGCGCGCGCGCGGAGCTGCCTGCGTCTGCTGAGCCACAGGCGTCCTGGCCTGGGCGCCCTGGTGGTTGTCGAACCGTGGCGCCGCCGGCGTCGCTTGCTGGCGGCCGGTTCTGCAATGGGCAAAATCGTTGCCCTCGGCCGCGCTGTCTCCGCCGTCAGCAACGGTGTCGTCGCGGCAAACTGGTTGACGGCGACGCGGCAGTAGAAACAGAGGCGGAAACGGAATCGACGTCCGACGCTGGACAACATATCTGAAGAGAGCTGTGCGCAGCTAAGAGCGAGAAGAAGACGACGCGATGGAGACAGCTCGGGCTCAGCGTCGGAGCGTCGCGAGCAGGGCAAGGGAGACGGCGGATCCGCGTGAGGCTCTGACAGAACGGGCGAACGCGCGATGCCACGACGAGCAGTATCGGGTCAGGGTATAGGGAGGATGGCAGTGGCGGCAGCGGCGGAAGGAAGGAGAAGGAGATGAACGATTCCTCAACAGTGAAGGCAGAGTGGCGACGCTGGCGGCAGGGAGGGAAGAAGGAGATGAACGGTTTCTCAACAGCAACAGGGAGAGTGGCGGCACGGCGGCGGCCGGAAGGGAAGCAGAAGAAGAAGAAGAAGGAGGGGCAGCCTAGGGTTTACTGTTTCTCTTCTTCCTCTCTTTTTCTTTTTTTTTTATTTTTTATTTATTTATTTATTTTATTTTATTTCATTTGGGCCATAACTCAACCCGTTAGGCTTTCTTATCCAGATCTGACCTAAAATCCGTAATTTTAATATAACGGGCTTTCCTTTGATAGAAAGCTCAACTTTCGACTAATAAATAACTAGGCMCACGAGTCGAGCTTTTAACTAACGATAATTCTTATTCAACACGGACAATATTTTCGCACTTATTAAACGTACGATTTAAAAAATATTGACCACATATAAAATGTCCAACCCTAGTTGGCACAATTTCACGAGATTAAATAAATATTAAAAAAAGTAAAATCCGGAATGTTACATTTTCTATCATAGTTATGCTTTATTTAGAACCATACGCTATAGTAAAATATGTGGTTAGAAGGGTCATGTTTGAAAGTGTCAGTATATAAAAAAAAATATAATGGGGTTTGATTTTTAAGACTCACTTTAGTGATCTTTTAGATCATCAGAATTATTATTGTAGCACAAGGATTAATCAATGGAGTTTTTAAGACAAGGACATAATATAAATGACAGAAATTTGATAAAGAGAATTCTAGTATACTTATGGGGGCTTTTTGCTGCATAATCTCATTTCAGATGTAGGCTTCACTTGAGAAATTCTCGTGTCATAGGTGCCTTTTGATGCAAGGACATATATGAGTAACATGATTGCCCCTTGTCACTCAGCACTAGTCACAACTTATGAACTATTGTAACATACTAGTATTCCTTTCCTTTTTTGATGCAAAGACATACATGGTTAACATGATTGCCTCTGGTTACTCAAGTACTTAGAGTAGAGGTGTAATCATCTTAATTGCCCTTTTTGTCAAGCTTGTTTCCCCATACTTCTTTTAGATACCATTTTCTTGTTTCAAACAAAGGTTTTTGTGCTCAATACTTCTTTTACTATATGAAAAAGAGGAATTCAAAATTCAGCGTTTCTAAATTCTTGAAAACCAGTTCAACACTTAAACGTTATTCCCTATCTGACTTCAAATTTTTTTCCTAGCATGGTCAAAAGGCATAGCATAGCCATTATTCAAAAATTTTCCTAGTCATTCTAATATCGCTATGGCAAAGAGGCAATCAAAATAAAGACAACACGAGATTCGAATTTCAAMTGCCCAATGCAAAACATTCTACTAAGATAAATAAGAAAACTACTAAAAGTATTAAAAAAATCAAATTATCCCAAGAAAATTTTTAAAAAAATTGAAAAAAGCAAATTAAACATATTGTTTCAGCATCCATCATTCTTCAACAAAAAAAGGGGGCGAAACTTCAAACTTCCCATTAGAAAAACTTTAAAGAGGCTCAAAAGCCTTGACAAGTTACCAAGTCAGGAATCAATTGCTGGCCCCATTGGGCTGTTCAGTTGCAACATCCTTGTCTGACCTTGGGAGCAATCCTACAAGAAGAGTTAGGTTTTGGGCAGAGATTGATGGACCTTGATGTGCACTTCCCTTTCTCCATGTAAGTCCAATACTTGATGAGTTGTTCCTACATTTGGGCTTGATTTTGCTGCAACAACCGCAACAAATGTATGGGATGTAGGAAATCTTATCCATATGTCTATGGTAGTCTTTACTACAGTTCCACGAATGCTGTTTAATCTCACCCTCAGAGGATAAGTATCCTTATCTCAACCGAGTTCTTGAATGATATAGCAACAAACTACTAGGAGCCTTAGGATTTTTGTTCCCTTAACCCTTTTTGCAGATTTCACCTTGTACATTTACCACATGCCTATGGCAATAATGCTAGCTACTTTCTTTGCTACTGTTGAGTTCCTTCAAGGGTTAGAGTAAGCTTTTGGCTTTCTAACCTAAAATGGATTCCTTTGATGTCTCAAAGGAGTTTACTTAATGACACTCACTCCTAACTATCGAGATTCAGATTTGTCAAACTTTGTCTTTGCTAAGTGTAACGCCCCGCCCCGATACACTGGGTCGGCACGTTATTAGATTTGATGGACTGGCCTCACAAACCACCACGAGTCTTATCAGCACGTTTTGTCCTCACTCACATGCTCATCGGGAACTTCCCAGTTGGTCACCCATCCYAGAACTCACGCGCTCACCGGGAACTTCCYAGTAGGTCACCCATCCCAGAATTACCTCAGGTCAAGCTCGCYTAACACTGAAGTTCTTAGGAGATGAGCTTCCGAAAATAAGATGCATCTTGATGATATGAGTAAAACCAATCAAACCATATCCCTTACAATCTCCCCCCACCCACTCTTGGGTTGGGATCTTACAATTCCCCACTCAAACACTCAACGTCCTCGTTGAGCCTCAAATCCAGGACCGTACCATCCGTGTGAGATTCTAGAGGTGGCTCCTATGGCCTCAAGAGGTGTCTCCCATCCTTCTCGATGTAGCATTTTGTGCCGCGTAGCACTTAGTTCTCACAGTTCCGGACGGCTCCGCTCTGATACCATTTGTAACGCCCCGCCCCGATACACCGGGTCGACACGTTATTAGATTTGATGGACTGGCCTCACAAACCACCACGAGTCTTATCAGCACGTTTTGTCCTCACTCACGCGCTCACTGGGAACTTCCCAATAGGTCACCCATCCCAGAATTACCTCAGGTCAAGTTCGCTTAACATTGAAGTTCTTAGGAGATGAGCTTCCGAAAAGAAGATGCATCTTGATGATATGAGTAGAACTAATCAAACCATATCCCTTACAATCTTCCCCCACCCACTCTTGGGTTGGGGTCTTATACTAAGAACCTTGATAAAATAGATTTGAAAATGAACAAGAATTGATTGAAAGATTTTAACAAACTTGATTAAATAAAGAACCTTGTACACTAAGATGCTAAGAAGTTACAACTAAGGAGGACTTTCGTCTTATCCTTTGCTAATCCATGTTTAAAACGAGATAAACCTAACTAAGGGTCTTTCCTTTTGTTAAAGAGAACCTTAACAATCTCTATTAAACTTCTAAGGACTAAAACTATCCTCCCATTCTGTTGATCAACTGTTCCTAATATAGAGCCAGAATGTTGCCGAGTTAGCGAGACTGTAGCTTTTAGCTATTGATAGTTGATTATTGATTCTGCCAACATTTAGTTTTTGTAGTGCTCATTTTTGGTAATGTGGTCCTCTCTGCTTTTTCCTACTTCAAACATTTTGGCAAGCAATTTGAATTCAATTCCGAGATCTTCCCTTTAAGTTTCTACCTAATTCTTCATTAAATGCCAAATATTTGTGTTCCTTCTTTGTTCCTTTCCTTTCATTCTCCTACCTCGCAAGCTTGAATGTTGTAGCAATCCTCTCTATTCTGCAAACCTTCTCAAGGATCAAGCTTTTTAGACTTATCAAAGTACTTTCCTAGTTAACATGCATTTATTGTTGTGCTGATCCTTAAGTATGTCGAAAATGAAATCACACASCAAATTGGTTCTATTGTTTAATTCTAGACTTAATTTTTTCAAAGTCACGATGGTTAGGCCTTTTCCAAATCATCAAAGTTCATCCATAAGGAGCAGTAGAATTGAGAGATGACAAGATCAGGAGAACATTTCAAGTGAACAGACAAGACTGAAGCATTACCGAACTAGAGAACAAAGAGGAGATAGATCCCCATTGCTGCAATAAGAAGTAAGGAATGCTATAGCAAAGTCAGGCTGATGACTTAAATCCAAGAGCTATAAGGAGGCAACCCTCAGGTGATAGTTTTCTTTGCTTTCCGTTATTTTTCTTAATCCTTTTATTTTGCATTAATTTTTTTTTCTCAACCTCTACGTGATAGAAGGGAGATAGCATGAAACATTATGCTTCCATTTCATTTTTTCCTTTCTGAACTTCATTCATAAACAACATTGAAGTTGAAACAGTGATAAGGACGTTGTATCATTAGAGAATAGACTGGTAGGAAACTAATGAGTGAAGGGCGTGAAGACACGTCAGCCCTGTCTTTTCATCTTCCATCAAGTACCAGGTGGCATTTTCTCATTGCATCTAGCAGAGAAAATGTACAACTATAGAGATAAAAGGGACTTCAGCAACTAGGAAACACCAATAGACGTGTTGGAGAAGACAAAGGGTTTTCAAACCCTTTTCAAATTTATCCAACCATTCAAAAGCCCCACATCCTATCAAGGTAACCATTTGTGAAGAATTCTCTCTACAATGTAAATCTCAGTCCTCGTCATCTCTATAGTATCAACATTCCTTTACAGCACCCTCTGTCTAAAAGTTTGTCCCCCTTCTTATCTCTAAGAAGAAATGATGGTGACAAAGGCAGCCCCTTCTGCTAAGAAGTAAGCCCTTCTTTCTCGGTTCCCATCAGAAGATTCGAAGAAGAGGTATGAGGAAATTTCTAAGAAAAAGAGTGTGCTTTTAGGCTAAGGCACCCCCATTGAACTAGTGTTGGGTGTCTAGAAAAGCATTGAGCACCATAAATAGAAAGACTTTTGCCTACATCCTAAAGATCTTGTGGTAACATTAGTTCAAGAATTCTATGCCAACTTCATAGATCTTAAACATTGCTGATTAGAGGTGTCTCAGTCAAGGTTGGCTCCAAGGCAATCATCCATGCCTATGGCTTACCTGACGTAGAGTCGGAGTATAAGAAATTCATTCTCAACCTCAACAAAGAAATTGAAGGCGACATCCTTAAAACATTCACGATTGAAAGAATTGATTGGAATATCTCGGTTGTGGAGCCAGAACTGTATTGAGGTCCTCCTTAATCCCCTTGCGAAGRTATGGCATCATTTTATGACATCTAGAATTTTGCCTACTACTCATGATTATAATATTTCCAGTGGGCGTGTGATAATTCGATATTGCATCTTAATTGGCATGAGCATTATCATTGGGCATGTGATCTTTTCTGACATCCGCAACTGTGCAGATTGAAATGATTTGTTCTTCCCAACTTTGATAAACCTTATATTCTATGAAACTTGGAAAGTTTAACAGATTTTGCCCGTCATTAAACTATCTTCGTGGAATCGACATTCTACTCATTCCTACGACTTACAGGTAGCGTATACTTGTGCTTGTGTTAGTTTAATTATAATCAGATTAAACCCAACAAGTTTTTGGCACCGTTGCCAGGGATAGGCATTAATGAAGCCAAAATATGTAAACTTTCTTGCTTTATTACTTGTTAATCCTTTTTAGATCTCATTAAACTTGGGAATGCTAGTCTATGTGATCGAGAGCACAAGCTTAGCTGCAAAACCCCTAAGCATCCTTCCTTGACAAAGAACTTGAGAAAATCATCAAAAAAAGAAGAAAGTAATTAAGGCTGGAAGCCTAACAAGTAAATGGAGTAGAACATTGCAATAATAATCCTCATAAGGTTAATGCTGCAGCATTGCTAGATGATGGAGACAGCTATATGAGAATATGCCATACTAGTACTGCACAATTTGAATCTTGGCATTGTTAGACATGAAATTCAAGCCCATTAGTTTGAACTCAAACTAGTCATGTTCCAAATGCTACAAATAGTGGGATAGTTTAGTGGAATGGCCAACAAAGATCCAAACATACATCTACAATTACTCATGGAAGTGAGTGATTCCTTCCACCTACAATGCGTTTTTGAGTAAGCACTCAGAATAAAATTATTTCCCTTCTCCTTGAGAGATAGAGCAAGGGAATGACTGAACTCTTTTCCCCCAAATTCAATAACATTTTGGACTCATTGTTTAGAAATGTTTTTTGATGAAATATTTCCCACCAACAAAGAATGCAAAGCTAAAAAATGAAATCACCTTCGTAATACCCGAGATTTCTTTCTATGGATTTTTGTATGATAGTGTGAAATTTGCGTGCCAACTAGGGTTGAATAATTTTTTATGTGATTAATGTTTAATTGCACATTTAATAAGTACAGAATTATCGTGTTTGTCGGATTAGGACCCTTGATTGGTTAGAGGCTCAACTCGTTGGGCTTATTCGTTTTCATTCAAAAAACTAGATTTTTATTGAAAGAAAAGCCCGTAGAATTTAATTTAATGGATTAGGGTTAATTACGGATGGGAAGGCCCGAAGGATTTGGGTTACAGCCCAAGAAAAAAAAAAAGAACAAAAAACCCTAGAATCTTCTTCTTCTTCCTCATTGTGCCGTCGCCGCCCAAACCCTACCCTAACCTCACCGCCCCAAACCCTACCCACCTCTTCTTCTTCTCTTMTCACCGTCGCCACTGCTATTTCTCCTTTGCCTACCTGATGCCACTCGTCGCGGCCTTTCCTTCTCTTTCTGCTTTCTCCCTCTTCTCTCCCCTTCTCCCACTGCTGACACTTGAAGTGGTCGTCGTACCAGATTTCGGAGCCGCTCGCGACACGAACGGACGCAACTCGATCGGANCCTGATGCCACTCGTCGCGGCCTTTCCTTCTCTTTCTGCTTTCTCCCTCTTCTCTCCCCTTCTCCCACTACTGACACTTGAAGTGGTCGTCGCACCAGATTTCGGAGCCGCTCGCGACACGAACGGACGCAACTCGATCGGAGTTTTCTCGGCTGCACAGATCTGTCTTCCTTTGCCCTCGATCCTTGCTAGCTCACGCTCGGATCGATCAGGTCTGAAGTCGACGCTGGCGTGAAGCTCCCAGATCCGTGCGTCTTGCTGCCGCTCCGATGTCCTGCTACGCAGCCAGCCTTTCTTTCATGCCTACCGCCGGTCGTTGCTCAGCCAGATCTGCATTCATCTTCTTCTTCTGCTTCTTCTCTGCTCGATTTATCTGCTCGCCAGAAAAGCCGAGCGACCGATCCAGAGCTTTCTCGCGTGCTACTGCTGTTGTTGCTGCAGCGAGTTTCTGTTGCCTGTGTTGATAGGAACAAGGACCTGCAAAAGCAACGACCGTCTCCCTCGCTGGTGCTCAGTGAGTGCGGTTGAGAGGTTACTGCCGGTGGTCAAATGATTGCCAATCAGCTGAGTTTTTGGCTAGGAACAAGGGACAGCAGCAAGGCCCAGGTGCCAGCACCAGACCAGTGGGCGCCCAACACCCAGATGCCCAGGCGCCCAATGCCCACACTCCCAGACGCCTAGGATTGTTGCGTGTGTGCTGCTTGAGCGCATGCCCGAGAACCCATTACCACTCCCGAGACACTTGGACTTTGTGAACTTAAAGGGTGAAAATATTATTAATTAATATTGAAATTTATGACTTATGAAATTATATCATAAAGTAAAATTGTGAAGAACATAGATTAAGTTTAATACCCGAGCGAATAGGTTTAAATTGTACCCTTAAAAGACATGATAATTGGTAATGTGGGAACTAAGTATGGATTAATAATTGGTAATTAACATTATTGGAATAAACCCTRAATATCTAAGTTAGGACAATCATATTAAATAAACTATTTTTCTGTAATCAAAATTAGGGTGTTTCGAGTGCCTTAACATTGAGAATAGTCGAGAGATATCACTTCGTAATTCAAATAAGAAACCTTTAATGTAAAGKACTCTGGGTAAGTAAACTCTTACATTCTCATTAATGTATATGTGTTGTTATCATTGAACTTGAGTTCTATGTAAGTAAATTCTCACATTTCATTAATGCATATGATTGGATGTATTTGAATTCCTTCAAGTAGATTAATGTGTTGGATATGAGATTTCTATGTAAGTAAACTCTCACATTCTCATTAATGTATATGTGTTGTTGTTATTGAATCTGAGTTCTGTTTAAGTAAATTCTCATATCTCATTAATGTTTATGAATGAACGTAATTGAACTCTTTTAGTTAGTTTATATGTTAGGTATGAGATTGTGTTGTGAGATGTGTTAATTGTGTGGAATGATTTGTACATATTTCATATCCTGTACTATGTTTATGTCGAATGATATGTTATATACAGTGGTATACATTTCATGTCATGGGCATGTAGTTAGTGTTCTACATCATTCCTGTCATGAGCCATTCATACATTGAGAAGTGAATGGTTTAGGAAATGAAATTTTGAAAGGGAATGTATTTTATAAATTATAACATGTTCAGAAAAATGTTAAAGTTTTTGGAAAGGAGTGTAAACCTAGCCATGAAGGATATGAATGGGAAATGGGGCGTAAGGGACTGGCGCACCCGAACTGATCCTCTGTGAGAGAGGTAATGATTCACCTCGGGGAGGTGAACAGATGAAAGAATGTTAACCGCTCTGCGGTAATACTGGTAGGAATGTAATCGGATTCCAAAGAACAAATGGCCCACTACAGCCTAATAGTTAGGCGTTACACTCAGTGAGCTCACGAAAGTAATGGAATGAAAGGATTTTACAACCTCATTCCAGCAATGTGGAGATGAAACCTTGTACAAAGCATGGGAAAGATTCAAGGAATTGCTTAGAAAAGGCCCATACCACGACATCCACCATTGGATCCAAATAGAGACCTTCTATAATGGATTCAGTGCTCAAAAATGGATTGTAGTGGATGCTTCAGCAAATGAAGCATTACTATCAAAATCTTACAATAAGGCGTGCAACATATTGGAGACTGTAGCAAGCAACAACTATCAGTGGATAACAACCACAATGGCAACAGGAAAGAAGATCCAACTATCAGAACACTCTTAAGATAAGTAGCATCTTTAACCAATATGCTGAAAAACGTGAAGCTACCTACTATATAATAAATGCCACAATAATCTATTGTTAACTATTTGTATTGTGGAAATCCACATACTTTTGATAATTGCTCATCTAATCCAAAGTCTATGTGCTACATTAGGAACTTCAACAAAGGAAATAATCCTTTCTCAAATACTTACAACCACGGACGGAGGTAGCATCCAATTTTTTCATGGAGTAATGAGGGAGAAAATGCTAYAGCAAATCAATACCAGAGACCACTTCATACTCCGAAATTTTCGCAATAGAACCAGCATCAAACCCCAATAAACCATGAACAACCAAACTCTATAGAAACACTTCTAAAAGAATACATGGTGAGATACGATGCAATCATTCAGAACCATGCCAAATCATTAAGAAACTGGAGAATCAAGTAGCACATATTGCTTTAGTAGTAAATACCAGACAACAAGGTACTCTACCCATACGGAGAACCCCAGAAGAGATGGAAAGGAGCACTGTAAAGAAACAGCCCTCAAGAATGGAAAGGAGTTGAAAGATTTAGTGACTGCACAGAAGTCAACAAAAGAGTTAACACTCACTCAAAAAGATAACATAAGTTAGTCAGGAGGATATTCCCTCAACAACAAAAGAGCCCGATGCTGTAGCAACCAGAGGAAGCAGCACTGCTCATAAACCACCACCACCATTTGCATAGAGACTTATCATGAAGCAGCCATACAAACAGTTTAGCAAATTTTTGGAGATTCTGAAACAACTAAACATCAACATACCTTTGGTTGAAATATTGGAGCAAATGCCTAATTTTGCCAAATTTATGAAGAAAATCTTGTCAAAGAAAAGAAGGTTGGAAGAGTTTGAAACAGTAGTATTGACTAAGAGTGTACATCAATTCTTCAAAATATTTAACCTCCAAAACTGAAAGATCATGGAAGTTTCACCATACCTTSTTCAATCAAAAACTCTTATTGTGGCAGAGCACTTTGTGATCTTGGGGCCAACATTAATCTCATACCCATGTCCATCTTCAAGTGACTTGGAATCAAAGAAGTCAGGAGAATAAAGGTCACTTTACAGCTAGCAGTTGCACCTATGTGTACCCCAAATGAGAAATTGATGATGTATTAGTTCAAGTTGAAAAGTTCATTTTTTCAGTGGACTTCATAATTCTGGATTATGAGGCTAACAACGATGTTCCCATCATTTTGGGTTGACCCTTGCAACTGGATGAACAGTTACTAATGTCCACAAAGGAGAATTGACGCTGAGAGTTGGTGATCAATAAGTCACCTTCAACATATTCACTGCATTGAATTTCTTGATGAACCAAAAGAGTGTTTAACACTAAAGGATGTTGAGCCAATGGATGCCAAGAACATTGAAGAATGCTACAACATTATACATGAAGAAGAAAATGATTATGCTGAGAGTGAATGTTCAGATAATGATGTAGTTATTGATGTCCACAAAGGAGAACTGACGTTGAGAGTTGATGATCAATAGGTCAGCTTCAACATATTCAATGCATTGAATTTCTTATGAACCAAAAGAGTGTCTAACAATGAAGGATGTTGAGCCAATGGATGCCAAGAATCGTTGAAGAATGCTACAACATTATGCACTCAGTGAAGAAGAAAATGATTATGCCGAGAGTGAATGTTCATATAATAATATAGCATTGGCGCGGGTGAACTCTCAGCAAACATTTGAAGGAGTTGGCCGAAGATTTAAATCATTGGATTTATCTGAAACGAGTGTTCAACCCCTCATACCATCAATTGAAAGCCCACCGACATTGGTGGATAAAGCATTACAAGCACACCTTAACTATGCTTACTTGGGTGAAGATAAGAAGCTACCAGTAATCATTTTTGCAGCACTGGGAGAACAAAAGAGAATCTATTCTTTCTGTTCTAAGAAGTCATAAGAAGACTTTTTGAAGGATAACGACAAACATAAAAGGAATCAGCCTACAAGATGTATGCACAAGATCATTCTGGAAGATAGTTGCAGTAATTCTGTGGAGCCATAAAGGGAACTCAATCCTATCATGAAGGAAGTTGTTAAAAAGGAAATCATCAAATGGTTGGATATTGGAATAATTTATCCAACCTTTGACAGTCAATAGGTGAGTCCAGCTCAGTGTCTCCAAAGAAAGAAGGAGTAATAGTGGTGAGAAATGAGAAAAATGAGCTGACCCCAACAAGGACTTTAACCACTTGGAGAGTGTGCATGGACTATAGGAAACTTAATAAAGCTACAAGGAAGGATCATTTCGCTTTACCTTCATTAATCAAATGCTAGGTAAATTTTTAGGGAAAGATTATTACTATTTTCTTGATGGCTATTCTGGGTACAATCAGATTGCTATAGCACTCGAAGATCAGGAGAAAATCACATTTACCTGTCTGTATGGAACTTTTGCATTTTGAAGGATGCTATTCTGACTCTGTAATGCTCCAGCAACGTCCAACGGTGCATCATAGCAATTTTTACCAATATGGTGGAGACTCTAGAAGTTTTAATGGACCATTTCTCTATTTTTAGAGAAATATTTGATGACTACTTGAACAATCTGAAAAAAGTGTTGACAAGACATGAGGAATCCAACTTGGTGCTATATTTGGAGAAATGCCATTTTATGGTACGAGAAGGCATTGTGTTAGGACGAATTTCAAAAGAAGGTTGGAATTAGACAAAACCAAAATTAAAGTTATTCAAAAGCTAACCCACCTTCTACAGTGAAAGGAGTTAGAAGTTTCCTCGGTCATGCTAGTTTATACAAGAGATCCATTAAAAATTTGTCAAAGATTTCAAAGCATCTATGCTCTTTGCTACAGCACAACACTCCATTTTTCTTTGATGAATGCTATAGCAAAGCATTTGAGCAAATCAAACAAGGACTGTTCTTAGCTCTCATCATCATAGCACCAGATTGGATATTGCCATTTGATCGAATGTGCAATGCAAGTGATTATGCAGTAGGAGCAGTTCYTGGCCAAAGGAAAAAGAAGCTATGTCATCATATTTACTATGCAAGCAAGCCTCTCAATGAGACACAATAAAACTACACCACCATTGAGAAGGAATTGCTTGCAGTTGTATTTATATTTGAAAAGTTTATAGCTTATCTGGTGGGAACAAAGGTCACTATGTTCATTGACCACTCAACAATTAAATATCTCATCTCGAAGAAGAATGCTAAACCAAGGCTAATAAGGTGTATACTATTGTTTTAGGAGTCTTATTTGGAAATCAAACACAAGAAAAAGATTGAGAATTAGGTGGCTGATCATTTATCTGAACTGGAGAAGGAAGAGAAGGACCCTCAGGTACAAATTGCTAAATCATTCCCTGATGAACAAATCTGGCTATCTCAAATGCTGAAGCACCATGGTATGCTGACATTGTCGACTATTTGGTCARTGAGATAACACCTTCTGGACTAAGTAGTGAGTAGTTAAAAAAATTTGTRTTGATCAAATTTTGAGAAGATGTGTTGATGATGAGGAGATGCTGAGTTTGCTACAACATTGTCACTCGCACCATATGAAGGACAATTTGGAGGAATACGCACTGCTGCGAAGGTACTTCAAACTGGTTATTATTGGCCAACTCTACTTAAGGATTCTAATAAGTTTGTCAAGACTTGTGGTAGATGCTAGAGAATGGGAAACATTTTCCAAAGGCACAAGATGCATTTGAACAACATTTTGGAGATTGAACTTTTTGATATATGGGGAATCGATTTCATAGGACCATTTCCAAACTCTTTTGGCAACACTTATATTTTGGTTGATATGTACTATGTGTCAATGTGGACTGAAGCTATAACATTACCCACCAATGATGCTAAGGTAGCATATCTATAATAATTTGATGGAAAATGTGCTTACTAAATATGGATTGAGGCACAAAATTGCTACAACATATCATCCCCAGACTAGTGGACAAGCAAAAATTTTGAATCGAGAGATCAAAAGAATTTTGGAGAAAATTGTAAGCCTAAATAGAAAGGATTGGTCTTTAAGGTTAGATGAGGCATTAGGGCATACATGACAACATTCAAAACACCATAGAGAATGACCTCTTTCAGATTGATATTTGGGATGGCATGTCATTTGCTATTTGAATTGGCGCATGAGGCGCAATGGGCATTGAATCTCGATTTAAAGATGGCTGGTCAACACATAATGCTACAGTTTAATGAGATGGATAAATTTAAAAATGCTGTTTATGAGAATGCAAGAATATACAAGAAAAAGACCAAGAGATGGCATGATCTGAAAATTTTGGAAAGGGAATTCAAGGAAAGACAAGAAGTGTTACTATTTAATTCTACACTCAAGTTGTTCTGTAACACCCCCAGATTAGGAATTGTCCTACGCCAAGAGTATTACTGACCTTACTCATAATCATATCAACTATTGTAGGAAATTTGAACACTTGTCTAAAAAGTTTTGTAAAAATTTCGGCAGAGTTTCCTCTTAATTTCAACAACTACCCCTGTATACATTCAAAAGGTTCTCAAACATTTTCAATACCCATAAACAACATGCATTCCAACCCAAGAAACATCCAATATAAATAAATAATGTATTGCAACAATCTTTTACCAACCTAACATTTACAAAAACTGAAATTTGTGGAAATTGAAAGAATTTAAAGCACGAATAGTTAAACTAATAAAAAAATATCTTAAACAATACATAAAACCTCTCTAGTCAACCATTTATCTTATTCACTTATTTAAATAACACTTCGGGGTATCAAGGCTTGCCCACAAGCGACCTCCACGCACCATTTAGCTACACAACACCTGAAATGCAGAATGAAGGAAATGGAATGAGCTATTAAGCTCAATAAGCAAATCCCGTGCGTGAATGTATGTGAAATGCACTATATATTATGAATTCATAGTTCACCTCTTCAATAAAACAGTCTAAATACTTTCATAAAACTTCCATTTCAAAATGTAAGAACTTTAAAAAAAAAAAAAACTTTCCATTTCATTAGAGTCGTGAGCTCACTTAGTGTAATGCCTAACCATTAAGCTTGCAGTGGGCCATTATTCTTTGGAACCCGATCACATTTCCTATCAGTAGAACCGCAATACAGTTAACATCACTTAACTTTTCCTTTCATCTTTTCACCTCCCAAGAGGTAAACGTTACTTATCTCCCTACCCTACAAGAAGGTTGGGTTGGATGCACCGGTCYCCCATGCCCCATTTCTTACTCACATCTTTCATGGCTAGGTTTACACTYCTTTCAAAAATCTTAACATGCTCCTAATAAAATTCATTTATAAAATTTTATTTCCTTTTAAATTTTATATCATAAACCATTTGCTTTCTAAATGTACGAACGGTTCATGCCAGGAATGATATAGAATACTATAACTACATGCTCATGACATGAACTACATAAAATGGTATTTAAATACCATTCAACATAATAACAATACGAAATATATATTACATGAAATAGTTCAACACAATCATAACACATTCCATAACACAGACTAATATAGTCACCACATAACACACAACGAAAAAGGTAGGTGAGTATGGGGATTTACTTACTCAGAGTCCTTTATGTTAAAATGCTATTTAAATTGCAAAACAGAGTCCCTCGACTGCTCTTAACATCGATGTGCTCGAAAATGACCTAATTATGATTACAAAAGGAAAATTCATTTAATCCCGATTGTCGAAGCTTAAAACATTTAATGCTTATTTCATGAACGTCATTTGCCAATTTTAACTCGTACTTAATTTCCACATAGCCAAACTATCATATTCTTAAAGGTCATAGCTTTTTCCCCCTCTCAACAATTGATAATGGTAATACCAAAAACAATACATTTTTAATTCAAAGCACATTCTTTATACAATTTAAACTCATCCTTAGGTGGGGTATTAAACCTACTCTATGTTCTCCCATAATTTCACTATAGAACATAATTGCATAAGTCATTAAATTCTAAAAGTTGAATAACAACATTTTCTCCTTTAGATTGACAAACTCTAAGTGTCGCGGAAGCAGCGTTGCACTCCGGAGGTGCGCTTAAGCAACTCGCGGGCAACAGCCCTCGTCGCGCACGGTGCCTGGTCACCTGGGCTTCTGGGCGATCGATCGCTTGGGTGCCTGATGGCCTAGGCACCTGGTGCTGGTTGCTGGGCGACTGGTGGCCCAACAATTGCCTCCAACAGACCTGTTTCCAGCAAGGCTTCCGRCGAGTGGTTGACCAGAGTTGCAATTTTGGAGAGATCCAGTCAATGAATAGCTTCCCAAGGTGATCAGCTACTAACCATAGCAAACTCCACTCCAGAAGAAACCTTGAAGCAACTTTGGTTAAGTCGTTGAGCAACACTGAGCAGCAATCGATGAGCAAGGCAATGACAAGCAGACGAGGGGGAGAGTAGATCGGGTTTGTAGGTCTAGGCTCAAACAAAGTAAAGATCACCTGCAACTCACGCAACTGGGCAAGCAGCGGTGGTAATTGGCTAGTGTTCCCTATTTTGATCGAAGCCAACGAGTTGGAAGCATCTCGTGGAGCAGTGAGCAGTGACGCTCAAGTCATGAAATTATCTTTTCTTCCAACAGCCAGTCAAATCCGTCAAGGGAGATTTGTTCCAGTAGCAGATTAGAATGGGCGAGTGGCGGATCCGCGAGGAATGGCTGAGTCATTCGGCCTGGTGGAGTGGTGTGGCAGAGTCCTCCAAACAGCTGGATCCGATGGCTTGTTGCAGATCTAGGTGGTGTAGCACACAACGACAAGCAAAAGGCGGAGAAGGTGGTGATTGACGGCAAGGAAAAAAAGACAGTGCACATGACAGCGCACGCAGCGGGAAGGGTTTGAGGAAGAAGGTAGACGGTGTTAGATTAAGCTGATTATTTTTTTTTTTTCAAATTTCAAACTTGGGCCCTAACCAAAATCCTTTGGGCCTCCCACTTCCATAACCAATCCAATCAATTAAATTAAATTCTATGGACTTTCCTTTTGGTAAAAATCTAGTTTCCAAATGAGAAACAAATAAGCCTGACAAGTCGACTGACTAACTAACCAAGGACCCTAATTCGATTAACACGATAATTCCATATTTATTAAACATATAATTAAATAATAACCACATAGAAAATTATCCAACCCTAGTTGGCACACAATTGATATTGACCATACAAAATTCATAAAAGTAAAATYCGAGTATGACATGTGCCYTGGAAAATTGAAATCTAGATGGTTAGGTCTTTTGAAGTAATCAAAGTACATCTTTATGGAGCACAAAGTTAAAGGATGAGAAGAGTGGAAGTACATTTCAGGTGAATAGGTAGAGGCTGAAGCATTACTAAGTTGAAGAGAAAAAGGGGAGAAAGGTGCTTCATAATATTCATCGAAACATAGTAATACAACAAGAAAGTCAGGCTAACGGCTATAAACCAAGCACTATAGGGAGGCAACCCTTGAGTAAAAAATTCTTTCTTTTCATCTTATTTCTTTTTATTCTCTTTACCTTTTTTTAATTCATTCTAGATTGATTCACTTATGAAGGGTAGGRTGCTACTTTATACCTAATTCTTATCTTTTGTGTAAGAATTGGGATCAACCACATCAACAAAGGGTACACATTGAGAAAGCCATAGTGTAAATTGGGTCAGCCAGCAAATCTGATATAGCAATCCAAGCTGCATGGGAAGTTTACTTCAACACTCAAAGCAACCATTGCTTCCCTTGGGAACCAAAAGCTRTAATGAGTGATTAAAGCAACCATTAGGTTCTAACTGTCAAACTCCTTCAGCAAAAGTACCACGAGAATCCAAATAAGAATTCATATATGCAAGAAGACGTTTAAGAGTTAACCAATAGTCTAAGGAAGAAAAAGAAACCCTAAGTAGCAAACCTGTAAAATGGTGATAAAACTTGCTACCACTCCTAGAAAATGGCACCTTTGCCTTGGTTTGTCACTAGGAAGTGGTTAAGAGGTGTGAAGAATATTTCGAGAAGAAAAGTTTGTTGTTGGAGAACGGTTTCCACTTCATGAATGAATCAATAGAGCTTATCAAAAGTGTGAATAAAGGAATTGCACATCATAAGTGGGAAGAGTTCTCACATTATCCAAACGATCTATTCCTCAACTTGGTTAGGGAATTCTTCGCTAACTTGGGTGATATCAAAGAAAGCACAGTCACAGTGAGAGGTATAGCGATTAAGATCGGGTCAAAAGCTATCAACATAATCAACAGACTTTCAGATGATAAGTGTCTAACCATGAGAAGTTCGTGTTGCAGGTGGATGATGATGGCAAGGAGGAGATCCTCAAAACTTTGACTGTAGAAGGAACAGAGTGGATGATTTCATCTACTGGTGCAAAGACTATTATGAGGTCCTTACTCATCCCTCTTGCCAAAATTCGGTACCATTTTCTTAACTACCAAATCCTCCCTACCACTTATGATTACACTATATCCCATAAAAGAAATATGTTGTTATACTCAAAATTTTATTGGAAAATTTCTAAATGTTGGATGTTTGATTTTTGTTGAGATCCTTGCATATGGAGAAAAGAGAGRAGGAAAGTTTTTTTATGTCAGCAAGCTAGAGTTATCATTAACCCAGGGAAAGAACAGTGAAGAATACTACTCCAATCAATGAGTATTCTATAACACAAATATAYAAAGAAGCATGGGAACCCTCAACACCAGCCACTAGAAAATGCAAGGCCGCTCTTGCTGAGTTGATGATAGACGAAGAATCTGATGAAGATGATGATACAGAGAAAGGTGATGAAGTTGAGAAAAAAGTGGACACTGAGAAGGAAGAAGTCGATGAAGAAGAGATGGAAATTGAAGAAATGGATGTAGCAGTAGCAAACCCAAGGAACAACAAGGTAGTGAACTTTCAAAGATTAAGAAAATACTATCTAAGCTACAGCAATCCCAGGCCTTATTGTAGGAACCAATGACTAAGTTTTGGGTTTATGCTGAAAAAAGAGATGCAGTTGACTGGCTTAACATGAAAAAGGCATTGAAGGTGAAGAATATATGAGCCCATCCAAATTTTCCCATAGAGCTGTTACCGAAAACAAAGGATGATGAGATGAAGGATGATACTAAGACAGAGCAGTTGAGCAAGGTTAGCGATTGAACTTCTGCATGCTGGTACGAGCCTCAGGGCTATGTGAGCCATTTTCTGAATTTGGTGAATCTTGGTGATGTTGAAAGAGAATTGGTGTTATTTTATCACGCATTGAATAAGATTTATGTTAAGTCCAATTTTCTATAATCGACTAGAAGAGGGTTTGAGCATCGAATTTAGACTTGGAAATTTTGTTTAGGACTTCTTCTGCTATGATTTGTTTTTGAGAAAAGATAAAATTTCAAATAAGTTTAGGGGAAGGAAAAGGGAAAAATGCCTAAACAAAACTACTCCAATGTTTTTAGTACTTAACTAATCAGAAGCATTCATGTTAYCCGTGTCTGCTTTTGCGTCAAAAGGGGAACAAAATATGAGTATGCTACAACAGTTTGTAAGTTGTGACATGTGCTGAGTAACCGTGAGCCCTCATGTCCCCCATGTATGTTGTTGCATCAAAAGGCACTAGATAAGGGAATAATTTAAAAATCCTAAGCTTTGAAAGACAATTGCTATATCAATGTCCCCTTATTTTAATTTTTGAATCAAATCCTTATCTTTATACATCGAAGTCCTTGTCTTAAAAGTTCTATGGAATAAATTCATTGCTACTGCAACAAGCCTAATGAATTGAAAAAATTATAAAAATGTGGGTTGACTTATTTTTATTCCTCACGGAGCACAAACAGCTTTTACTTGACTCTTTCTATGACCACTCTTGCTATTTCTTGATTTCTTTTGATGCATGACGAACCCAAGGAGATTGACTAAGTATAAATCAATTATTACAACATTGTTTAAGGACTAGCAATGATTTAAGTCTAGGGTAATAACCATAGAAAATATCCCATTTTGACCATATTTTAAATTACTTTTAAGCATTCCTCACTCTTCTATGCTCTCAATTTTGGTATGTAATCTCATTTTCGGCATACTTAAGGATTAGCACAACAATGATTGCATATTAACCAGAAAAGTACTTTGATAAGTCCAAAAAGCATGATCTTTGAGAAGGTTTTGCAGAACAGAGAGGATTGCTATAGCATTCAAGTTTGTGAGGCACGGGAATGAAAGGCAAAGAACAAAAAAGGAAAACAAATCTCTAGGACTTAATGAAGAATCAGAGTGAAAGAAAAATAAAGGAAAGTGTCGGAGTTAACTTCAAATTATTTTTCAAAATGTTGAAGTAGGAGAAAAGTAGAGAGAACCATATTACCAAAAAATAAGTACTACAAGCCGAATATTGGCTAAATCAGTAGTCCATTGTCATAAGCTGAAAGCTACAACATCGCCAACTCAGCAACATTTTGGCTCTATATGAGGAACAATTGATCAATAAAATGAGAGAATAATTTTAGTTCTTAGAAGTTTAGAATAGATTGTTAAGGTTCTCTTCAATTGAAGGAACCACTCCTAGTTAGGTTTATCTCATTTTAAACATAGATTAGCAAAGAATAAGATGAAAGTCCTCGTTACTTAGCTGTAACTTTTTAGCATTTTAATCAACAAGGTTTTTGAGTTCCAATCAGTTCTTGTTCATCTTCAAATATGTTTCTCAAGATTCTTGGTCATAGACGAAGCTTGACAAAATTCAATATCAATAATTAGGTATGGATGTCCTTGAGTAAACTCCTTTGAGACATAAAATAAATCCATTTCGAGTTAAAAAGCCAAAAGCTTACTCTAACCCTCAAAGGAACTCAACAGTAGCAAAAAAAGTAACCAGCATTATTGCTATATGCACGTGGTAAATGTGCAATGTGAAATCTGCAAAAAGAGTTGCAAAGGGTTAAGGGAATAAAAATCCGAAGGCCCCCAGTAGCTTGTTGCTATGGCATTCAAGAACCTGATTGAGATAAGGGCACTTATCTTTTGAGAGTGAGACTAAATAGCATTCTTGAACTGWAGTAAAGACTACCATAAATATATGGATAAGACTTCTTACATCACATACAGTTGGGGATTGAGTGATATTGTGTAAGACATTACATAATAATGCTCAAAAGTGATACAACATTCATACTGACTCTAACTTTTACTTTCTTGTCACTAACCTAACTTTTACTCCTTTTAGTCTTTCACTTTTAAATTTAAGCTTTCAGTCTTTAACTTCAGCTATTTACTTTATGCTTGTTGTCTTTATTTCAATTATTTATTTTACATTACTCTTTATTATTGAAATATTACTCATTCTAAATTTGGTCAGCATGGAGTTTTTAAAAATACGACTCATTTTAAATAGTAGAACTTGATATCATGTATGAATTTCTTCATCTGTTGCTTAGTTACCTCATAGGGTTTCAATCTACTAAACAAGTAGTTAACTATGTTGGCATACCAAGGTGCTATAATATATGAAATGGTTAGAACTTGTTCATCAGGAAATGATTCAGCGACTAGTACCTGAGGTTGTTTTTCTTCCTTCTCCAATTTAGAATGGTGATCGACAACTTAATTCTTAGACCCTTTTTGTCCTTGATCTCCAAATCAAACTCTTGCAGCAATAGTATCCACCGAATTAACCTTAGCTTGGCATGTTTCTTCGAGTTCAAGTACTTGATTACTGAATGATCTATCAACACTGTCACCCTTGTTCCCACTAAATAGGCTCGAAACTTCTCATATGCGAACACTACTTGTAATACCCGAAATTTCTCCTTTATTAATTTTGTTTGATTTTGCGTGAAATTGCATGCCATCTAGGATTGAGAATTTTATATGTGGTTTATATTTTGAAATCACACATTTAATAAGTACGAAAATATTGTCTGTGTCGAATAAGGGTCATTATTTGGTTAAAGGCTCGACTTGCGGGCCTATTTATTTGTTAGTTGAAATTTGGGCTTTTTATCGAAAGGAAGCCCGTTATATTTAATTTACAGACTTTGGGCGGCCCACAATATAAAATTAAATTAAGAAAGAAAGAAAATATATAAAAAATAAGAAAAGAAATGAAAAARGAAAACATAAAKAAAACCCTTCATCTTCTTCCTCCTGTAATCCCTCGCCCCCGCCACTACCATTTCCCCTTTGCCTGATCTGACGTTGCTTGTCGTGGCTTTTCCTTGCTTCTTCTTCTCTCTTCTCTTCGTTCCTCTGCCGACGCCACAACTGATCGTGGAATGATCGGTGGTAGCTTAACCGTTGTAGTGATTCCCCATCACGCCATCGATCTACCGCCACTGCTCAGTCCGCAGACTTGACCTGGAGATGTCATCGTCTCTCCTTACGGCAACTCGTGTGTTTGCAGCGCCAGTATGGAATTGTCACTGTGTGCCGCTCAGCTGGTTTGGCCAGGAGGATCCACCCCTACTAGATCCGGTAAGCCATCTTCTTTCTCTTCTTCTCTGTGCGACACCGTTCGCCATATCCGCCATTGTCATTCCTTCTCTACGCGACACCATTCACCAGATTCGCCATCGTCATTCCTTCTCTGAGCGATCGAATCTGCACAACACCATTCCCCAGATTTGCCATCGCCATTTTCTTCCTCTGCTTAACAGTTTTTCCCTTCGAACTGAAGCCAGAATCTTTGCCATTAGCTGTCACTTTGCTCTCTGTCCTTGCTGCTCGCGTTGCCGATTTTAGATTTTGCAGTCCATTGCTGTCAACTAGTCACTTGAAGTTTGATCAGAAACAGATTGCCGGTTAGAAATAGATTTGTTTTTGGCCAAGAACGAGGGATAGCAGCAGGGTCCGACACTCAGCGCTAGTCTCAGCAGTGCCAATCCCAGCAGTACCAGGCGCCCAGAGGCACCAAGCGCCCAGCAAGCGCCTAGGAGCCCAGGTACCCAGTGCCAGTGCCAAGTGCCCAGTGCCCGGCGCCCAGGCTCCCGATGCCTAGATGCCTAGGGCTATTGTACGTGCCGCTTGAGCGCACGCCCGAGAACTCAATACCGCTTCTGCAACACTTGGATATCGTGAACCTAAAGGTGAAAATATTAACACTTGATATTCAAGTTTATGACTTGTACATAATTTTGTCCTGAAGTGAATTGGCGGGAGAATATAGATTAGGTTTATATCTGAGCTAAGGAGTTGAATTGTAACCTTAAAAACGTGATACTTAATAATATGGGAACTGAATATGGATTTATAATTGATAAGGACATTCTTGGATTAAACAAATACTATCTAAGTTGGGACGATCAAATTAAGTAGACTTACTTTTTGTAATCACAGCTAGGTCATCTTGAGGCCTTACGTTAAGAACGGTTGAAGGAGTTCACATCACAATTTAAGTAGAAACCTATTAACGTATAGGACTCCGAGTAAGTAATCCTCACATCTCATTAACGTTATGAATGAATGTAATTGAACTCTTGTAGTTGCTCTAATATGCTGTGTATGGGATTGTATGTTGATGCGTGTAAATTGTGTGGAATATTACACGTGTTCATATTTTGTATTACTTTTATATCAAAAGATATGTTATCATATTTCATATTTTGTACTGTTTGTCGAATGATATGTTATATACGGTTGTATGCATTTCATGTCATGAGCATGTGTTTGAATTCTACATCAGTTCTGGCATGAGCCATTCACACATTTAGAAGGTGAATGGTTTAGGAAATGAAATTTTAAAGGAAATTGTTAAAGTTTTCGAAAAGGAATGTAAACCTAGCCACGAAAGATGTGAGTGGRAAATGGGTTCCTACTTAAAATGTGATGTGAACTCCTTTAACCGTTCTCAACTTAAGGCCTCGAAATGACCTAGTTGTGATTACAAAAAGAGGGTCTATTTAGTTCGATCGTCCCAACTTAGGTATTATGTGTTTAATCCAAGAATGTCCTTTATCAATTTATAAATCCACATTTAGTTCTCATATTATCAAGTATCACATTTTTAAGTGTAGAATTCAACTCCTTAGCTCGGGCATAAACCTAATCTGTGTTCTCCCACCAATTCACTTCAGGGCATAATTATGGACAAGTCATAAACTTGAATATCAAGTGTTAAAGTTTTCACCTTTAGGTTTGCGAAGCAGTGCGCATGACAGTCCTAGGTGTCTGGTAGTTGGTGTGCTTAGGCATCGGGCGCCGGAGCCCCGGGCACTGGGCGCCTGGGCACGTGGGCACTTGCTAGGCGCCTGGTGTTTCTGGGTGCCTGGTACTGCTGGGACTGGTATTGCTGGAACTGGCACTGAGTGCCGGGCCTTGCTGCTATCCCTTGTTCTTGGCCAAAAACTCAACTGACCGGTAATCTATTTCTGATCAACTTCAGGCGACTGGTTGACGGCAAAGGACTGCAAATCTGAAATCGACGAGCTGAGGAGAACCGCAACTGACCTGATCAATCCTTCAAGCAGTATGATTGTGAACAGCAGTAGCTAGCAGAGTGGATCTGGCCGATGCTCCTTGTTACATGACCAGAGCACCTGCTAGCGCTGTACCTGTTGCTGCCCTTGTTGAACGACCACGCCGCAACTAGCGGGTCGTGATTTTGGTCATAGACGGTGGAATTTGTCCGATGACTCAAGCAGCAAGGAAGAGAGTAGAGTGACAGCCAGCGGCAAGAGATCTGGCTTTAGTCAAAGAGCAAAAACTATTAAGCAGAGTAGGAGAAGAAGATGACGGCGGCAAATCTGGCAAATGGTGTCGTGTAGATCCAGTAGCACAGAGAAGANCTCCTTGTTACATGACCAGAGCACCTGCTAGCGCTGTACCTGTTGCTGCCCTTGTTGAACGACCACGCCGCAATTAGCGGGTCGTGATTTTGGTCATAGACGGTGGAATTTGTCCGACGACTCAAGCAGCAAGGAAGAGAGTAGAGTGACAGCCAGCGGCAAGAGATCTGGCTTTAGTCAAAGAGCAAAAACTATTGAGCAGAGTAGGAGAAGAAGATGACGGCGGCAAATCTGGCAAATGGTGTCGTGTAGATCCAGTAGCACAGAGAAGAAGAAGAAGAAGAAGATGGCTTACCAGATCTGAAGGCGGACCGCTTTGTCCTGGGCGGGTATGGATCTAGTAGGCGTGGATCCTCCTGGCCGAATGTTCGCGAGCCAGCTGAGCCGCACATAGCTATGGTTCTGGACTGGCGCTGTGAACACACGAGCTGCCGTAAGGACAGACAACAACGTCTCCAGATCGAGGCTTCGGACTGAGCAGCGGTGGTAGATTGATGGCGCGATGTGGAATCACTACGACCAACTCTTGTTAAGCTACCACCAATTAGACAGCAATTGGTTGCAGCGTCGGCAAAAGAACGAAGAGAAGAGAGAAGAAGGAGCAAGGAAAGGCCACGGTAAGTAGCGTTGGGTTAGGCAGAGGGAGAAGCGGCATGGTGCCGGCGGTGGCTTACGGTTACGGAGGAAGAAGATGGGTTTTTTCTTTTTTTTTTCTTTTATTTCTTTTTTACTTTCTTATATATTTTCTTTTATATATATATATATTAATTATTTTATATTTTGGGCCGTAACCCAAACCTTTCGGGCCTTCCCATCCAAATCTAATCCAAAATCCTTGAATTAAATATAACGGGCTTCCTTTCGATAAAAAGCCCAACTTCCGACTAAGAAATAAATAGACCCACGAATCGAGCCTTTAACCAGCCAATAACTCTTATTCGACACAAATAATATTTTTGTACTTATTAAACGTGAGATTTCAAAATATAAACCACATATAAAATTTTCAACCCTAGTTGGCATACAATTTCACACAATCATACAAAAATTAATAAAGGAAAAATTTCGGGTATTACAATAGTGATTTGGTTGTAAGTAGAATATCCGTCAAGAAAGTAATAACTATTCTTCCCTAAGAGTTTACCCGCATTTGGTCAATGAAAGACAGAGGAAAGGGATCCTTTCTCGTTGCCTTGTTGAGCTTTCTATAGTCTATGCATACTCTCCATCCCGTCACAGTTATTGCTGGAATCAATCCATCTTTTTCATTTCTCGCAACTGTAACTCCTTATTTCTTTGTACATTAAACTAGGTGCACCTATTGGCTATCTGCATTTGAGTAGATAATTCTAGCATCTAACCACTTGATGATTTCCTTTATCACAACATCTTCCATGATGGGGTTTAGTTTTCTCTGCAGTTCCACAAAATTGTTACAACTTTCCTCTAGAGTAATCTTGTCCATGCATAWAGTAAGGCTGTGCACTTGATGTCCGCCATTGTCCAGCCGAAATTCTTTTTTATAGTTTTTCRAGACAAAAAGCAATTTTTCTTCTTTTTGTTCATCTAGTGCTGTAGAAATGATAACCAACAGATTTTGGCTTTTCCCAAGCAAGTATACTTTAGATGGGCTAGAATGCCTTCTTTTCCAACTTTGAAGGATCTTTTATTGATGGCTTTAGTAGTTGAACACTTCTTTGAGATCAATAAAGTGTTTCAAATCTTTGATTAATGCCTTAATGTTTGTGGATAGGTAATCCATCCTAATGTTGTATCATCAATAGAACACTCATCCGTGGTCTATTCATTATCTTCCTTATTTGATAGATAGTGCTGCAATGTTCCTTGATATGCTTGGTCACCAAAAATTAACCTCATTAACCGTTGAATAGTCATTCACTTTGGTTGGAAAGTTCAATGCCATGAAAAATGTTGAACATAACTTTCTGATCATCYACCCTTATTGTAAGTTCTCCCTTGTAAATATCAATAATGGTCCTCGCAGTTGCAAGGAATGGTCATCCTAGAATGATGGGGACATCCTTGTTAGACTCATAATTTAGAATTATGAAATCAACAGGAAATATAAACTTCTCGACTCGTACTAGCACATCGTTAGTCTTTCYTTTAGGATATGCATAGGTACGATCGGCTAACTGCAATGTGACCRTGGTTTGCCTTGCTTTACTAATTCCCAGTTGTTCAAAGATGGACCTGGGCATGAGATTTATGCTTGCTTTCAGATTGTACAAAGCTCTGCCACAATATGAGTTTTCAATAGAGGAAGGTATGGTAAAGCTCCCTGGGTCCTTCAACTTTGGAGGTTTGTATGCTTCTTACTTAGCACAACAATCTCAAATTCTCCCGACCTTCTTTTCTTCGACAAAATTTCCTTCATGAATTTGAAATAGTTAGGTATTTGTTCTAAGGTCTCAACTAAAGGAATGTTAATATGTAATTCCTTAGGATCTCAAGGAACTTGATGAGTTGCTTGTCTTTCTGCTTCTTGATGAGTCTTACAGAATAGAGGTGGTGGCTTATCATTTTTGCCTTCTGGTCTGATTGCTACAACACCAGGTATCCTTGTAGTGTTTTACTATAGTACTTTTCTCATGTTTAGCTTCTGGCTTACAATCCTTTTGTCTTGATACTGGCTCTTTCTAGGTTTTTGGTCTTACTTTTGGACCTTTCAATTCTTTTCCACTTTTGAAGTTATAGCCTTGCAGTGCTCCTTTCAATCTCTTCTTGAATTTTCTGCATTGCTTTGGTATTCAATGTTGAAGCAATCCACCCTACTTGATTTTCCAGGTTCCTTAATGAGGTAGCTTAATTTTGAATAATGGTGCCATTTCTTGCCATGTATTCCTTCAATAATGACTCCATAGAGTTTGGTTGTTCATGTTGCATTAGCCTCTGATGTTGGCTCTGCTGTTGTGGTGGAAAGTCAGGAGGATGTGATGGTCTATGGTTTTGCAATGCTGGAGCATTGCCTCCTTGATTACTCCATGAGAAATTTGGATGCTGCCTTTAGCCAGGGTAGTAGGTGTTTGGAAAAGGGTTATTTCCCTTAGAAACTCTGGGTTTGATAGGTAATTGTCAAAGGTGTGAGAATCTCTATATATATATACAATTGCCATTGTTTTGTTGTGACATTTGCTGACCAGTAGGCATCTTCATATTCTTTTAGCATATTGGTCAGGATGATTGTAATAACCATAGATTAGGAACTGTCCTAAGTCGAGAGTATTACGGACGTTATTCAAAATCATATCAATACTGTAGGAAAACAAAAAAAGTCTGAACCCTTGTCTAAAAAGGTTTATAAAAATTTCAGCAGAGTCTCCTCTATAATTTCAACAACTACTCSCTATATACAATCAAAAGGTTCTCAAACATTTTTAATATCCATAACAACACGTATTCTAATCCCAACAAATATCCAAAATAATAAATATTGTATTCCAACCCTCCATTACCAACTTAACATTACCAAAATTGAAATTTAAAACTTGAAAGAATTTAAAACRTGATTAGTTAAACAAATAAAGAAATATCTTGAATAATACATAAAACCTCTCTAGACAACCATCTATCTTATTCAGTAAAATTTATTTGTATAATGCTTCCTGGTATCAGGACCTACCCACAAGCACCCTCCTCGCACCATCTGGCTACATATCACCTAAAATGCAGAATGAAGGAAATGGAATGAGTTATAAAGCTTAGTAAACAAATCCCATGCATGAATGTATGTGAAATGCACTATATGTGATGAATCCATAGTTCAAATTTCCATTTTAAAATGTAAGAACTTTGTAAAACCTTTTCATTTCATTAAAGTCATGAGTTCACTTAGTGTAACGCCGAGCCATTAAGCTTGTAGTGGGCCATTATTCTTTGGAACCCGATCACATTTCCTACCGGTAGAACCACAATATAGTTAATATCACATAACTTTTCCTTTCATCTTTTCACCTCCYAAGAGGTGAACATTACTTATCTCCCTACACTACAAAAGGGTTGGGTCGGGTGCGCCGGTTCCCCATGCCCCATTTCCCACTCACATCTTTCATGGCTAGGTTTACACTCCTTTCAAAAATCTTAACACTTTCTTGAATATAATTCATTAATAAAATTTTCATTCCCTTCCAAAATTTTATTTTCCTAAACCATTGGCATTCTAAATGTATAAATGACTCATGTCAGGAATGATGTAGTATACTATAACTACATGCCCATAACATGAACTGCATGAGCCGTATATAAATGCCATTCAACATAATAACAGTACAAAGTATATATATATATATATATATATATACACATACCACGTGAAATCATTCAATACATTCATAACACATTTCATACCACAAAAGAAAAAGAAGGCGGGTATGGAGATTCACTTACATGGATCTTATATTCAATACACATTCAATTTACCTAAGAGAAATTTAAAACATCAACACATATGCGTTAATGAGAATGTAAGAATTTACATACATAGAATCCTTTACGTTATAATTCTTATTTAAATTGCAAAGCGAAATCCCTCGATCGTTCTCAACGTCAATGCATTTGAAAACGACCTAATTGTGATTACAAAAGAAAGTCCATTTAATACAATTGTCCAAACTAAAATATTAAATGCTTAATCCATGAACGTCATTAGCTAATTTTTAATTCATACTTCATTCCCACGTCACCAAATTATCACATTCTTAAAGATAGAACTTAAACTCCTCGGTTCGGGCATTAAACCTAATCTATGTTCTCGCATAATTTCACTTTAGGACATAATTCCATAAGTCATTATTTCAGTATCGAATAATAACATTTTCACCTTTAAATCAACAAATTCTAAGTGTTCGGTAGTGGCATTGCGCCCTGGGCATGCGCTTAGGCAGTGCGCCCGTAGCAACCCTGGCCATGCACGGGGCCTGGTCGCCTAGGTGTCTGGCTGCTCGGATGCCTAGGCATCGAGGCACTCGGCGCCTGGATGACCCCAAATCTGGAGCTAGCAAATAGCCAGCAAAAGTCCAGCWTCCAGATGCTGYTGTTTCGAACACTCTCTCTAGCGGATGAAGGCGGCGGGCAACCGACAGTGATGGCCTAGCTGAAGCACTGTGGGACGACGCGCGGCAAACCTGAAAGTCAAGCCAGGGTGGCGCAGGAGTCCGGGAGTTCAGACTAGGTGGTGAGGGAGGAAGAAAGAAGGAAGAGACGGCAGATCGGCCAGATCTAGTGGCAGAGGCAGGGCGACAAAGGAGGGCGACAAGATCGGTGTCGAGATGGGGTCGCTACTCCAAGCACTGGCAACTGGTGAGCAATCGGCAACTGCAAGCCGCGAGGGGGGACGCGGGATAGATCTAAATGAGCTCCAGATTCGAAAGGATGACGATAGCTTTCGACTGGTGCTGCGAAGATAGAGATGAGCAGCCGTGAGGAGAGATGACAACCTCTCCAGAGTAGCAAGATGGTTAGGATCAAGCTGCAGCAGTGGATCGATGGTGCGACGGCACAGAAATAGGATCGCTACAAGAAATCCCATTCAGCAACAATCGGCTAGATCACGATGGGTTGCGGAGGGCGATGAGTGACGTCGACGGCGATGAGCAGTGTAGCGTCGACAGAGGGAGAAAGAGGCTGCAGAAATTTTATCAGAGTGGGGGCGAGGGCAGCTAGGGTTTAGGGGAAAAAGGGTAGATGGCTGATTTAGGTTTTTTTTTTTTTAAAATTTCAAACTTGGGCCCTAATCTAATCGTTTGGGCCTTCCTATTCCATAACTAATCAAGTCTATTAAATTAATTCTACGGACTTTCCTTTCGGTAAAAATCTAGTTTTTGAACGAAAAACGAATAAGCCCAACAAGTCGAGCCTCTAACCAACCAAGGACCGTCATTCGATTAACMCGACAATCTTATACTTATTAAACGTACGATAAAATAATAACCACACAGAAGATTATCCAGCCCTAGTTGGCACACATAATCATGCGATCATACAAAATTTATAAAATTTATAAAAAATWGAATCCTGAGTATTATAATAATACTTCTACTAAGAGTGCTTAACAACATTTACTTTGTGAACTCCTTGGACTCTTTTGTTGTGGCCATCCTAGTTGTTGTCCATTGATAGTTGTTGCTAGCAATTGTTTATAGAATGGGGAACAATATTTACTTCACGAACTCTTTTGTTGTGGCCATCCTAGTGTTGTCCATTGATAGTTGTTGCTGGCAATTTTTTCTACAATGGGGAATGCTTGGTTGTAAGAATTAGACTAAAGCCCCAATTGTAGAAGTATCGACAATAATTCGAGCATTACTGTAACACCCCTAGATTAAGAAACTTTACCCTAAACTAGGCATGTCACCATTTACTCACTTACAGGAATTTWCCGAAAACCCAAAAGAATTTAAACCAAACAAGAAATACCTAATAATAAGCAAAAACCATTCTAGTCAACAACCATCTTATAAATAACATTCATTTAAAATAACTTCAGGGTATCTTGGTTTGCCCACAACTGACCTCCTTGCACCATATGGCTACACATCATCTGAAATGCAAATGAGAGAAATGGAATAAGCTATAAAGCCTAGTAAGTAAATCTCATGCATGAACGCATGAACATGCCCTACATGTCATGAATTATAAAATTTCACTTTCTCAATGAAAACTTTCAAATCATTTTCTTGTATAACCTTTCCATAAAATCTTTCCTTTTAAAATGCAAGAACTTTGTAAAACCTTTCATTCTATTACTTTCGTGAGCTCACTAGAGTGTAATGCCTAGCTATTAAGCTCTATAGTGGGCCATTGTTATTTGGAACCCAATTGCATTCCTACCGGTAGTACCGCAAAGTGGTTAACATTCTTTCATCTCTTCACCACCTTGAGGTGAATCATTGCCTACCCTACTCGAAGGTCGGTTCGGGTGCCCAGATACCCCACGCCTTATAATCCACTCACATCTTTCATGACTAGGTTTTACACCCCTTTTTCAAAATYCTTAACATTTGGAAATCATTCATCATAAAAATAACATCTTTAAAACTTCATTCCTCAAAACATTTACTTTTCCAAATTTCGTTCTTTAAAAACCTTTCCTTTCTTGAATGTATGACTATGTTCATACAAGAAATATGCAACTACTGCAATCTATATGCTCGTGGACCACATGAACCCTTAACTTAAAATTTCTAACATGTCAATGAGTAATAAAAGTCACATAATGGAAGTAATATCATATTATAACACATAAGAGCAATCATCAATACACATTCAATTCACCTAAGAGCAATTTAATTATAACCAYAACACATATACGTTCATGAAAATGTGAGAGTTTACTTACATAGAACTCAGATTCAATACATATTCAATTCACCTAGGAGCAATTTAATTATAACAGTAATACATATACGTTAATGAGAATGTGAGAATTTACTTACATAGAACTCAGATTCAATACACATTCAATTCACCTAAGAGCAATTTAATTATAACCACAACACATATACGTTAATGAGAATGTAAGAATCTACTTACTCGGAGTCCTTTACGTTAAAGGTTTCTTATTTGAATTGCGAAGTGAAATCCATCGACTGTTCTCAACGTTAAGGCACTCAAAAGGACCTAATTTTGATTACAGAAGGAAAGTCCATTTAGTATGACTGTCCTGACTTAGATATTCAGGGTTTATTCCAACAATGCCATTTGCCAATTATTAATCCATACTTAGTTCCCACATCACCAATTATCACTTCTTTTAAGGGTACAATTTAAACTCCTTCGCTCAGGTATTAAACTTAATCTATGTTCTCCCAYAATTTTACTTTAGGATATAATTTCATAGGTTATAAATTTCAGTATTAATTAATAATGTTTTCACCTTTTAAGTTTACAAAGTCCAAGTGTTTCGGAAGTGGTATTGGATTCTCAGGCGTGCGCTCAAGCAGCGTTCAGCACTGGGCATTTGGGCATTGGCACTGGTGCTGGCACCTTGGAGCGGAGTGCCTGGGCGCTTGCTGGGTGACTAGTGTTGGAAGCCGGTGAACAGCTAACAAGAATCCAGCCCTCAAGCTGCCACTAGTTTGAACACCCTCTCAGGGCAGAATGAAGGCGGTGAGCAGCCGAGAATGGACGATGCGCAGCAACCCGCAAGTGCAGACGGTCGCGAGGGAGGAAGAAGAGGGAAGAGATGGCAGATTCTGGTGGCTAACCACTTCATCCAGAACGGCTATGGCAAACTCTGGTCTAGTAGAGAAGATGAAGATAGCAGATCTGGGCAGAGCGTTTCATCCCGAGCAGTTATGGACTCCGGTAGAAGGGGATCGAGTGCCTCTGGTGAGCAACAATCGGCCGCGGCATAACTAGAAGTGGCAGCGAGCAGTAGACGAGGATGGACGATGCACAACAGCGAGAAGGGAGGCTTGGTTGTTCGGGTCGCGTTGCAGTGCGTCTCTGAGAAACTATAGATCTCAGGTGAGCAGATCTGGTCGAGGCTTCGAGAATCGAGCACTGGCGATGTGTTCTGTTAGCGGCATTCTTCGAGCACCTGTATGGAAGGGACGAATTTGGCAGGGAACTCCTGTGCGATAAGTGGCCTACCGATCGCAAGCAGTGATGAGTAGCGGCCACTTCGAGTGTTGGCAGTGGGAGAAGGGAAGAGAAGTGGGAGARAGGAGAAGGAGAAAAGAAAGGCCATGACGAGCGGCATCGGGCAGGTAAGGGAAAAACGGTAGCGGCGGGTAGGGTGGGTTAGGGTTTCTTGGGAGTGGGCGGCGGCGACGGCACAATGGGCAGGAAGAACAAGACTAAGGGTTTTTAGGTTTTTTTTTTTTTTTTAAAACTTGGGCCCTAAGCCAAATTTTTCGGGTCTTTCCATCCCTAACTAATCCATTCATTAAATTAAATTTAACGGGCCTTTTTTGGATAAAAATCAAGCTTCCAACTGAGAAACGAGTAGGCTCACTAGTCGAGCCTCTAACTAACTAAGGACCTTAATTYGACAAATATGAAAATTCCGTACTTATTGAAATAACAACCACATAGAAATTTATTCAACCCTAGTTGGCTCACAAATTCGCATGATCATACAAAAATTCATAAAAAGAAATCTAGGTATTACAATTACGCCTATTTTAGAATGTCTCCATTTGAATCCAATGTTGAATGCCACGATGACAGCATTTTCTTAGAAGCTCCTTGAATCTTTCCCATGCATCATAAAGGGTTTTATCACCAAGTTGCCAAAAAAAGGTGATCTCATTTCTTATTTTTGCATTTTTTGTAGGTGGAAATACTTCAGTAAAAGTGTTTTTGCCAAATCTGTCCAGGACGTAACAGAGTTCGGTGGCAATGAGTTTAGCCATTCCCTAACTCAGTCTCTCAGGGAAAATGGGATGAGTTTTATTCAAAGGTCTTTCTTCATGACTCCTTGTAATTTGAATGAGTCGCTCGCTTCCATAAATAGTCGAAAATGCAGGTACGGGTCGTTGGTGGCCAGTCCATTGAGCTGGCCAACTATTTCTAACATTTGAAGCATGACTGGTTTGAATCCAAAATGGTGGGCTTGAATTTGTGGTCTAACAATGCCAGGGTYCAAGTCGTGTAACATTAGGATTGCATATTCTCTCATAGCACGATTCCTGTTGTCTGGTAATGCTACAATATTACCCTTGGAGGGTTATTATTCAAGTCTACTTGAGCTCGATTAACTGCTCCTTAATTATTTTCTTTTCTTTTTGATGATTTTCTCAGGTTTGCTGTCAAAGAGGAATGCTTTAAAGATTTGCAATTTAGTTTGTGCTCTTGTTTTCATATAATAGCACTTTTCCAAGCAAACTTAAGTAGAAAAAGATTAATAAATGTTAAAGCAAGAAAGTTTATACACACTTTCTCATTAACACCAATCCCCAACAACAGTACTCAAAACTTGTTATGTGTTTAGGCAGTTATGATTAAATTCACACTCTTGTGCAACTATATGTGGCCCAAAAGTAGTTAAGATGAGTAGAGTATCATTCGATCCAGGATAATTTAATGATGGAAATGTGCATCAATTTTAATAAAAATAGATAGAAATGTTATAGCAGTTAAATCAACGTAAAGTAAAAAAGACAGAAAATTAAAGCAGTTACTAAGTCAATCGTCAAGTTAAAGGTAGTTCTGAATGCTATAGCACCACGAACATAGCTGAGCAATGTCTCACCCAACTCTTTTCAATGTATAGATGAAGGAAATAATAGATGAATCAACATATGTCTATGTCGACTTAAACTATACTTCCACAATGCTATACGATTTCTCCGAAAAAAGTTAAGTATCCTTAACTCTTATTCAGTTTCGAAATGCTATTTCAGAGATATTTGCTTAAGGTTAGAGATGCTTCTTCTCGTGACCCTTAGTAAGTGTTCTGAACAGTTTTCACTATCTCACTGTCCATATGTCTATGGGAGATGAAATATAGCTACTAATTATAAAATGCTATTAGAAAGTGTTAAGGATGGTTTTTGTCCTCCTTAGTCACCTTTTTATCCCCCTTGATGTCTCAAATAGGGTTAGGCTCCAGAAGCATTCTTAAACCCAATAACTAAGCATTGTCAAGAATTGTTATCGTGATCTAAGATTTCTATGAAATAGTTGATGAGATGAAATCTAGGTTGCAATTCAGAAATTACATAACTCTTAATGGATCATTGAACTTAACTTCATAAACTAGATTAAAGACCTTGAAGGATTAAGATAGCTTCAAGAAAATGTGTAGAATTTCATAAAATGATTACAGTAAGCAGAAGGGAAGTTATCATCTAATCAGTATAATAAAGTTGATAAATATTCTAACTAAGAATGGGTTCTTCTATTGAAGGAAACCATTAGCAACAAGTGAAATCTTGTAAATCTTTAGATTACTGATTAACTAAATATCTATCTCTATTCTTTAATTCCCACTCTCCATTTCTCATTTGTTTGTTATCTCTTTATAAAGGCCCAGATAGAGCTAAGTTGGTGGTACCACAGTTGCTGCCTCCGCAGAGTTGTCTGCTAACTCATCCTTCCTTGTTCGCTTCTATCTAGTTTGGGTAATRCAGTTCCTTTATGAATTTTTCTTGCTTCACCAATTCGAGCAAAAAGATGGAGTCAACTCCGACAAGTAGTTATTCATCATTTTTTCAGCTTGGATATTCATTAATTGCTTGGGATTCTTACTTTTTGTCCTTACTTCACGTGTGCAAAGCTCTTCTCAAATCAAGGATGCTATAGCGATTTTCTTCTATGCAAATAGTTTCCAAGATCAAGCCCTTTTAGTACTAACTAAATAGGCCATCTATGGGCCATATACAAGCTGATTTTTATTTATACAAGAATTAAAGATAAATGAAAAGTGTTAAAGCTATAAAACTAGAAAAAATTAGCATGTGCAAATTTAACAATGTACAAGACATGAAGGTTTATAGTTCATTCAAATCTATGAAGTTCACTTACATTGGCTTCTCCTTTTTTGAAACAGCGACTTAGATTTGTCAAGCCCTCCAAGATTCTGCAATGTCTTGCATTTTAGAGGTATTGTTGTTGCAAAGAAAGTAGATGGATAAATTGAGTATCTTCAAGATTTTTCAAGAAGTTTTGACATAGCATTTTTCTTTAAAACTTAGCCTTTTTGTAGGACATTTTCTTGTGTCACTTGTGCCTTTCTATGCAAAGATTGACATTGGAAAAATGAAAATTCCAGTTACTCAATGCAAGACACAACTTGCAAACTGTTGTAGCATATTAATGCCCTTTTTCGCTTTTGATGCAATTGCATACATGGGTAACATGATTGCCTTTTGTTACTTAGGTACTCAGAATACAAGAGTAATCAGTTGTTTAGCTTTTTCGTAATGCAGTTCTCCCCAAACTTATTTTCATTCTTATTCTCTTTTATCAATCAAAGTCATTTATATAAATATCTATTAAAAACTTCTAAGATTGTTTTAAATCCTCAAACCCTCATTAGTCAATCAAAAATCAAGATAAGAAATTACTTTTATTTTGAAATTTGAAATGTAAGATACTCACTCTTGACTTATTTCTAACTACATTGTCTTAAAACATTGCTTATGTAGTACATTGAGATTGCATAACAAGTTACTAGAAGACGCTTAAGCAAAAATTTCTAACTATTAGTTATAGCCAAGAAAGTAGCAAATGACATAGCAAAACTCGACACAAATAATATGAATGAAAATATCACAGCCTTCGTGAGATTCATCAGAAAGCAAACAACATCCTAAATTACTTAACAAAATACTCACAAGGAAAACTTAAAAATTATAAAAACTAAGATATCCCTAAAACATACTCAAACTTAAGTTCCATCATCATCAACCTCGGGGAAAGGGGTTGTTTTAGTATCCAACAAAATAAGTAAAATAGTTCAAATATGCTTAAAAGACTAATTAGTCCCTAGATCAGAAAAGCTTAGCTACCGGGTTCACTTGACTGCTTGACTATGTCAACGGCAACATCATCCATGCARTATACTCATCATCTTCCTACTTGGGGAGCAGGTCCTCAGGGAAATTTGGATTTGCTCGTATATTCCATGTAATGCCAGAATTTAGTCATCTATACTTGCAAGTTGGCTTCGTTTTGCTGTGTCATTTTCAGCAGCCTTTTCACCTTTGCCATCTCACTTGCTTGCTCTCTTTGTTCCTTTATCRCAGTAATTTCTTCTTTTTCTCAACTTCCTTTTCTTCCTGCAATTCATCCTCATCAACGGCCTCTGAAATAGTAGCTTTCTCTTTCTACTTACTAGTATTCTTGGTTCACCAACCTCCATGCAAATCCTTACAAGAGAACTCTCATTTATTGGGGCTGAGTTCTTAATCACCTCCTCCGCCGAGTTATAAATGACCTATTAGTGTTTTTCAGTGATGCGATAATATTATAAATGAGTTTACCCAGCTCATGCAAGTATACATGGTCTTAACAAGTAATATTGTGATCAGTGGATGTCGATACCACGGTCTTAGCAGTGGTATGAATGCTTCAAAGAATGATTTAATAAATTTSAATTGGTAACTTATAAAAATAAACTAAATACACTTAAATTACAATAATAAGATATTAGAAAGCAATAGACAAGTGAGTAGAGGGATAATCACTAGGAATGGGATTTATTTAGGGAATTAGGGATCCCTCAAGTATGATGTTTATGAGATGTAGTGTAACACCCTCAGATTAGAAACTGTCGTAACCGGGAAAGTTACCATCTTACCCTCACATATATTTCAAAAATTGGGAAGAAAAAAATTTTGGATATTGGAATTAAGAATTTATAAAACATTTGGCAGAGTCTCCCTATAATATCAACATTTCCCCCCTGTTCACAATAAGAAAACAACACTCAACTACAACTAATACCATCTCATAGAAATAAAATATTTTAAATCCTCAACAACTCCATACCTTATCAACAAAGAAAATACACCTTTAAATTACAGCCCAGAGATAATTTGAAAGAATAAATCAATGGATGAACAATAAAATGAATAAGTACATGAATAAAAATTTCTCTATCAAATGACTCCCATCATTCAACAAGAATTTTATTTCAAAACAAACACTCGGGTTTATCAAGCTTCGTGCAAGCGATCTCTACACACCATCTGGCTATTCATCACCTGAAATGCAAAATGAGGGGAATGGGCTGAGCTACAAGCTCAGTAAGTAAATTCCTATGTATGAATGCGTATGACATGAGTTGTCTGTTATGAATTTCAAAATTCATTTCGTCTAAATTCTCTAAGATTTTCCATTTCTAACGTGAGTTCACTTGGTGTATCGCCTAGCAATTAAGCTTTGCAGTGGGGAATTATTATTTGGAACTAGATACGTTTTTAYCGATAGAACCACCATGTGGTTAACAATTCATTAACATTTCCTTTTACTTTCACCTCATTAGATGTGCATTTTACTTTCATTTCCACCCTACAGAGAGGGTTAGCTCTGGTGTGTCGGTCCCCCCTGCCCCATTTCCCACTTACATCTTTCACGGCTTAGGCTTACACCTCTTTTCCATTTCCTAATTTTTAGATTTCATTACCATTTAAAATTCCATTTCCGGACCTTATCCTTCAACTCATTTCCCTTATCGATACCATGAACATGCAAACTTTCCCTAAGGAAGATACATCATGATAATGAGATGCATGTTCATTTAATAACAAAAGAATCAATGTTGTAACATGTAACATATGGTATTCTCACAAATTTAATCCAACATGATCACATAGTAACTAACATACTTGAACAATTATTATATATCACATTACAATCAAAACAGAAGTTCATATGAGGGAAAAGAATGGAGTTTACTTACATGGGGAGTCTTAACGTAACAAATTTTACTTTAAATGTGAAGCGGAGTTCCTTAGCTACCCACAATGTCAATGTACTAGAAAATATCCTAATTTTTATTACAAAAGAATATTCATTTAACATGACTRCTCAACTTTAATACCTTCATCGTTTATCATACGAGCATCACTCACCCATACTACCYATACTTAAATTTTCACGTTGAAAACAATAACATTACCAAAAATATAAGTTATTTCATGGCTCTCAACGTTTCTTAACAATGACAATGATACAACAATCACAATCACAATATACATTTCTAAATAAAAACATACTCCTCATACTAATTTACATTCYACCTTAAATCATGTATAACCATAACCTATGCTTTCCCACAACTATCAATACATGATACCGATAAAATGACTGTTCAATTAAAGTAATCAAAGAAACAAGGGTTTCACCTTGGATTTGATAAATTCTAGGCATAGCGTAATGTGCAAAGTTGTCAAACGTGCTCATGAAGAAGTGCGCCCTGGGCATGCGAATGGGCAGTGCATATGGCTGGCAGTGCATAGCGCCTAGCAACTCCAGCAAATGTCTCCAACAAATATGTTTCCGATCTCCGACGAACAGGTGACTAGAATTATAGACCGGATGGCTCAGAACAGTGAAAAGTTAACTAGACTACGGTGATCGGCCACCAAGAGCAGCAACCCAGCAGTAACCTTGAAGCAACCTTGGTCGAGTCACGAAGCAGCAATGGCAGCCAGCAAGCCAAGAGTAGACCGACGACAGGCAATGGGGAACCAACAAGGCGCATGTCTCTAGTTAGGAAGGTGGATCTTTYGATCCGAGTCTATTTGAATTGCGAGTCGCAGGTTTAGTTCAAGGTGATGGTAGACGGTAACCCAGATCTGTCTGCAATGTTTTCTTTGGTCGTGCAGGTGAGCRGGAGTCGAATAGCAATAGGCACGGATGACAACGACTGACCAGCAGGGTGCAACAGTTCGACTTAAGTGGTACGGATGACTTGACGGCCGCAGATCTGGACAGCAGTAAGGGTAGCGAGCTTCAATGATTTCTTGGAGGAGATGATCGTGACGACGAGCAGGGGAAGAAGAAGGCAACACTRGTGGGAGGGTTTTGTGGAAGGGGTGGCAGTGACTGTGATGAAGAAGGTTTGAAGGCTGAAACCCTAATTTCCCTTTTTTTCTTTTCTTTTTTCTTTTTTATATATTAGACTTGGGCCTTAACCAACTCCTTTTGGGCCTACTTATCCCATAACCATCTAAGCCCAATACAAATTAAAGTCTACAGGCTTTCCTTCGGGTAATATCAAACATTAAATCAAGCTACGCTTTGAATAAGAAAAAGAGGGGCTCTAATGGGTTAAGCCTAATTTAATTAATTAAAACTCTAATTCAATTAGTAAAAATGGTTTGGTTGATAATAATTTATTTTCCTGATAATAATTCAKTCACAAAATTTCATTTCCTTTAAAATTTTATTTCCTAAACCCTTCATTTTCTAAATGTACAAATGGCTCATACTAGGAATAATATATAATACTATACCTAYATGCCCATGACATGAACAACATAAAACCGTACATAAATACCATTCAGTAAAATAACAGTACGGAGTACATATTAAGTGAAATCATTCAACACTGTCATAACACATTTCTTACCACAGTCCAATACAGTCACCACATAACACACCACAAAAATAAGTAGGCGGGTATGGAGATTCATTTATATAGAACTCATATTCAATACACATTCAATTTACCTTAGAGGAATTTATTTATAACAACAATACATATGGGTTAATGAGAATGTGAGAATTTACTTACTTGGAGTCCTTTACGTTAAAATTCTTATTTAAATTGCAAAGCGAAATCCCTCGACCGTTCTCAACGTCAATGCCCTCGAGCATGACCTAATTGTGATCACAAAAGAAAGTCCATTTAATACGATTGTCCAAACTAAAATATTTAATGCTTAATCCATGAACGTCATTAGCCAATTTTTAATTCATACTTCATTCCCACATTACCAAATTATCACATTCTCAAGGGTGCAACCTTAGTTCGGGTATTAAACCTAATCTATATTCTCGCACAATTTCACTTTAAGACATAATTATATAAGTCATAAATTTTCAATATCGAATAATAACATTTTCACCTTTAAATCAACAAATTCTAAGCGTTCGGTAGTGGCGTTGTGCCCCAAGCATACGCTTAGGCAGCACGCGTGCAACAACCCTAGTCGTCTAGGYGCTTGGGCGTCTGAACAGCTTGCTGAACTTAGTTGATTAGACTGAAACTAGTGCTCTATTTTTTATCGAGCTTTCGGCGACAACTCCAGCGAAYTATCAATTGTTYGAGCCAGTAAGAGAGAAGCACAAATCTGGCTAGTAGAATAGTGTGTAGAATTGGACAGATGACACGCAGCGCCACCTATACTAGTGCAGCCGAGCAGCAATCTCCAACACTAGTGCACGTCCGATCGCGCATTGATTACACAACAACGAGCAGCAAGGATAACTCTCGGTAGCACAATCAGCAATTGAGGAGCTCTTGACAAGCAGCAACAAGACCAGCAAGTTTCAGATCTGGGTAGCAGACCTTTGCGCAGGTTGCAAAAATTGACGACCAGCAGGAAAGAGTCAGATGAACTTGGCTAAATCCATTAGCTTTTTGTGCAAAGGAGACGCGCAGGTCTGATGTTTGAACGGGACCGCCAGGAAGGGAGAAAGTCAGTGCGAAAAAAAGCTTGGACGTTCAAGTGGCAAACAACAGAGAGACGATCTCAAGCACATCGGAGTCAGAATGGGTGGAGACAGAAATCGAGCAGTGGCGGTCTGGTTGAATCATGGCTAAGATGAACCGATAAGCACAAAGGTCCAACGTCCTTTCAGATCTACAAGCCTAGCCAATGAAGAGGTGTCACAATGAGCTCACTTGCCGATCCAATCACATGCGCGGCAAGATGCATGTGACGGTCGACAGCAAGGGAAGGAAGAAAGATAGAGAGAGAAAGAGAGAGACAGAGAGAAAGAAGAAAGAGAGAGGAAGAGGCAGCGAGAACAGCGGGGAGGGGTGGCAGCAGCAAGAATTTTCTAAGAGTGGGGGCGGCGGCAGCTAGGGTCTGGGGGGAAAGGGTAGACGGCTGACTAGGTTCTCTTTTTTTTTTTTCCTTTTTTTTATTACTTCAAACTTGGGCCCTAAACCAAGCCTTTGGGACTTCTCATTTGATAACTAATCCAGTCCATTGAATTAATTCTACATACTTTAGTTTAGGTAAAAATCTAGTTTTCGAATGAAAAATAAATAAGCCCAACAAATTAAGCCTCAAACCAACTAAGGACCCTCATTCGATTAACACGACAATCTCATACTTATTAAATGTACGATAAAATAATAACCACACAGAAAATTATCCAACCCTAGTTGGCACACATAATCATACGACCATACAAAATTTATAAAATTTATAAAAAGTAAAATCCCAAGTATTACATAAAGTTTGGCGAGAATTGGGACAAACTAAGTTCCCAGTAAAATAATATATCTTCAAATAAGTCATTGGCGGGAAATCTTAAGTCTGCCTTCAACTGTGCAACATATACAACTATGTGGTTCAAAAGGGTATTTTCTACATTGTGCCTCCTAAACCATGATAGTCTAGACCATTACCTGCAGGGACATCATACATGCTCTCCATCTTCTTTAACCCATCAGATGCCAATACACATTCTATCTCCATATGTGTCTTTTAAACCTCCATGTTATTATCCATCTCATGATCATCCCTTGATGAACTACCCGAGATGGTGGAGCACTTTATACTGATAGTTTTCTATATGCTGCAAAAAGTGATATATCGTACTCATTTTTGTAGAAAAATGCAAAAAGTAATTCAACCCTTTCTTCCCCTACCATGAAAAGTAGCCACCTGCACCACCTTTATTGCACCCTCTTAATGATTACTTTTAGTACTTAATGACCTAAACTACATTCCCCTTTCTCAAATTCACACCCAATCTGAGCACCAACCCCAAAAGTTGCTCTTATCCCTCTCCTAAGATTGACCTCTCGAGGCCACAGTTTGATCACCCTCCAACTAGGACCCATCGACCAAGACATATACGAACCTAGACATTGTCAAATCTAAGCTAAACAACAACGTTAATACATACTTTTAAACAACCCTTGTAAGGAGTCCGATTAAAAGCAAGAAATATAGGCCTGCCTTCTTTCCACACTATAATAAATAGACATTTCCTAAAAACTTTACTAGTAGAGGAAGACTAATACGCTTAAAAAAAATCCCATGTTACCCCAATTTTTCATCATTTTTGCGTTAAATATTTTAGTATTTTACCGATAAATAGTATTATTTTCCTTTAGTTTCAGAAGAATAAGAGTTAGCATGCTTGCAACTTAAAATGGTCCTTAGAGTGTTTAATTATCGTTAAAAATCTTGATCTTAAAGGTATTCTTAGTAATGGTTAGAACGTTACAACATTAGCAATCTGAGAAAAAGCTACGTGACACGTGGAACAAATGATAAAGTATAGTACCCCAACATTTAATGAATGTCCGAGCTGAAAAAGATAGATAATGGATTATCGGAATTGACGTCAATCTTTTAGTCAAAATGTTGAAGTATTAGAATGCCAGTTGGGATCACAATACCCAAAATAGACACAAGTGGACAAAATAGTAGAGTCAATAGTCATTTAGACAAGGCATTGAACGCTGGAGCAATGCCAACTCAGCCYTATTTGGGTCTTTATAGAAAAGCACCAGTGGACAAACCAGGGCATTCGTAGTTAGTTAGAATCGTTTAGTTTAACCTCCATTGGCATTTTGGATCAAAATTATTTCTTAGTTTTTCAAAGCTTTCAGATAGAACTTAGGGCTTCCATTCGATAGAAGATTCCATCTTTAGTTGAGAAAATTACTGCTTTGTCAACGAGGGATCAGGTGACAGTCTTCTTTTTGTTTTTATGCAATCATCTTCTACATTTTATGACAGTCTTTTCAAGCTTTATAAATCTTCGAAGTAATTTATAGTTTATAAAGATAAGCTTAGTAGTTTGTTATGAGTTACAGAGTTTTTGCAGTGCAAAGTTCGATTCCATCTTTGAAACCATTTTATTAGAGTCTTTACTCACTATAGCAAAGTTTGACAAAGCCTAAATGTTAAGGTCAAAATTGTTTTTTAGTAGAAACATTAAGTCTAAACCTTTTGAGGCATAAAGAGGATTAGCTAGTAATTAAGGAGGTCAAAAACTATCTTTACCACTTTCTGATAACTTAATGTCACTAACATTTAGTAACTATACTTTGTTGCCGTAGACATATGGATGGTGTTTGTCTGAACACTACTTGGAAGATTTGCTAGGGGTTAAGGGAGAACCATCTCTAATCTTGAGTAAATATCTCTAGGACATTATTCGAAAACCATTTTGAGACAAGGACTCTTCCATCTTGGGAAATCCTATAGTATTTAGGAACTGTAAGTAAAGGTCAAYATAGATATATGTTTGATTTTTCCACTATACCCACATTCGCACATTGAATAGACTCAGGTGAAACTGGTTATGTTCTTCGATGCTACAACATTTCAGAACTAACTTTGACTTGTCTGACTTACTCTCTAAGTTAACTTCAACTGCTTTTTGATTTACATTGCTTTACATTGATTAGTATTGCTACAACATTACTATCTGTTTATTTTACGGAAGTTGTTACATGATTTGTTTTATTAAACTAATCTCATGGGAATAATACTCTACTTATCTTTACTATTTGTGGGCCACGTATAATTGTGTAAGTTTGTGTTTAAACTATAAATGAATGGGACCCGAAAAATTTCTTTGCAATGTTGGCGGGGATAGGCATTAATGGAAATTGTGTAAAAACTTTCTTGCTTTAAYATCTATTAATCATTTTCAGCTTCTTTTAGATTTGGAAAAATGTCAATGTATGAAAACAAGGGGACACTCTAAACTACAACTCCCTGAAGCATTTCACTTTCGCTCTAAGCCTGAGAAAATCATAAAAATGAAAAATAAAAAAGTAGAAGATGGAAGCTCAGCAAGCAAACATAGTTGAATGTGAAACATGAATGATAACCCTCCTATGGATAATGTTGTAGCGTTGCCAGACGACAGGAACCGTGCTATCAGGGAATATGCTATACTAGTATTGCACGACCTGAACTCTGGCATTGTTAGACCTAAAATTTAAGTCCAGTAAATTAAACTCAAACTAGTCATGTTTAAAATGTTATAAATAGTTGGCTAGTTCAGTGGAATGGGCATGAAGATCACCACCTACTTTTGCGATTATTTGTGGAAATGAGTGACTCCTTCTAGTTGCAAGGAATCATGAAGGAAGCTCTCAATGAAGCTTTTCATATTTTCCCTCAAAGATAGAGGAAGGGATGGCTAAACTCATTACCACCTAACTCTGTGACATCATGGACAGATTTGGCATAAACGTTTTTTTATGAAATATTTCTCATCAAGAAAGGATGCAAAACTGAAAAACGAGATTACCTCTTTCAAGCAACATAGAGATGAAACACCTTACGAAGCATGGAGAGTCTCAAGGAGCTCTTGAGAAATGTCATCACAGTGGCATTTAGCATTAGCTAGGTTGAGATGGAAGCTTTCTACAACAGACTTAATGCTCAAAGGAGAATTGTTGTTGATGCCTTACCAAATAGAGCACTGTTTTCTAAGTCCTACAATGAACCATTCACCATTATGGAAGCTATTGCATGCAACAATTATTWGTGGACCACTATAAGGATAGCTACAACAAAGAGAATTCAAGGAGTTCACGAAGTTAATGCTGTCACTGCACTGCCTATTGAAGTTGCATTATTCATCAAGATGCTAAAAAAGATGAAGATGCCACAACATTCTAGCATCAATTGTGTATATTATGGTGATCCTCACACTGTTGAAAATTGCCCCTCTAACTCGGAATCTAGATGTTATATTGGAAATTTCAGCAAGGTCAATAACACCTCAAACAAATACAACCCTAGGTGGAGGTAAGATCCAATCATGGAGTAACAATGTATGAAATGCTCTAGCGATTCCATACTAGAGACCATAACATCCTCCCAGTTTTCCACAAGAACAACAATAGAATCAACAACAAAGGTCGTTCATCATGAACAATCAACTCGACATTCGGTGGAGATATTATTGAAGAAATATATGGCAAGGAATGATGTCATCATTCAAAACCAYGCTACATGATTAAGGAACCTAGAAAATCAGATACAGCACATTACTTCAGTATTAAGCACTAAACAGCAAGGTGCTCTTCCCAGTGACATAGAAAATCCTATAAGGGAARGAAAAGAGTAMTRCAAGGTGATAACGTCAAAAGTGGCAAGGAGTTAAAAAGACCAGTAGCAGAAGAAAAGGCTCAAAAGGAGTCAAATATCAAGTGAAAAAGACAGCAGTCCAGAAGATGTTGTAGCAAACCAACACTATAGTAGCGGATGCTGTAGTAATCAATCCAGAGAACAAAGTTCATAAACCAACACCTCCACTTCTACAAAGGCTTATTAAAAAGAAGCAAGACAAGCAGTTTAGCAAGTTCTTGGAGGTTCTCAAATAGTGACATATCAACACTTCATTAATTGAGGTTTGGAGTAAATGTCCAACTATGTCAAATTCATGAAAGAAATTCTATCAAAGAAAAGAAGATTGGAAGAATTTGAGATACTAGCATCAAGAAAGGAATGTTAATCAATCGCCCAGAATAAGCTACCACCACAGTTGAAAGACCATATATTGTTCTAGTGGAAATTCTTATTGTGAAAGAGCTCTATATGATCTTGGGGCAAGTATAAATCTTATGGCCATGTCCATCTTCAAGCAACTAGGAATTGGTGAAGCAAGACCTACCACAGTCACATTGCAACGCACATAACGCACATATGCATATCTCAAAGAAAAGATTGATAATGTGCTGGTTCAGGTTGAGAAGTTCATATTCCTTGTCCGTCTTTTGCTATCTTTAGTGCATTGATCAAAAATTTACTTTCTGCATCTTTAATGCATTGAAAATTTCTTGATTAAATATATGAGCGCTCAACAGTAAATTATGTTGATTCGTTGGTGATATTATAACACCCAGGATACTACTTCTTTCATTTTTATGAATTCTGTATGATCGTATGAATTGTGCCAACTAAGGTCAGATGATTTTTATGTGATCATTATTTAATTGTACGTTTAAGTAGGTATGAAATTATCGTGTTAATTGAATTAGGGTTTTCGATTCGTTGGTGTAGGCTCGACTTGTTAGAGCTTATTCATTCCTTGTTTGGAAACTAAAAAGAAAGCCCATAGAATTTAATTTATTAGACTGGATTGGTTATGGGATCGGGAGGCCCAAAGGTTTGGGTTAGGGCCCAAACCGGGGGGAAAAAAACCGAATCGGTATAGCCTAACACCATCTATCTCTCTTCCCTAAACCTTTCCTGCTACGTGCACTGCACCCTTTCTTTTCCTGCCGTCAATGTTGTGCCAAATACCTACTGTTGCCGCACTATCGATGCAATTGGTTCGCCTTTGGTCCCGAGCCTCTCAGCTATCAAGAACCACGATAGGAGCCACTGGTTTTGCTGCTTCTCTGCCTGCTGCCACTCGCCAGTGCTCAAGCATGCTCGCCACCCACCACCTTGGCGCCGATCTTATTGCTCTGCCTTATCGTTGTGCCTCCGCCACCAGATCTGCTAGCAGATCTACCATAGCCGATCGCTCTTCTTTCTTTCTTCCTCCCTCGCAACCTAGTCCAAACACCGAGCGACGCGTCTTCACTACAYGCGTAGCAGATCTATTTTGCCTGCATCGCTCCGACTCGCCTGCTGGTCGTCGACTTTTGGATCTCTCTCATGTCATCCCATGGAGCTTTAGCCAGATCGCCCAGATCCAAGCATCGTGACTCAGCCAGGCCGCCACTGCTCAGTTGCTCGTCGGCTTCGTCTGTCCAGTTTTTATTCCGATAGGTGGATTTTCGACCAAAAGCAGCAAGGCTCGTTAGGCACCCAGCAATCAAGCACCCAGGGGCTAAGGCCATCAGGCACCCAGGCAATCGAGCGCCCAGATGCTTAGGCAACCAGGCACCGTGTGTGACCAGAACTGTTGCGTGCGCGCTGCTTGAGCGCATGCCCTGGGCGCAACGCAGCTTTCGCGACACTTAGAGTTTGTCGATTTGAAGGTGAAAATATTGTTATTCGATTTTAGAAATTTAATTGGTTATGCAATTATGGTCTATAGCGTAATTGTCGAAGATATATAGATTAGGTTTAATACCCAATCTAAGAACGAGTTTAATTTGTATGACGAATATCTTTTGAATTAGAAATATATTGTACTTGGTATTATCATTATCAATTTTTGAGAGGGTAAGAAGCCATGAAATAATTTGTACCTTTAAGAATGAGAAAGTGTTTCAATGTGGGAATTAAGTACGGGTTAATATTGACAAATGACGTTCATAGGATAAGCGTCAAATGTTTTAAGCTTGGACAATCTTGTTAAATGAATTTTCTTCTTGTAATAATAATTAGGTCATTTTTGAGCACATTGATGTTAAAAGCGGTCGAGGGACTCCATCTTGTGATTTAGATAAAATATTAACGTTAAGGACTCCAAGTAAGTAAATCCCTATACCCACCTTCTTATTCCGTTATGTGTTATATAGTGATTATATTGGACTATGTTATGTAATGTGTTATGATTGTGTTGGATTATTTCATGTAAGGTGTTTCTATTGTTGATGTATATGTTAAATACGGATTTATGTGATTCATGTCATGGATATGTAGTTAAAGTATTCTACATCATTTCTAGCATGAGTTATTCGAGGATTTAGAAAGCGAATGATTTAGAAAATAAAATTTGAAAGGAAATTAAATTTTATAAATGAATTATTATCAAAAAATGTTAAGATTTTGGAAAGGAGTGTAAACCTAGCYATAAAAGATGTGAGTGGAAAATGGGCCGTGGGGGACTTGCGCACCCGACCTAACTGTAACACCCCCAGATTAGGAAATGTCCTAAGCCGAGAGTATTACATCATTCCACTCGCAAATAATCAATTATCATTTAAAACTCAACATTTATTCAAAATAGAAATATAGCGAAAGCCTCAGGAATTTAAAACATTCAGAAATATTTATCTTATTACATAAATCGATTCGAAAACCAGTTCTCGGGTATCATAGCTCCCCCACAAGCGACCTCCTCACCCTATCTAGTTACATATCATCTAAAATGAAATATAAGGAAAAGAAATGAGCTAAAAAGCCCAGTAAGTAACCTCAATGCATGAATGCATCAACCTGTCCTACATGTCATGAAATTATAAAATTTCTCCTTTAAGTAAAAACTACTTTCCAAATATTCCTTTTTCAAAATCTCATTACAAAACATTTCCTTCAAAATTCACTTACAGTAAAACATTTCATTTCCTTTCGTTCGTGAGCTCATTAGAGTGTAACGCCTAGCCACTAAGCTCTGCAATGGGCCATAGTTATTTGGAACCCGATTCCATTCCTATCGGTCGAACCGCAAAGCGATTAACATTAAAAAAAAAAAAAAGGTTTTCTTTCCATACTTTCACCTCCAAGGGGGTGAACATTCCATTCTTACCTACCCCCCAAGAGGGTAGGGTCGGGTGCGCAGTCTCCCACGCCCCATTTCCCACTCACATCTTTTATGGCTAGGTTTACACTCCTTTCCAAAAACTTTAACATTTTCAAAACTTAACATTTTCCTTTAAAATTTCATTTCCTAAACCCTTCACCTTCTAAGTGTATGAAAGGCTCATGCCAAATGTGATGTAGAATTCTAACTGCATGCTCATGACATGAAATGCGTACATCCGTATATAACATAACATTTGATAAACAGTACAAGATAAAAAATATGATAACATTTCATTTGACAATGCAGGATATGAACACATTAACATTCTACACAATTATACACATATCATCATACAATCCCATACACAACATATTTGAGCAACCAAAATAGTTCAATTACATTCATTCATAACATTAATGAGATGTGAGGATTACTTACCCGGAGTCCTCTACGTTAACAGGTTCTTACTTAAGTTGTGAAGTAAACTCCTTCAACCGATCTTAACTTAAGCCCTCGAAATGACCTAGTTGATTACAAAAAGAGGGTCTACTTAGTTCGGTCGTCCCAACTTATGTATTATGTGTTTAATCTAAAAATGTCCTTTATTAATTATTAATCCATTCTTAGTTCCTACGTTACCAATTACCATGTCTTTTTAAGGTTACAATTTAAATTCCTTGGCTTGGTTATAAATCTAACTATGTTCTCTCATTAATTCGCTTTAGGATATAATTATGTACGAATCATAAAATTTCAACATCATGTGTTAACATTTTCACCTTTAAGTTCACGATATCCAAATGTCTCGGGAATGGCAATAGGTCCTCGTGCGCAATAGTGTCTGGGGGCCTGGGCATCGGGAAGGAGAAGATAGTGGCGGCAGATCTGGTGTGTCTAAGTCGCGCAGATCCGATCATGCAGGGAAGGAAGGATGACGGCGCAGATCTAGCAATTGGTGTCGCATAAATCCTGTCTCGCCGAGAAGAAGAAGAAGATGGCTTACCGGATCTGGAGGTGGATTGCGCGCCTCTGACGGATGTTTGGTCGGCTCTAGGGCGAACCTCAGATCATCAATCCGAGTCCGAGAGCAAGAAAGGGAAGTTAGAGAAGAGACCCAAGGAGGAACGGGCAGTGTTCCGGTGTGTGCCTCGCAGTAACTCGATTAGACGATCAGCCTCAGCGATGCTTGCAGCGAGCGATGTTCGAGCAAACAACGTCGGCAGTGGAGGAAGGGAAGAGAGAAGGAGTAGAAAGGAAGAAACCACGACGAGCAGCATCGAGTTCAGGCAGAAGGGGAAGCGACACGGCAGCTTAGGGTTACAAGGGARAAAAAGATGAATTTCTTTAGGGTTTTCTTTTTCTTTTCTTTTCTTTTCTTTTTTCAATTTTCTTATATATTTTCTTTCTTATTTTATTTTATATTTTTGGGCCGCAACTCAAACCCATCAGGCCTTCCCATCCAAATCTAACCCAAAATTCGTAAATTTAATATAACAAGCTTCCTTTCGATAAAAAGCCCAATTTATGACGAACAAATAAATAGGCCCACGAGTTGAGCTTTTACCCAAATGATAATTCTTATTCGACACGGACAATATTTCCGCACTTATTAAACATGCGATTTAAAAATATTAATCACATATAAAATGTCCAACCCTAGTTGGCACACAATTTCACAAGATCAAACAAAAATTAATAAAAGTAAAATCCCGGGTGTTACAATACCCTATCCCATAAAATAAATTTCRTCTTTGAAATTTAGAGTTCACTAAAGGGTTGTGGGTACTTTGTACGCATCTCATTTGTCTCTTTTCTATGTTGCCTGTTAAGGGCCATATCAATAGTAGCCTATTCACAAATCAATCTTAGAAAAATATCTAGCACTTGAAGTTGATCAATGAATCATTAGCCCTAGACAATGGGTGCCTATTCGTTATCATCACCTTATCCGATCCTATATAATCTATACATAACCTTATAGATCCATTATTCTTCTTCACAAATAACACATGTGTAACCCAGGGTAAAAACTAGGTACATGATCATTAATTCTATTAGTAGGACTAGTTTTCCAACTAAACCTCAAAATTTCTTGAAATATTAAAAGAACACTAGATACCCAATGGTATTTTAACTTTTTCCGCAATAACTCACATTTTGGCCTTTTATAATTCTATAAGATCCATAAACCCTATTTTATATATTGATAAGCTTACATACATCATCACTTCATAAATTCCGCTAGATCCAACCTACCATTTTTATTCCTATGAATTCTAATTCCTTTCCTCAAAACATCTTAATCTTCTCAATTTCAATTAAAATCAGATCAACTTCCTAAAGAAGAAAATTTAACAATCTCCAAACAAAATAGAAATTCAATATAATGATCTTCTCGTCAAAAAGCCAAAACCATCAAAAGTCAAATTGAAACTTTATAGTCCGAAATCAAATCACAATTTGTTCTTAATTCCCTTCAGCATCTTGGAATCCAAAACCCTTTACTTCTCTTTATGAAAATATTTTGCTTAAATAACTATCCCAACCAAAGTTAAACCTATTCAAATCGACCAACAACTCCTTGAGCATTGTCAAAAGAATTTCAATATCTTACTTATCAAAAATTGTCCATCCAACCTAACAATCATCTTATAACTACTCAACATTTACACAACAAGACAATCTCGCCTCTTAAGTATTCAAACAATTCTTTAACATAAATTAAGTATCCCAATTCCTAACAAATGATTTCCTTTAGAGACTTTATTCTACCAACACGTTTTYCTAAATTTGGCATCAAATTTATATTCGCTACACTTTTAATTTCATCTCGTGGATAGGTAAGAAATGACATTTACGATCCCATTTAGGTGTTACAAATGGAACGTAATGCCTCTTGTCTAAATGGATCTTCAAGATTCCAAACATTCTACATCATTCCCAATTCAAAGCAAAGTATAGACAAGACATACTATAACACTTAACATTCACTTCATTCGAGAATTTAAATCAAAACACAAACTTACCAGATGGTCCGGGAAAGGAAGCCTGTGGCATGGCTCGATACCCATATACCTCTCAAATATTCATAAATCGTTTTCTCATGATGTCAACATAATTATTTTTAAAAATCCTAAGCTCTGATACCATAACTGTAACACCCCTAAATTAAGAACCATCCTAAACCTAGAATGTTACATTATTCCACTCGCAAATAATCAACTATCATTTAAAACTCAACATTTATTCAAAAAAGAAATACAGCGGAAGCCTCGGGAATTTAAAACATTTAGAAATATTAATCTTATTACATACAATAAGTTTGAAACAAGTTTTCGGGTATCATAGCTCACCCACAAGCGACCTCCTCGCCCCATCTGGTTACATATCATCTGAAATTAAACATAAGAAAAGAAATGAGCTAAAAAGCCTAGTAAGTAACCTTAATGCATGAATGCATCAACCTGTCCTACATGTCATGGAATTATAAAATTTCACCTTTAAATAAAAACTACTTTCCAAACATTCTTTTCTTTTTTTTTCAAATTTTCTTTACAAAACATTTCCTTTAAAATTCACTTACAGTAAAACATTCCATTTCCTTTTGTTCGTGAGCTCACTAGAGTGTAACGCCTAGCCACTAAGCTCTGGAGTGGGTCATAGTTATTTGGAACCCGATTCCATTTCTACCGGTAGAACCGCAAAGCAGTTAACATTAAAAAAAGGTTTTCTTTCCATACTTTCACCTCCAAGAGGTGAACATTCCATTCTTACCTACCCTCCAAGAGGGTAGGGTYGGGTGCGTCGGTCCCCCATGCCCTATTTCCTACTCACATCTTTTGTGGCTAGGCTTACACTCCTTTCCAAAAACTTTAACATTTTCAAAACTTAACATTTTCCTTTAAAATTCCATTTCCTAAGCCATTCACCTTCTAAGTGTGTGAATGCTCATGCCAAATGTGATGTAGGATTCTAACTACATGCTCATGACGTGAAATACATACAACCTTATATAACATAACATTCAACAAATAGTATAAGATATGAAGCATAATAACATATCATTTCACATAAAAGTGATACAGGATATGAACACATTAACATTCCAGACAATTGCACACATCAACATACAATCTCATGTACAACATATTAGAGCAATCAAAACAGTTCAATGTCATTCATTCATAGCATTAATGAGATGTGAGGATTACTTACCTAGAGTCTTTTACATTAACGAGTTCTTACTTAATTTGTGAAGTGAACTCCTTCAACCAATCTTAACGTAAGCCCTCGAAATGACCTTTTTGATTACGAAAAGAGGGTCTACTTAGTTCGATCGTCCCAACTTAGGTATTATGTGTTTAATCCAAAAATGTCCTTTATTAATTATTAATCCATTCTTAGTTCCTACATTACCAATTATCATGTCTTTTTAAGGTTACAATTTAAATTCCTTAGCTCGTTTATAAATCTAACTATGTTCTCTCATTAATTCGCTTTAAGGCATAATTATGTATAAGTCATAAAATTTCGATATCATGTGTTAACGTTTTCACCTTTAAGTTCACGATATCCAAATGTCTCGGGAATGGCAATAGGTCCTTGGGCATGCGCTCAAGCGGCACGCGCAACAATGTCTGGGCGCCTGGGCATTGGTGTGCCTGGGTATCGGGCACCTGGGCGCTGGGCACTGGGCACTGGGCGCCTGGCACTGGGAGCCCCCTTGCACCGGCAGGAGTTTGTTTGTTTCTGGAAACTGGCAACAAGTAGCAGAGTTCAATGTTCCAGCGAATGGTTGATGGTGATCGAATCTAGGTAGAGTGACGGCCAATAAGGAGCTGGCTGGCTGTGCGGTAGAGCATCCAAGCGGCGGTAAGGGATTCTAGATCCAGTCGAGGAAGAAGCAGATCCAGACGGCTCCGTTGCGTCGAGCGACCAAGCACTGTCCGTCCTCTTTCCTTGGTGACATAGTTGAGCAGAGAAGAAGAAGAAGGAGATGAAGGCAGCTCGACAAAACGCTTTGTTCGGAGCGGCCATGGGGTTTCGGTGTACGCAGATCGCGCACCTCTAGGTGACGCGATCACTGCGGCGTGACCCAGTTGCGGCGATAAGCAGTAAACAAGGACCTAGCYGGTAAACTGGAAACCAGCAACTTGAGTCGCGCAGATAAGGGGTGAGGAGCACAGATCTGGTGCCGAGATGACCAAATCGAACAACAAAAGGGGAAAAGAGAGCTGGTGACCAACGGATCTGGCAGCAGGGAATTCCATCGTGGTCGCTCAGCGAGCAACGATGGTCTTGGCCTGGCCCAGTTGCGTCCGTTCTTGTCGCGAGCGGCTCTGAAATCTGGTGCGGCAAGCGGCAGCCACTACAAGTGTCGGCAGTGGTGGCGGCGGGAAGAGAAGAAGAAGAGGCGGCAGGTAGGGTTTGGGCGGTGGCAATGGGAGGAAGAAGATGAGAGTTTCTTTAGGGTTTTTCTTTTTCTTTTCTTTTCTTTTTCTTTCTTTTTATTTTCTTATATATTTTCTTTTCTTTTCTTTTCTTTTTTTTAATTTTTGGGTCATAACCCAAACCCGTCGGGCCTTTCCATCCAAATCTAACCAAAAAAATCCATATATTAAACGTAACGGGATTTCTTTCGATAAGAAGCCTAACTTCCGACTAACAAATAAATAGGCCCAATAGTTGAGCCTTTAACCAAATGATAATTCTTATTTGACACGGATAATATTTCTGCACCTATTAAACATGTGATTTAAAAATATTAATCACATATAAAATGTCCAACCCTAGTTGGCAAACAATTTTACAAGATCAAACAAAAATTCATAAAAGTAAAATCTCATGTATTACACTATCCCTCTTGTAGGGTAGGAAGATAAGTAACGTTCACTCTTAGGAGGTGAAAAAGATGAAAGAAAAAGTTAAAGTGATATTAACCGCTATGCAGTTCTACCAATAAGAAATGTAATCGAGTTCCAAAGAACAATGGCCTACTACAAGCTTAATGGCTAAGTGTTACACTAAGTGAGCTCACGACTTTAATGAAATGGAAAGGTTTTGAAAAGTTCTTACATTTTGAAATGGAAGTTTTATGGAAATACTTTAGAAAATTTTATTTGATGAAGTGAAATATTCATTCATGCTATATAGTGCATTTCACATACATTCATGCATGGGATTTGCTTATTGAGCTCTATAGCTCATTCCATTTCCTTCATTCTGCATTTCAAGTAATGTGTAGCCAGATGGTGCATGGAGGTCATTTGTGGGCAAGCCTTGATACCTCGAAGTGTTATTTTAAATAAATTTTAGTGAATAAGATAAATGGTTGATTAGAGAAGTTTTATGTATTGTTTAAGTTATTTCTTTATTGATTTAACTATTCGTGCATTAAATTCTTTCAAGTTTCGCAAAATTTCAATTTTGGTAAATGTTAAGTTAGTAAAAGATTGTTGAAATGCTCTATATATTTATGTTGGATGTTTGTTGGGTTGGAATACATGGTATTTACGAGTATTGAAAATGTTTGGGAACTTTTTGATTGGATATAGTGAGTAGTTGTTGAAATTATAGAGGAAATTCYGTCRAATTTTTTATAAAACTTTTTAGACAAAGTATTCAGATCTTTTATTTCTATAGTAGTTGATATGAATATGAGTAAGTCAGTAATACTCTTGGCTTAGGACAATTTCCTAATCTGTAGGTGTTACAGATATAGCATATTGAAGAATGTTGTAGCATTATCAATCCAAAGAAGAAGTTGATAACCAGACTAGAGAAGACAGTTCTACTAATGATCCAGCATTAGAATGAAAGAATTCTCAACAAACATTTGAATGGATAGATTGGAGATTAGAAACACTTGATCTTTCTCAAAAAAGTGTTCAATTGCTTAAGCCATCAACAGAAGATCTTCCAACTTTGGAGAAGAAAGTGTTACCATCTCATCTCAAATATGTGTATTTAGGAAAGGGAGAGAATCTACAGGTGATAATTTTTGCAACATTTGATAAACAAAAGGAGGACTAGTTGCTCAGTGAAGCCCCATCGACCCCTAGGTATGATTAGGGCCGAATGAGCCATCGCCTATAACTTGGYGGTCGATACTCTACAATTAATGTTGTATATCTAAAGTATAATCATAACTTATAGCCTAATTTACAGTCCAATAAGGATAAAGGTTGCCGAAAAGATAATACAACTGTTATATCTCTTGCAACTTAACCAACTTAGTTCTAAAACATCAATAAGTATCCATTCTAGCACTTCAAAGTGACAAGCTTCCCTAAGCGCTCATAACCAACCCGTAGTCCTAGTGAACGATACTTGTCAATAAGAAAAAAAGAGAAAAATCATGGTGCTAGCTTAGTGAGTTCCTCATGTGTGCATAGTGAGTTCAAAAAAGCATGACTTAACAATAGTGAAAAACAAGTGTTCAGAGATATTTAAAATAAGTTGTAGCTGAGGATAATTCCTCACCATTGCTCCTTTTGTCAACCTTTCAATGAATAAAACAATTCGATGAGTAAATCAAAAGTATTTGATAAAAACCATTAGCTTGAAAAGAATAGACTTAAAAGCTATGCTTTCAAAATCTACAATCAGTGGAAACTTGTCAAGGGTGAACAAGATTGCTATGAGAAAAACTCATCAGTTTCCAACAATAGCAATGATTCACAAACCTTTACTGTAGAGATAAACTCATACGGGGTCAATAATACTAGTCTTACCACCTTGTATTTACACAAATGATTTCAACCTTATCACCTCTGAAACAAGCAAGAGTACTCGCTAGTTGGGTAACAGAAAGTTGCCCATCACTGAGTTAAACCTCATAACCACGGGTACGACTGTCCACAATCAGTCATGGGTAATTAATGATGCGATCGTCCGGCAGGCACATTCCCAGTCCACTACAGGCCACTCCAGTTTTAGGCCAAGTTTTGKCTAACTTCTGATACTGGGGATCAAGCAACTCAAGAAGTCCTCGTACTAAGGATCAGCCAACCACAGTACTTTGCTCGCCGGACTAGTTATTCAAAGTTTGTAGAGTACTCCATCAATTCTCAATCAATCAGTCCAATCAATAGTGATCTCAAAACATTTTACAATACAGCTGTTCTCAAGCAATCAATTAGTAGATATCACAAAATACTTTCACAGTTCAATRATTCCTTGAACAATACTCAATCAATGCTCTTTAAACACATTTCTTTGCAAACATGAAATCCTTCAAAAAAGTGAGTAATTATATATTTCATAAAGACTTGCAGAGTAATTAGCTTCGAAGTAAATCAAATCAATTCAGAAATCTCAATAAGAGCATTTAAAATAGACTTTAAGAAAGCTCATAGAACTATATGCATTTGGGAAAGAATAGTTTCACAAAAATGCCTTTGCGGAATAAAAATGATTTATAGGGAACTCACTATCAAGCATACGGAGAAACAACATATCTAGAGTTTCTTAAATAAAAACATGCACTTTTGAGGAGTTTAAAAGATAGAAGAACTTACCTTTGGGTACACTTTCCTAGGTACAMAACTAAAGCTGCGAACCTAGATCAAGTAGTAAACATACCCTCAAATAAGTCACTAACAAGTTCATGCAACTAACATAACATTCTAACTAAGTTCCTAATGAATCCATTATCACTTTCCGTTGGGCTTAACCATTGATGCAAGTAAAGGTAATTTCAATTTGGATTTTTTGAATGATCAAACATGAATAATTCAGTAACCAAGATACCCTAATTGCTAAAAGAAATGATTCTCAAGAAGTTTCTGAATTATATGGAGTCATTCCACAACATAGAAACTCAATAAAAACAGTTAATGGTTAATCTGCCCAAAACTGGCAACATCGAGTTCTTTCATCAATCTCCAGTCATAGACTGAGTGTGTTTTTTAATTTTTCAGCAAAGGATCTTAATACATAGACCTTTCTAAATATACTAAACTCCAACTTCAGGCTTAAGGTTACAACTCAGTAAGGCTAAAACAAAGAGGGTGGTTAATGAAAATCGACCATAATTGGCCACTGTGAGGTCCGAAGCTTACATCTCAGGTTTTAATGCAAAAATCTAATTAAATTGGTCTTATTATGTTCCTAAGAAAACAAGTATTACAACCATATAAACCTCAGCACCTATGGATATGTGGTTCAATACTAGATTTCATCAAAATAGACGGGTATAGCAGGGGAATGCTAAAGTGACAGGGTCTAGGTAATTTGATCATATCTTGAGTTAATACCATTCCACATTGACTAAAATTGGTCTTAAAATGTTTCCAAGAGAAATGGCTTTCCAACCATATATCATACTCATTATTTAGGYATACTTTCTATAACACCTCAGATTTTACTTTTATGAATTTTTATTTGATCTCTTGAAATTTTGTGCCAACTAGGGTTGAACATTTTATATGTGATTAATATTTTCAAATCGCACGTTTAATAGGTGCGGAAATATTGTCCATGTCGAATAAGAATTTCATTGGTTAAATGCTTGACTCGTGGGCCTAATTGTTTGTTAGTCGGAAGTTGGGCTTTTTATCGAAAGGAAGCCCGTTATATTAAATTTATAGATTTTAGGTTAGATTTGGATAGGAAGGCCCGACGGGTTTGGATTACGGCCCAAAATATAAATAAAAAAGGAAAAAAAGAAAAGAAAAGAAAATATATAAGAAAATAAAAAGAAAGAAAAAGAAAAGAAAAGAAAAAGAAAAACCCTAGAAACTATTTTCTTTTTCTTCCCGCTGCGCCGTCGCCAAATCCCTACCCGCTGCCTCTTTTTCTTCTCTTCTCGCCGCCGCCACTGCCGCTTCTCTTCTGCCTACCCGACGCCATCATCGTGACTTTTCCTTCTCTTTCTCCTCTCGTCCTCTTCTCTTCCCTTCTCCTTGGCCGACACTTGAAGTGGCCGCCGCTCATCGCTGCATGCGATCGGCAGGCCGCTCATCGCACAGAAGACCTCTGCCAGTACCGTCCCTTCCACGTCGATGCTCGAGGGATGCCGCTTGCAGCACTCATCGCCAGCGTCCGATTCCCAGAGCCGCGACCAGATCTGCTATCAGATCTGTAGTCACTCGGAGAAATGCGACGACGTGGCCCCCACAGCCAAGCTCGTTGTTGCGCGTTGCCCATCTTCGGTTGCTGCTCGCCGTCGCTTCTGGTCACGTCACGGCGAGTCGTGTCATGTCAGAGGTGCGCGATTCGAGTCCGCCGAAACCCATAGCTGCTTGGGATGAAGCACTCTGCCGATCTACTAGCCGGTCCATGCGCGCGGCTGCTACTCGCCAGATCCGCGTGTCTCGCCGCCACTAGGACTTTCTGTTGTGCAGCCCGACCTTTGTCTTCTCCTTCTCCTCTGCTCGAAGCGAACATGCATTCAGGTAGCTACTGCACACATCTCCTCCACAAGTGCACATGGCTGATCGCTGCTCGATCGTTTCCCCTTGCCATTAGAGTTTGCCAGAATCGACCAGAAACATTGCCGCTGCTTGTTTGGCCAAGAACGGCCCAGTACTCAGCAGTACCAGCGCCCAGTGCCCAACAACACCAGGCGCCCAGTGCCCAGCAAGCACAGACGCCAGGCGCGCGCCAGGGCCAGGCCTGACGCCCAGGCACACCGACGCCAGCTCGCGCGCCCAGACGCCCTAGCTCCTGACGCCAGTGCCCATGCGCCTAGGGCCCAACGCCCAGGCGCACCGATGCTGTTGCGTGCACCACTTGAGCGCACGCCCGAGGACCTATCGCCATTCCCGAGACATTTGGATATCGTGAACTTAAAGGTGAAAACTTAACATATGATATTGAAATTTTATGACTTGTACATAAATATGCCCTAAAGTGAATTGATGAGAGAACATAATTAGATTTATACTTGAGCTAAGGAATTGAAATTGTAACCTTAAAAAGACATGATAATTGGTAATGTAGGAACTAAGAATGGATTAATAATTAATAAAGGACATTTTTGAATTAGACACATAATAYGTAAGTTGGAACGATCGAACTAAGTAGACCCTCCTTTTGTAATCAACTAGGTCATTTCGAGGGCTTACGTTGAGATCAATTGAAGGAGTCCACTTCGTAACTTAAGTAAGAACTCGTTTCGTATAGGACTTCGGGTAAGTAATCCTCCCATCTCATTAACATTATAAATGAATGAAATTGAATGCTTTTAATTGCTTTAATATGTTTTATATGAGATTCTATGTTGATGCATGTAATTGTGAAGAATGTTAATGTGTTTGTATCTAGTAGCACCCTTATGTTAAAGAATATGTTATTATGCTATTATGTTTCATATCCTGTGCTATTTGTTGAACATTATATTACATAAGGTTGTATGTGTTTCATGTCATGAGCATGTAGTTAGAATTCTACATCACATTTTGGCATGAGCCTTTCACACACTTAGAAGGTGAAGGGTTTAGGAAATGGAATTTTAAAGGAAAAGGTGAAGTTTTGAAAATGTAAAAGTTTTTGGAAAGGAATGTAAACCTAGCCATGAAGGATGTGAATGAGAAATGGGGCGTGGGGGACCAGCGCACCCGAGCCGACCCTCTAGGAGGGAGGTAATGATTCACCTCTGGGAGGTGAAGAGAAAAAGGAAAAGTAAAGGAAGAGATTGTAATCGGGTCCCAAAGAACAGATGGCCCACTGCAGCGTAATGGCTAGGCATTACACTCTAGTGAGCTCACGAACGGAAGGAAATGAGAAGTTTTTGCTGCAAGTGAATTTTGAAGGGAATGTTTTGTAAAGGAATTTTGAAAAGCTAATGTTTGGAAAGCTTTTAATTTAAAAGGCGAAACCTTAAAATTTCACGACATGTAAGACATGTTCATGCATTCATGCATGAGATTACTTACTGGGCTTTTTAGCTCATTTCTTTTCTTATGTGTTATTTAAGATGATATGTAACCAGATGGGGCGAGAAGGTCGCTTGTGGGCAAGCTATGATACTCGGGAACTTGTTTCGAACTTATTTTATGTAATAAGATTAATATTTCTGAATGTTTTAAATTGTTGAGACTTCTCCTGTACTTCATTTTTGAATGAATGTTGAGTTTTAAATGATAGTTAATTTATTGCGAGTGGAATGACATAACATTCTCGAGYTATAATAAGGTTCCTAATCTGGGGGTGTTACACTTTCAGATCAAAATCATCACCAAACAGTAAGGTAAAACTCCCCGAGCTAAACTGGCAACCAGTTTTTGCTTTGTTCGTATTTACATTTTAGAAAAGCTATTATCATCACTTATGTCATTTTTTAATCCTAGGAATTAAGGCTATAATCTAGTGTAATCCAATCGTATATCTAGAACTTGTTCATAGGGCAAATTTCCACCAAAACAGAGAAAGAAAAGCTTGATTRCTCCAAAATTCCAATAAGCATCATATTAGTTCTACCACATCCATTCTAATCATATGAACATTCTATCATGGCATTCCTTATCAATTCTAAACATATGACAACCTTTAATAATTAGACATGCTCAATGTCCAAAGGCCACAATAGTAGACATGCATAGGCCACTCTGAACTAACATTTAAAGGCAACTAACAAACTTAAATGATCATCAAGCATTCTACAACCCTTACCCAAAACAGTGGCCTAATTCAAACCTTATAAAACTTAATATGCATAATATTTTAGTAAACAACTTAAGCACAAATTCTAGAGCTATGAGTAGGAACTTATAACCATGAAAAGTAGGGCAAATTAGTGCATTGATGAAGTAAACCAACAATTCTTGCAAGCTGTCCAAGAGGATGAACAAGACTAGCAAAGGAGTTGGCCAAAATTGGCTATGGCAACAAGAAAGAAGAAGAAAAATAACACCAAAGCAAGAGTAAAACCTTACCTTTCTTGGAAAGTTGAGGGTTGTTAGAGTAGCTATGGTGGTGTGTGTGTGTGTCAAAAGAGGAGGAAGAGCAAAGCAAGAAAGAAAATGGAAGAGGGGTGTTGGCTAGAAGGAAGAAAATGAGGGGAAGAAAYAGTTTAAGTAAAAGGTGTAGCTTGTAGGGTAAGAGTTAAAGAAGTGTTATGAGTATGATTTAATTAAGGCTTCTTTAGGAAGCCTTTTGGAGTCCTCGAGAGCTAGATTCTTTGGTTTCGAAAATTATAAAAATAACTTGGAGATAAACAATGGAATAAAACTTCTATAGGTAGCCTTTTAGTGGATAAAATTAAGAGAACAAAATGAGGGAAATCGTGGATAAGAGAAAGACTAATGGAAATTTGGATAAAAACATTAAAATAAAGCCTTAATAGAAAACGGACAAAACAATTGCATTACATACGTGGGAATGAAATGCAAGTTTGGAAATCAAAATTGGGCTACTTAATTGAGAAACTTTACCCAAGCTAGAGATTTAATTAAGAATGAAATTTCATCTAGGCTTAGGTACGGTTTGAAAGAGGATTTCGGGTTCGGCCAAGGAAAACGTGCGGATTCACTAATTTTAGAGCACTCTTAATCTCTAAATACATAGACTAAATTTGATATCATGAAAACACATGATTCTATAATGCTAATCACTCGTCAAAAAAATCTGGGTCACTACATGCTCTCTGCTCTAAAAGTTATAAAAAGGCTATTGGCTGGGTGATAGTGGATGTCAATGGAATTAGTCCCACAATATGCCTGCACAAGAATATTCTGGAAGAATACTATAGCAATTCAGTGAAACCTCAAAAAATATTCAACCCCCTTATGAAGGAGGTTGTGAAGAAAGAGATCATTTAGTGATTAGATGCTAGAATCATGTACCTAATCTTAGACACTCAATGGGTAAGTCAAGTCCAATTTGTACCAAAGAAAGGAGGAGTAACAGAGGTGAAGAATGAAAATAATGAAATGATTCAAACAAGAATAGTGACTAGGTGGAGAGTATCCATGAACTATAGAAAGCTAAAAAAGGTGAAAACGAAAGACCACTTCCCATTACCTTTCATTAATCAAAATGTTGGATAGGCTCTYGGTCAAGGATTACTATTACTTCCTTGATGGATATTCTGGTTACAACCAGATTGCTATAGCACCCAAGGATCAAGAGAAAATAGTTTTCACTTATCCATATGGAACTTTTGCATTCAGAAGGATGTCGTTTGTATTCTGCAATGCCCCAGCAACCTTCCAACAGTGTATGATGTTTATTTTCATGCACATGGTAGAAAAGACTTTGAAACACTACATCAAAAAAGCTCTATGGCGACATACAGCATACTTTGTAAGAAGTCAAAAAAACGTCATCTTAGGCCTAGGACGATGTTTTTTGCAAAAGTTGGTCAAAAGTCATTATTGCCACAGTTTTAGCAAACATCTGTATACCATACAAGGCGATATTTTGAACATATATTTGATGAGATTTGTTTGTGTCGGTATACATAGGATTTGTCCCAACATTTCTAAAATGTCGCTAGAATAGTATTGCAGCCAGATATATTTGTAAGATATGATGACAATTATAGATATCGGGATATGGATTTTGACCCAACCTCTGCAAATGTTGTCATAGTAATCTATGCCGACGCATRATGATGAGTTATGACAACTTAACTTGTGGGTGGGACAAGTTATCTTTGATGACTTTTGTCAGCATAGTGCTATGGTTCATGTGGCAACTTTTGTAAGGAATTTTGGCAAACATTTAGAAATTTTAGCASATGATTCTTGTGGCACCATATTTAAAACATCATTATATATTATGTACGCTGATATTTATGCACAATGACTTTAGTTGATTTGTCCCAATGTTTGTACTGACTTTTGCAAGTGCTTATACGACCTACCCTCCCCTAAGTTCCACTGGGGAGGAATAGGTGTTGCCTGTTTCTCGACAATTGAACAATCAAATAATCAGAGTCTCTAAATACTACAAATAAATTTAAGTTTGAATTTAAATACTCCCAAAAAAAAGAATATCGGACTACAACTCTGAATAATTTGCTGACCAAAACATTAAAGTACATCTTCAAAATTAGAAATACTAGAACTACTATAAATCCTCAAGGTTCACAAGATATAATCCTGTGATCTGCTCCTAAGCTTAGTTTCTCATGATAGTTCTAGTAATCTAAACTTGTCACTAAAACAATGAGCTAAGCTCAGTGAGTCCTAAAGTGTGTGTGAGGTGAAAATTTCAAAATCATTCAAGTGTGCAAAATTTAATCAAACAGACAAACAAAATGCGAAAAACTAAAAAAATGCAATAAAATGATTAGAGCTCAATGGTGATGTAAATCAGAGTAATAAATAATCGAGTTACTTGAAAWGTTTTAGTATAGAAAAAGGGATTTCTTGGGAGCCAAAAATAGATCATGCCATAAAGTGGAGTAATATCCGTGGTAGAGTCTTACCTAATTACCACCTGTTTGATTTGCTACGGTCAAGTTACCAGCCTTACTCCAGATTTGTGCATAACTTTCAACTGCTCAAGATCACAAATAGACCCGCTAACTAAGGCACACGGATCGATAGCTTGGGGGCCAAACCTCCTGAGCTAGGCTCGAGCATTGATCACAAAAGCACATGGTCCCATGACGCAATTGTCTGCCCAATGCATTCTCAATCTGCCAAGCTAGCCTTTTGAGACAACTGACAGAGTACTTGTCTTGACAATCGGTTCCACAATAAAAAATTTCACAATCACAATGACGAAATCAAGTCCAAGTCTCAAAATTAAAGCAATAGCATATTCCAAATTCGAGATGACTTGGAAAATCGATATTTTTATATTCATATCTATGCATCACTTGAAAGTACTATTATTCAGAAATTGAAAATAAAAAGTAATTCCATACAAAACATTTTACAAGCATTGTGAAAAGTTCAATGATTTGGAGATGCTTAAAATCTTTTATTTGAGTAACAAAATTTCATGTCTTTCAAGGACAGATTCACATTCAAGCGTACGAGAATTTCTTGAAAACATAACTAGGGTACGCTCAAATAAGAACATGCATTTTGAGAAGTTTAAAAGACAAAGGGACTCAACTGAGCTCGTGAACCTAATCAGCTAAAGCTCCGGATTAGGATATCCTAAAACAAGTCAAAAATGTATCCTCAGTCGACTTATTAATCTAGTTAAGTTATCACACCAAAATAAAACAAGTAAAGCCGTTTACAAAGTTGTTTGCCCAGCACAGGCAGTGTTCGGTAAAACAGTCATAAATTTAGTCATAGTTCTAGTTTTGTAACACCCCAAGTTTAGGAACTGTCCTAAGTTGAGAATATTACATCACTCTACTTGCAAATAATCAACTATCCATTTAAAACTCATGCAATTATCCAAAAGAGTTAAAAATTTGTTTTACAAATCTTCACTATCCTAACATTTATTCGAAACAAAAATCGTGGAAACCGCAAGAATCTAAACCATTAAAAAAAAAAAAACTTAATAGTAAACGTAAACTACTCAAGTGGACAATTATCTTACTACATAAAATTTATTTAAAACACGTTTTAGGTATCATAGCTTGGCCACAAGCGACTTCCTCGCCCTATCTGGTTACACATCATCTGAAATGAAAAATAAGAGAAAGGAATGAGCTAAAAAGCCTAGTAAATAACCTCATGCACGAATGCATAAACATGTCCTACATGTCATGAACTTATAAAATTTTGCCTTTTAAATAAAACCTTCTAAAACATTCCCTTTTCGAAATCTCTTTACAAAACCTTTCCTTCAAAATATATAATTTGTAAAAACATTCCATTTCATTTCATTCGTGAGCTCACTGAGTGTAACGYCTAGCTACTAAGCTTRCAGTGGGCCATTTTTATTTGGAACCCGATTCTATTCCTACCGATAGAACTGCAGCGTGGTTAATATTACATTTCTTTTTCCTTCCATCTTTTCACCTCCAAAGAGGTGAACATTCCATTCTTCCCTACCCTCCAAGAGGGTAGGGTCGGGTGCGCCGGTCCCCCACGCCCTATTTCCCATTCACATCTTTCGTGGCTAGGTTTACACTCCTTTCCGAAAACATTAACATTTTCCTTTAAAATTCCATTTCCTAAACCATTCACTTTTTAAATGTGTGAATGGCTCATGTCAGAAGTGATGTAGAATCCCTAACTGCATGCCCATGACATGAAATGCATACAACTATATATAACGTGTCATTCCACATAAAAGTAATACAGGATATAAAACACATGTAACATTCCACGCAATTAACACCTCATAATACAATCCATACACAACACATACACTAATCCAAAAGAGTTCAATTACAGCAATTCATAAGCATTAATGAGATGTGAGAGTTTACTTACCCAGAGTCCTTTACGTTTGTGGGTTCCTACTTAAATCGTGAAGTGAACTCCTTCAACCGTTCTCAATGTAAGGCCTCAAAATGACCTAGTTGTGATTACAGAAGAAAGTCTACTTAGTTCGCTCGTCCCAACTTAGATATTATGTGTTTAATCCAAGAATGCCCTTTATCAATTTATGAATCCATATTTAGTTCTCATATTATCAAGTATCACATTTTTAAGGGTACAATTCAACTTCTTAGCTCGGGTATAAACCTAATCTATGCTCTCCCACCAATTCACTTCAGGGCTTAGTTATGTACAAGTCATAAATTCCAATATCAAGTGTTAACTTTTTCACCTTTAAGTTCGCGATACCCAAGTGTTGCGGGAGCGGTATTGGATTTCGGGGAGTGAGTTCAGGCTCCACGTGTAATAGCCCTGGGCATCTGGGCACCTGGGCGCCTGGCACTAGGCGCTAGGCGCCCGCTTACATTGGCACTGGTACTTGGGTGCCTAGCACTTGCTGCTGCCCCTTGATCCTGGCTGAAGCTTTGCTGATCGGCCAAGCTCGTCGACGACCGGTTGCAATCTTTCAGCTACAACTCGCTGAGCACCAGCGAGGAAGAAGACCGTTGCTTTCGCCGGCCCTTGTTCCTGGCAACACAAGCAGCAGCAACTCGTTATAGCAACACCAGCGGCGGCAAGGGAGGAAGACGACACGACGATGGCTTTCTAGAACCACCACTTCTAGTCTGGATCGGTTGCTCGGCTGATCTGGCGAACCACAGCAGCAAGATAGGTAGCAGTGGTGACAGCCAGGGGCCGAGTGGTGCGAGGCAAGGCTTCCCCGAGCAGTCACGATTCTGAGCAGCTATGGCAACCCCGGTCGAGCAGAGAAAAAAAAGAAGAAGACGAAGGCCAATCTGGGCGAGGCGCTTTATCACGAGCACCTGTAGATCTGACRCGAGCAGATCTGGTCCCGGATCTAAGACTCGAGCATTAGCGATGTGTGCTGCGAGCAGCGCCCTTCGAGCACCGGCGTGAGAGTGACGGATCTAGCAGAAAATCTGGTGTGGTGAGCTGCCTGCTGATCGCGAACCGTGACGAGCAACGACCACTTCAAGCGTCGGTAGTGGGAGAAGGGTAGAGAAGAGGGAGAGAAAGGCCCGCGACAAGTGGTGTCGGGTAGGTAGAGGGGAAACGGTGGCGGCGGGGGGTTACGGGAGGAAGAAGATAAAGGGTTTTCTTTAGGTTTTTCTTTTTTTTTTCCCTTTTCTTTCTTTCTTTTTATTTTTTATATATTTTCTTCCTTTTTTTAAATTTTATATTTTGGGCCGTAACCCAAACCATTCGAGCCTTTCCATCCGTACCTAACCTAAAATATGTAAATTAAATATAACGAGCTTCCTTTCGATAAAAAGCCCAACTTTCAACTAACAAATAAATAGGCCCACGAGTCGAGCTTTTAACCAAACAATGACTCTTATTCGACACAGACAATATTTTCGTACTTATTAAACGTGCGATCTAAAGTATAAACCACATATATAATTTCCAACCCCAGTTGGCACAAAATTTCACCAGATCAAACAAAAATCCATAAAAAGAAATCTCCAATATTACAAGTTTCCTTACAAATATTATATGGAAGTGAACCTAAAACAGCAGGATAATTATACATACTTTTTATGCTTAATTCTGAGTAACTGATATATCGTAGTTTGGTTAGGCAAACAAGGTTCGGTGTCTACCAACTAAAACTATCCAGCTTAGATGTTTTATTAATAACTGGAGTTTTTCTAAGGAAAATTCAACGAAACAACTATCATTTTGTTCCTAAGACTTAAAGGAACTCATACATGTAAATTTCAGCACCTAAGAGTTTGTTCTTAATTCCCAGTATTCATCCAAATAGTAGAGTGTAGTAGGGGAAGTCTAAACTGAAAGGGAAGGAGCTTTTTGATCATATATCTGGTTTGAGTTATTCGAATAGTGAAAACTCAGTCTTCATTGTTCCTATGATTCATAGTTATCAAATATGAAAAATTATAACCAGTATCCAATTCAAAATTCACTACAATATTTAGGTGTTCTATCAGCCAGCCAAGCTGACAGCTTATAATATAAGTGTTGTATTGTTTTTATCATATTTCAAGTTCTACTAATTTAAATTATGTGAAATTGATCTTAAAATACTCCTAATATAGTAATATAGCCAACCATGTATCATACCCAAAATTTCAGCCTACGGTTAAGTCACAATCTACGTAAGATAGTAGGCAAAATCTTAGTTCACGTACAATGTCCAGAGATTTTKTAAGGTCCATAACTCTTGACTRATGAAGGCTATTTCCTTGAGCTATATCTTGTTGCAATCATAACAACTAAATATGGAATATAAAGCAATCAAAAACTCATTCCAGTGCGTCATTTTCTGACCAAAACAGAGCACACAAAATTGTCCTCAACAAATTCCAGCAATCATGATACCTTTCTATCCTTTGCTAATCCATCATGCTATTCATATATAAAAAAAAAAAATACTAAAAACCATATAAAGCCACTTAATAGACATGCTAAAATGCCTTGAACCAAACATAATAACTTCGCCAATTCGGCTAGGCAAAATTCTTTCATGCTTATTGCTAACTATAACTATCTAAATAAAGCYGTAATTTTTCCTACACATGTCATGCTACTAGAGGGTGTAAAAACTCACCTTAAATGATGTAAAAAATGAAAAAATGAGGTCTTGAAGGTGCCCTTTGAATGCTGTCCGGAATGTAAACAAAGATAGAGCAATGGTTTGGAAGATTGGTCATGGAAGCTTGAATAGGGAAAGGAAATCAACGTTGAAAGATGAAAAACTCTTCCCATTGTGAAGAACCAAGGCTGTCGAAGGAGGAAAGAGGAAGGTGGTCCATGGTAGAGGGCTGGTGGTGCACAGTGTGTGTGAGCTGATGGAGAGGGGAGGCCAAGTGCTAGGGAGTTGAGAGGGAGGTGACTGCTATATGCATTTTTGCAAGAGAAATGGGAGAAGAGAAGAGTGAGTTGGCTGGAGGAGGTATATATAGAGGAAGGGAAGTAAATTTCCCTTCAAGGGAAAGAAATAGAAAAGCTTTCCTAATAAGATTTAAAAAAAGCTTCAAGTGTAAGTATAAAATGGCTTCTTCAATAAGATTTAACAAGCTTCTAATGTAAGAGTTGAAAGGCTTCTTCTAAAGTTAAGGAATCAAGAAGACGGAATTTTGACCAAGGTAGAGATTCAAAAATTAAAAATAGAATTTCATCTAGACTCAGGTTGGTTCGAAATACAATTTTTGTTTCGATGGAGAAAATATCCGGATTCATTCTAGTCAAAGTAATCTATCTTATTAAATACTCTACTACATTTCAGACTTAACATATCTGATTCTCGAAATGCAATATTCTAATTTCGAAAAGCACTAATTTTGAGCACTCCTAATTTCTAAATATATTCACTGAATTTGAAATCATGAAAACACACGGTCTTATAACGATAATCACTTGTTGAAAAAATTGGATCATTATAAGTGTCATGTTAAAAATGCGTCACGACATTTGTGAAATGTCACTGCAATGCATTTTCCACGACTTTTGTAATAGTCTTACAATAGATAGTGTCCCAATATTTACAAAYCTTGGAAAAAGTTATTTTTGGCGACATCTATAAATGTCGTATTGTTGATATTATCCCGAAATTTTATGTCCATCGTTTAATAYGTTTTTATGCCAATAGTTGTGTATGTCACTATACGAATACATGTATGAGTTGTCTTAGTATGATTCATGCCAACATTGGTATATGTCACTATACGAACTTTTTGCCAACACATGTATGAGTCATCATAGTATGTTTTAGGCCAACATTTATATATGTCGCTATACGAATGTTTTGCCAGCACTTGTATGAGTCGCCATATTTATATCAGTCCCAACGTTTGTAAAGTGCCACGATGACACTAGTATCCCAACATTTTGATTGTTTTATGTGAACGTTTTAAAACATGGGGATAGAAATTATCGATTTTAAAAATAATAATAATAATTCGGCATTATTTTGAAATGATGCTGAAATGCTAGTATTTTAATTAAATTAAAATTAAAATTATGAATTTCAAATTAAAGAAATATTTAGAGCACACTAGGGGGTTTTCCTTTGTAGAAGTTGAACAAAAAGGACATAAATCCCAGCCTAGTGTTGAAAGCCATCYTTTAGATCTTAAAGGTATGAAAAAAAGGATTAGGATGTCTAGAGGGAGGACGAAAAAGTTTGATGGAAAAGTTTCAATTTCTATTTCTTGTGTGCCCCTATTGCTTGATAAGATGAAATCACTTCTATTTGAAGAAACCTCGCAAATAAAGATCCTATTTTGGCACGATGAGCTTATGAAAGTCGAGTTAGAGACTATAAGCTAGAACTCCTTTCTTTCTTTTCACTTTTTCTATTCTATTATTTTTCTTTTTCTYATTGGTAATGCATTTCTCTTTTATTTTGATTTTATAGTTATTTCTTTGATAGGAGATTACCACAATCTTGGTCAAATTCCAAAGGAGGAAACATCATTTACAACATTGAGGACAACATTAAGTTCTAAAATTTTTCTTCGCTTTCTTTTATTGTATTTGTGTGCCTTTACTGGTTTTTCCCCATAATTTATAAAATTTTTGAGCTTTCTATTTATTTATTTACATGTTTTGATGACATAACACAAATGAGAGACCATATGTCCAACTTTTTCGCTTTCTAACATGAGTAGTCTTTATTTGTGAATAATTATTGCTTGACACACTACTAGAGTAATTATGATGATTCACATAACATAACCACTATAGAATTTTTTTTTTTTTTTTTGGGTTATTCCTCGAGTCGAAATAGAAAGATGACCATTATTGACATAGGAATAAAAGTCTTAGGCCTTCTTTGAGTCATTTGAACCTTYTAAGCTTACCCATTCTATATTATATCCTTAGTTCCCTTTTTTAGCCTTTGAAAATTTTATTGTTCTTTGTCACACTGTTTTATGTCTTATCTTGTGAGATTTGCATACTATTTGCCTTTTCCAGTGTAAGAGAATTGATGCATCTTTTCTTTTTTTGGGATTGAATGGACTTCAATGAATGCATATTTAGAAGATGAAGTTGGGGGTTGATCTAAGGACTGTAGAGGTTAAGTTACTGAGTAAATTGTGAAAGAAAATGGGTTCTTGAGAAATGAAAGCATGACCCTCGTATTTGCTTGAGAAAAATGTCTTATGTATCTTCAAAATGAAGACAAGCGAAGAAAAAGAGAAAAAAAAAAAAGAAAAAGAAGCATGAAAAAGAAAAGAAGTTATGGCTTTTGGTAGTTGTTGATAAACAATTAATAAACCACGATGTGGTTTAGAAATTTGAAAGAAGAAAAGGGGTTATAAGGTTTCATTGTTGATTATTGCAACACTCTCTTACTTTTGTCATTTGACTTACCAATACATTAGCCCTACATTACAAGCTTAAAAGTCCTACTTGACCTTTTTTTATTTTGGTTATCTCGATTAGTGGAGAGTGGTGATGATTAAAAACCTATGGGATGGATTTTCATATCTTTATGCTTTTAGCGCTGGTGAAATATTTATAATTCCCTAAATGTTTGTCAAGTCTTCACTAGACACTTGATTTTAGCTATTTTCACTCACTCACCTTTCAAAATGGATTGATCTTATTAACACTTTAATTCTCTTGTTATCTAATGGAATTTTGTATGTGCTATTGAGCTGAATGTGTAATGAGCTAAGTTAGGGTATTGATCCGGATCATCCTATAATAAGCTAAGTTAATCACACTTTCATATCATTAATTTTCAAATCTAATCTGATTTTAAATGGTAGAATTTCCTAATTTAGATTTTACTCAATCCCTTGGCATAAAATCCCTAATACTAATTAACTAAAGCCAAATCCCTATGTGAATTAAATTAATTGAAATTGCATTAAAGATTTAAGAAAGTTCCCAATTTCATTCACCAGAATCAATTACTATCAGAAACTACCAAATAGGAAGTGATTCTATCCCTAGTTGGATCAATACTAATGGGTCATTGTTGCCTAAGTCCTAATCAATTAGTTCACCTCCTAGTCCTTTAGAATTGATTATGAAATCGATTTAGAGTTAGCTAATCCACAAAAAGCATTAAGAAAGCCACAATAAACAACTCAACTAGATTGGGAATCAACAATAAAGGCAAAATAAAGTTTAGTCCATTACAAAAAAATCATTTTTGCAAAAAATAACCCTAAGCAACACAAAAAGTTTAGCCTATGAAATCTGAGAAATCCATCATAAAAAGTATAATAAATATGTTTCAACCAAAGATTAGAGAAGAAAAATGTTTTTTGCAAAAATAGATATTTCTCAAGCTGAGGTCATTTAGGATATGAAAGGACATAATATAATATAAATTATAGAATAAATATATAAAATACATTTGGTCAGAAAATTTTGGGATAATAATGATAGGTTTTGAAATTGGTTTTCATATAAGTGAACAACCGATGGTATTTAGAATTACTCCCAAAATACTCGGGGTTTCTTAATGAAATTGGTGTCAAAACAATCCTAATATGTTAAAGTTTAAATCCATTGAAAATCCAAACTTAAAAAGGTCCAAACAAATCCCAGATTAAAGAAAAAAAGCACAACTCATGTTCAATCGGCCAGATTGACCATACTGTAAAGATCAAGTCATATATTGAGTTTTACATGTTCAAATTGGATGAAATTTTCACTTAACTATTCCTATGATCTGTATATTTGTAGCTGTCTATGACAATCAAAATTCTACCAGGGAAACAAATTTCTACAACCTATCAAAATTGGACAAATGTTCTATTTCAGCCAGAATAAATCCTAATGCTCATCTCATATGTTCTCTAAATTTTGATGTGAAACACTTTACCCTAAAACATAATAGAAACTCTATAACCACATCAAGACAATACCATAATCATCTACAATAGCATTCATGCAAAACCCCTGCATTATTCATGCAATATTATGATTTCCTCTAAACCGAAAGAAAACTACACATCAAGGTTACATATATTATAACCTTGAATTCAATCTTAGCACGAATTGCTACTAACCTGGAAATGCAGCAGGGAAATGGATGAAATAATGACAAGCTTTTGGACGTGCACAAGGAGAATATGAGGAGTTATGGTTGTGCAAAAGAACAGCTGAACATTTGGCTTGAAGGAACAATTGTCGGCTGCTTTTGGAAGTATAGAGCAAAGCTAAATTTTGAGTCAAGAAGATGAGAGAATTTTCAGTCAAGTGTAGCGTGAAATGAAGGTGAACTCAAGTCTATTTATAGAGGATATTGACAAAGGAATGAAGGTTAAGGAGAGAAGAATGGAAAGGAATTAGCCAGTTGTTTCATGCAAAATTGAAGAGGAAAATTTCCATTTTTCTTCTTCAAGTCATGTGCACTAGACCTCGACCGGCAGCTTCATTCCCCCAAGTAATCCACCACCATAGCTTGACAACTCACCAAATTTGCTATCAAATTCCTAGCTGAAAATATCTCTTAATCAGACAGCACATCACTAAAATGGCAGTTGGAAACTTTCCTTGCTAAAGGTTAACTAGAATCAGACAGCTTGCCTCTAGGAATGGCAGCTGTGATTTCATGCTAAAAATCCATCACAATCGTACACATGCACACATAAACTCAAGCCACATTCTTATCATGCATTGAGGAAGCTTTAAGGGTGAGGATTCAACCATAAATTGAGGGCACTGGCTGTGATTTGATGAACAAATCGGCCTGGATGAAGACGAGAAACATAATGGAAGTTTGCATTTTTTAGAAAAGGTTTTAAGCTGAAATTTGGACTAAAATGAAAGACAATGAAGTAATAAATCATMTAGGAATAAAATAAAGTAGAGTTTTACGAAAACAAGATTGGAAAATTGGTTAGACTATAGTTTAAAGAAAGTTGAAATGTATTTCAAAATCAAAGCCGGATTTTTTTTTAAATTTTTGAAAAAGGATTTTTCAAAATTCGATTAAGCCAAGAATATGTTCAGGTTTATTCTACTCCAAATTCTAAGCCTAATAAAATTTTATTTATAAATATTCTAAGTCTTATACTAAATTTACTCATGATATCGTAACCTACATGGTTTCTATTTCCTAGAAATATTCAGGTCGACACATTCCCCCCTCTTAAGAAAATTTCGTCCTCGAAAGTTATACTTATCTGAAATAGATCGGGGTATTTATTTCTCATGAATTCTTTTGGTTCCCATGTTGATTCTGTAATTTGATGTTCCCACTGAACTTTACCAATCCAATCTCTTTATTTCAYGACTTCATAAAACTTGTTTCCAATATTCATACTGGTCTTTCCTCGTATGACAAATCGGGATGCAACTCAATTTCTGCCTCATTTATCACATGTTCTGGTGATGGGTTATGTTTCTTTAGTTGCAAGACATAGGAATAATCATGAATTCCAGTTAGCTTAGTCATCAATGCGATTGTGTATGCAACTGCTCTGATCTTTTTCGAAATCTCAAATGGTCTGATGTATCTAGTACTCATCTTTCCACCCTTTGGATCAGTTTCAAAAAGACTTGATCACCCTCTTTAAACTCTAGATCTCGTCAACATTTATCAGCATAACTTTTTTGCCAACTCTGAGCATCTAATAATTGATCTTGATTATTTTTTCCTTCTTTCCAAATGTGCCTTTCTCCCAAATTGGTGATTCTAATCTTCTCCCATAGAGTGCTTCGTAGGCTGCCATCCCAATCAAAGATTGGTAGTTGTTGTTGTAAGCGAATTCTACCAGTGATAAATTATCGCCTCGTTTGAATTCAAAATCCATAATACACGCTCGCAGCATGTCCTCCAGGATTCGTATAGTCCTTTCTAATTGCCCATCCATCTAAAGGTGTGTTGTAGAGTTGAAAGCTTAGCATCGTGCCCATTGCCTTCTAGAACTTCGGCGAAATTGAGAAGTAAATCTAGAATCTCAACTTGAGATGATGTTTATCAGCACGCCATGAAGTCTCACGATCTCTTGTATATACAACTATGCTAATTTCTCCAAAGATTGCTTGATGTTGATTCGAATAAAACAAGCTGATTTGGTCAGGCAATCAACCACTACCAAAAAGCGTTCTTGTTTTCTCGAGTATTAGGTAGGCTGGTCATGAAGTCCATAGTCACACATTCCCATTTCAATTTTGGTACTGGATGGGGCTGGAGTAATCCTCCTGGTAGTTCGTGTTCTACTTTCACCTTTTGGCATGTCAAGCAAGTAAACACGTACCGCACGATTTCTTTCTTCATGTTGTTTCACCAAAACTTTTTCTTGAGGTTGCGATACATCTTGTTATTCCCAGGATGGATAGTATAATGACTTCGATGAGCTTCATTTAGAATGGTTGACTTCAATTTGTGATTGTTAGGTACATAGATCATGCTCCTGAAGTAGATTACTYCTTCACGATCAATGCTGAAGTCAGGTAATTTCTCAAACTTTGCTTTCCCTTTTAATTTTTTGGTCTTCTCGTCCAGCTCCTAAACTTCTTTAATCTTTTGTTTCAAGTTGGAGATGATAGAAATATTTGCCATCAAGATCCTTTCCTTTGTCACCTTTACTTCAAAGGTCATGATTTGCTCCAAATCTTTCACTTCTTGGAATCGCAGCATGGCCAGCTTTGTCGTTCTACTGAGAGTGCCTGCCACAACATTAGCTTTTCCAGGGTAGTTGATTGAACATTTGTATTCCTCCAGAAATTTGATCCATCGCCTTTACCTCATATTCAAGTCTTTCTGGGAGAACAATTATTTGAAACTCTTCTGGTCCGTGAAGATCTCGTACTCTACTTCATATAAGCAGTTTCTCCATCTCTTTAGGGCAAACATGATAGCAGCTAAATCTACGTCTTATGTGGGGTATTTGAACTCACGAGGTTTGAGTTTTTGAGAGACTTATAGGCCACGACTAGGCCATTCTACATCAAAACAATGCCTAGTTTATCACCAGAAGCGTCCGTGTAAAGTTTAGAACTTCTTTCTTGCTTTTGTTATAGTTAGCACAAGTGCAGACGTCAACCTTTTCTTCAACTCCTGGTAGCTATGTTCACTCTTCTCAGTCCATTTGAATGGCATGTTCTTCTGTGTCAGCTTGGTCAATGGCTTTGCAATTTTGGAGAAATCTTGGATAAACGTTGATAGCATCCAACGAATCCGAGAAACTTTGAATTTCAATAGGAGATTCAGGTCTCTTCTAGTTGGCCACCACTTCAACTTTGGATGGATCGACTGCAATTGCTTCTTGTGAAATTGACCTAAGAAAGAAACTTTACTTAGCTAGAATTGACATTTGCTGAATTTTGTAAGTAGCTGATGATCTCTCAGCTTTTGTAGTACCAATCTTAGGTGCTTCCATGCTCTTCTCAAGTTTTTGAAGGATGAGAATGTCGTCAATAAAAATACCAACAGGAATATTTTGTGCATCAAATCCATGAAGGTTGTTGGCACATTTGTGAGTCTAAACGCATCACCACGAACTTGAAATGTCTAATCTGGTATTGAACAACATTTTTGAGATATCCTTCTTGCGTATTCTGACCTGGTAATAACCTTATTCARATCCAGTTTTGAGAAGTGCTCAACGCCTTGTAATTGGCCAAACAATTCATCATTGAGGGGTAAAGGATACTTGCTTTTTACAGCCACAATTTTTAACCCTTTATAATCTATGCACATTCGCAAATTGTTATTCTTCCTGTTGACAAATAATAGTGGAGCTCCCCAAAATGATACACTTTGTCTGAAAAATCCTTGCTCCAAAAGTTGCTGTAGTTATTTCTTTAGCTCCTTTGTTTCTGTAGGACACATTCGATACGAAGTTCTCAAAATAGGTTCCGCTCTGAGAATCAAGTTTATATGGAACTCTACATCTCTCTTAGGAGGTAAAGAAGTTAATTCGGAAAGAAATATGTATATGTATCCTTTTTCTATAGGTATCGCCTCTATCTTTCTCGTGTCTGTTGATTAGCTTATCAGATAGGCTAAGTATCCTAGGCAAGCCTTATTAAGTAACTTCCTAGCCTTAACCCCTACAATGATCAAATTCCTAGACTTACCTTTATCACCCTATAATTGTACCAGACCTTCTGGCAAATCAAACTTAACTTTTTTTGTTCTACAGTCAAGGTGTAGAAAATGTTGAGACAACCAATCCATTCCTAGTATAACATCATAATCCTTAAAGGGTAGTACTATCAAATTTCCAAGAAGTAGACTCTTCCCCATCAAAATTTCTCACTGACACTATACCGACAATTATAGTTTCTCTTATTAGAGTACTCACAAAGTAATGACTCATCAATTTAGTAAGGGTGTTAGGCAAATATTTTGTAATGTGTAGGGTTATGAATGAATGAGTTGACCAGGGTCTACTAAAATTCGAGCTTCATGAGAAAAGATTAGTAGAGTACCTTCCACTGCATTGGAATCTTTGCTCACATCTTCTCAGTTGCGAAGACCCGTACCTCGACAGGAGGCCTTCCAAGTTTGTTTATTAGCGAAGCTTGAGATCCTGCTAATTAGCTCTTGAACTTTCTTGAGGAGGGTTGGTCCATTGTGGACATACGTGGGAAAACTATTCTGGACTCCCCTATAGGACACACTGGTCATTGTTCCTCCGACATTACTTTTTTCAATGTCCATACCTGCCGCAGTATTCACATATGATTTCAGGTCGCGGAGATGATTGGGGAATTTTGCTTCCTCTCTTGATATTGTCCAATAGTCCTTGCCACCTTTTGTCATTAGGGCATTTCTAAAGCGAACCACCTTGCCCAATGCTTTGTCTGCTTGCCTCTAGTATCTTGTTAGAGTTCTTAGTGCGAGTTTTGGCTTCTAAAGTAATATTAGATGTGGTATAGGTGCCCAGTGCCCAAGCGCCCGACGCCTAGACGCCCAGGGTTGTCGTGCGCGTCGCTTGAGCTCACGCCCGGGAATCCAATACCGCTCCCGCAACACTTGGATATTGTGAATTTTAAGGTAAAAATGCTAACACTTAATATTGAAATTTTATGACTTGTACATAATTATGCCCTGAAGTGAATTGATGAGAGAACATAGTGTGATTTATACCCGAGCTAAGGAATTTAAATTGTAAYCTTAAAAAGACATGATAATTGGTAATGTGGGAACTAAGAATGGATTAATAATTAATAAASGACATTCTTGGATTAAACACATAATACCTAAGTTGGGACGATCGAACTAAGTAGACCCTCGTTCTGTAATCAATTAGGTCATTTCGAGGGCTTACATTAAGATCGGTTGAAGGAGTTCACTTTACAACTTAAGTAAGAACCCGTAACGTAAAGGACTCCAAGTCAGTAATCCTCATATCTCATTAATGTTATGAATGAATGTAATTGAAYTGTTTTGGTTGTTTAATATGTTGTGTATGGGATTGTGTGATGATGTATGGAATGTTATATGTGTTCATATTCTGTATTACTTTTATGTCGAATGATATGTTATCATGTTTCATATTTTGTACTATTTGTCGAATGATATRTTATATACGGATGTATGCATTTCATGTCATGAGCATGTAGTTAGAATTCTACATCACATTTGGCATGAGCCATTCACATACTTAGAAAGTGATTGGTTTAAGAAATGGAAATTTTAATGGAAAATGTTAAAGTTTTGAAAATGTTAAAGTTTTCGAAAAGGAGTGTAAACCTGACTACTAAAGATGTGAGTGGAAAATGGGACATCGGGGATTGGCGCCCCTACCCTACCCTCTTAGATGGTAGGTAAGAATGGAATGTTCACCTCCTTGGAGGTGAAAGTATGGAAAGAAAACCTTTTTTTTGAATGTTGCTTTGCGGTTCTACCGGTAGGAATGGAATTGGGTTCCAAATAAGAATGGCCCACTGTAGGCTTAGTGGCTAGTCGTTATACTCTAGTGAGCTCATGAATGAAAAGAAATGGAATGTTTTACTGTAAGTGAATTTTGAAGRAAATGTTTTGTAACGAGATTTCAAAAAAGGGAATGTTTGGAAAGTTTTTTTTATTTAAAAGGCAAAATCTTAAAATTTTATGACATGTGGGACATATTTATGCATTCATGCATGAGGTTACTTACTGGGCTTTTTAGCTCATTTCTTTTTTCTTATGTTTCATTTCAGATGATATGTAACCATATGGGGCAAAGAGGTCGCTTGTGGACGAGCTATATACCTGGAAACACGTTTCAAACTTATTTTATGTAATAAGATGATTTTATTTTTGAATGGTTTAAATTCTTGAGCCTTCCGCTATTTTTGTTCTGAATAAATGTTGGGATAGTGAGGATTTGTTAAAATACATTTTTGACTCTTTTGGGTATTGTTGAGTTTTTAAATGAATAGTTTGATTATTTGCGAGTAAAGTGATGTAACATTCTCAGATTAGAACGTTTCCTAAACTAGGGGTGTTACAAGAAACACAATGGAAATTTGGGGTTTTAAGCTGAAATTTGGACAAAAATGAAAGATAATGAAGTAATAAATCATTTAGGAATAAAATAAAGTAGAGTTTTACAAAATTAAGTTATGGAAAATTGATTAGAGTATAGTTTGAACAAAGCTGAAATGTATTTTAAAATCAAAGCCAATTTTTTTAATTTTTGAAAAAGGATTTCTCAAAATTCGATTAAGTAGAGAATATGTTCGGGTTATTCTAACTGTATAATTCTATCGCAAATTCTAAGCCTAATAAAATCCTATTTCTAAATATTCTATGTCTTATACTAAATTTATTTGCAATATCATAACCTACTTGAATTTCTACTTGTTGATATTCAAGTCATCATAGACTAGGGATATAATATAGTACAGGTAAGCTTGAAAGGCGCAAATGACCGAAAGGCCTAAGACTCTTATTCCTATTTCAATAATGGTCATCTTTCTATTTCGCCTCGAGGAGTAACAAAACAAAATTCTAGAGTGGTGTGTTAAGTGAATCATCATAATTACTCCACTATTATGTCAAGCAATAACTATTCACAAAATAAAGGYGACTCATGCTAGAAAGCAAAAAAATTGGATAGATCAAATTAATACTAAAATCTTCAAGCCAAACAAAATGGTCTCTCATTTGTGTTATATCATCAAAATATGTAAATAAATCATATAAAAAACTCAAAAATTTTAAAATTATGGGGAAAAAACAATAAAGGCACCAAAATACAATAAAAGCATTAAGAAAACCACAATGATAATAAACAACTCAACTAGATTGAGAATCAACAATAAAGGTACAGTAGAGTTTAACCCATTATAAAGAAATCATCTTCTCAAATAACCCTAACCAATACAAAATGTTTAGACTAAGAAACTCATGAAATCCACCATGGAAAGTATAATAAACATGTCACAACCAAATATTAGAGAAGAAAGAACTGATTTAATGAACAAATCCTTAAGCAATTTTGGTTGAATACAAGTCTTTGAACTTCTAATGGATTCCTGCAAGTTTCTCTTACTAAAACTAATCTAAAACTATGAAAAATAGTGTTTTAGGTCACCAAAAGTCCTTAAAATTGGCCATAAGATGCATTGTTTATAGAAAACAAAAGATGCCCTAAAAATGGTCCAGCTCAAACCAGTGTTAGTTTTTTTAATTTAGAACTTAGTTTTTTTAATTTAGAACTGGTGTCTAATTTGGATCAAATAGGTGCTGATCGAGTCCTTTTTAGGGTTTCTTATGTTTTCTTACCGATGTTGCATCTTATGGCTGATTTTGAAGACTTTTGGTGCCTTAAAACACTATTTTTTCATAGATTTAGAGTAGTTTTAACAAGAAGAACTTACTCACCATTAGAAAAATAACCACAAATAGTATAGAGACATAACCTAAAATTTTAGAAAAATAACTTGATTAATAATTTTCCCTTAGCAATAGAAAACTAATATAGGAAGCAGAATGTTTAGAATCTTAAATTTTAGTATTCTAATATGATTTTAATTAACATTATCTTTTACATGTTATTTTAAGACCTTTATAAATATTTAATCCCTATTATGAAGAAAATTCCTTGATCCTATATGATTTTTCATAATCATCCTTATTTAGTTTCTCCTATTTTCTCATAGAATAATTCATCTATTTTGAATATGCCATTTGTTCTATTTCCATTCACTTCATGCACAAGGTTTTGTTTCTTAATTAGAATTAGATTCGTGATGCATACCTAAGCTTGAATATATTATAATATGGCATTTTAAACATTTATCCTACTTCATCATGTTTTATTTAAATGACTAGAATTAGATTAAGGTTTCCTTCCTAAAACCTATAACATATTGTTCATTAAATTTCACCCTCCATGTAGATAATTTTTGCATTGCTAGCATTTATCCTACTACACGTTTTAATGCATAATACTGTTTTCATCTAAATAGAAGTAGTTTATGGCTGCATAATTAMACACACACACACACACACATATATATATATATATATAGAGCACTTCATTAATTATTTGCACTTAGGCCATGTTAATTGTGTTACTAGCATTTACCTATATTGACTACCTATGTGCATAAGATTGCCATTTGACCGAACCATAACCAAACCAAACCAAGACCAAGCCTGAACCATTTAACCCTTTACTAGACTAAGCTAACGAACCTTTAGAAATCAAAACCGAATGTGATTCTTCTATCTTCCTTTCTCTCTCTCTCTCTCTCTCTCTCTCTCTCTCTCTCTCCCTCTCCCTCCCAGGTGACAAAAACTAGGATACTTCAATACACCATCTCCATCCATCCATTTGTAATCAACCTACCTTACACTTGCATGAAAACTACTAACCCACCCTATGCAACATTGTAGACTCCACCCAGCTTTCTCCCATATGTCTCCACTCTGCCAAGGTCTCTTCTCCACTGAGGCAACTGCCAAAGAAGCCTCAAAACTCTCAGAAACATTTCACTCATATCAAGCTCTCGTCTTGACATTTTCAAGCTCCAAACTCAAAGCTAAATACCGTCACAAATTCCCCACACTCTCCATGGCATTTCACTTCCCTTTAACTCTTCCTTAGACCTTCTCTTGACCCTCTGAGCTGCACAAATCAGACAAAGAGGGAGTTCATTCCAGTACAATCGGGCAACAAGAAAGTGAAGAATATACACCGGAAATTATGTTTGCTTTTCGTCAAAGTTCATCTTCACTTACATACTTGCATTCACAACCCCTTCATACAAGTAATTTGCTGGAATATCTTTTGTTTTTCATAAGGATAATAGCATGATGAAAACAGTTTATGAATCAACAAAGTATAACGCAAAACTGTCGGGCATGTTTGTGTTGGAACTATGCCATATGTGCCCGAAAAATTTTGGGATAATATGAATAAAAATAAAATAAGAAATGATGAGTATGTGTTGGATGCTGAAAACCGTCTATGAAACTCTATGCATATTGGAAAATTGTTCAGCATGATCATTTATTTGCATGATCATTTATTTAGTGCAATAGTTTAATATTATTATTTCGACACTGTTATATACAATCCATGTTATTATGAATGATTATATGGTCCTAAATATGCCTATATAAAACTAGAACACGTTTGAGTGAGTTAGAGATGATTGAAAGAGATGGTTACACAAGAATCGGTTAAAGGAATATGTTGAGTATCTGGATTGTTTGGGATTTTTAGATGATATGTATGTTTCATTCTTAGCTATAGATGATATGAATGTCAAAAATTGGCTATATATTATTGATAAATTGGTTAAATGATTATATGATACAGTTATGCTTGAGCGAAACCATCAAAGAAATGATATATGGCAATAGCATGACTGAAGTACTATTCTGACACTTAATATGATCCGAATTTTAGCATGCATTGTATGTTAAGTAAGGGCATAAAAATCACATAAAGAATACTTGCCCTTTTATAAGAACTTAACGGTTTAAATGACATTATTGGTTAGTATAAGATTAGAAGGATGTACGCACTTGACATTTGCTGGAAACCTGGAAATCAGTTTGACATGGTAGCTGCTTTAGTATCGTTTCTGCTTCAAAATCACTTCCTGAATTTTGGGTTCACTTAGACCATGATATAATAGTGTTTCTCAGGTTTAAAACAAGACCAAAAACAGAACAATTGCCTTAGTAGATTATAAGATTTGGCCTTTACAAAAATTATGGACCATTGCGTRCATATAGCATGAAACTTATTGTTTTGTAGTAATGCAACCTAACTGCAACTAGGAATGTAGCTTGTTCTATGGGATTTACCTCGCCTAATTGTGATAAGTAGAATCGAAGATATAACTAAAACACTAGAGGTATGTCATTCTGTCCAGTACCAATACTTACCTGACCTAGTTAACCTACATTTACTACTTTTAGATAATTTTAGTACTTAATTTACATCTCTAACTCTAATTTTGGAATTTGATTTAATATAGAAAAACCTATAAGTAAAACTTTAAATTAATAGATAGTTATTGTATCAACGTACAAATCTAGAACCAATTGAACATCATTCATAGAACCCTCTGAATTCTTTCTGAATACACACCAAACCTCTAGAGTTATTTTGTGGGTAGGTATTTACCCTTTTAAACTTTGATTTCCACTTACGAAATTATCCAAATTTAGGATCTGAATCAAAATCCCTGTGTAATATTGTAAGGATATTTTAGCGGACTTACTAGGAATATCTTCCCACTTTAAGAATTACATCTGTTGGAATCTTACTTGAAGATATGTGTCTCACTTGATTTTAGGTTTCCAGCGAATTCTAGGAAAGCATGTATTCAGGTGAGTTTCCCTAAAGAACTACTTTCTACATAAATGCTTTTTCAAAATGTTTCTCAAGTACTTGTCATTTCGAAATGATTTGTCCAAAAAAGCTTGTTTTACATGTATCTCTCTTTTAGAAAATGAGCATGAAAGCAGAGCACGCATCTTTCCAAAAACTGAATCTGCTTTGCAAGTTCACGACTTGCTTGGAAACACGCTTTGTGTAATATCCTAAATTGATGGAGAGTATTGAGTACTCAATTTGGCAAGCTCTGACTAACTATTCCGGTGACAAAGTACTGTGCTTGGTTGGTCTCTAGTACAAGTACCTCTTAAACTTCCGAACGTCATTATTGAAGTAAGCCAACCCTTGGCCAACGATTGGGATGCTTGTGGTAGACTGGGAATATACGGACAGACACTCATGCCATTGGACACCTAGTTCAGATCGTGGGCTGCCATACCCTTGGTTAGGAGGTTTAACCGATACCAGTTGACTTTTTTTGTACCCAAGCTAGCGAGTACCATTGACTGATACGAAGAGATAAGGTTGAACATTGCATGAGCATTACAAGGAGATAAGGCTAGTATTACTAGACCCCGCATGACGTTGACTCTGTGCTAAAATTGAATTGGGATACCTATTAGAAAYTGACGAGTTTTTAGACGTAGTATTCCCAGTTTCACTCTTGACTTGATCTGGTTATCTAAAAACTATATATTTTTTTGTAAAAGTCTTTTTCTCAAACTATTTTTCAAAGATTTTATTGAAAAGTGTGCTCTCAATTTTGAAATACACAATGCACACATAAGGGACTCAGAACTTCGCTCATAGTTTTCTCATGTTTTAGTGACAGGTATGTGAATGCATTGCGTGAAGATTCAAAAAAATTGAGGACTTGGAGATTTGTCTTTAAACCTATTTGTCCTTGCTGATATTCATCCTTTGGGGATAATTTTGGATGTTTTAGATACTTTATGTAGTGTGACATGACTACCAAGAGGCAAATAACGTCCCGTTCAAACCCAGTGGAACCTAAGGTAATCAGGTTGGGGCTGGAACGCCTGTTAAAAGTCTCGTCGGATACACAGGGATATATTGGCCAAAATGGTGAAAAAATGTACAGAAGCATGATGGACCCTTTCTTTTGTAATTAAGATAGAAATATTTGTTATGTCTTCTTTGGATATTTAGAAATACTCAACTAAAAATATATTCAAAATGATAAATATTTGGATTGTTATCTTGCCCGGTTCATTTTTATTTATTCTATAGCTTGATGAAACTTTTGTGATTTTTAAACAAACCTTGTTTGGTCCTCAAGCTGGTATTAGAGCCATGAAAGTAGATTATACAATAGATGTTCAAATGAACAACATAAGCTTAAACAATGAACACAATATATTTCGGATAATATTTTTCRAACTTGGAACATACGCTCAAGAATGGGGACATGATATACCTATTAGATTTTATAATGATAATAACTTTGTAGATGATGAAGATTGGCATTACGATTCACCCCAAAAAAGGATCGTGTGTTATGTGATCAAATATTTGAAAAAAATATGGTAATAAATAAACAAGTAGAATGTTTGGAAGCAGAAAAATATTACTATTTATCTAAGAAAAGGCATTAGAAGTCAATCTAACCTCTAAACAAATAATGATACCTTTACTATCTAAAAGATATATTCAATATAATTAAACCAGAAATAAGAAATACTATAAGGTCGATACATATAGGAGCTATAGAGATAATTATAAAATCAACATTTAAAGAAGGATTAATACATGCATTGACTTTGCAATAATGGATAATAGAATTCAAAATAGAGAAGAAGCATGTTTAGGACTTCGTAGAGGAAATTTGCAATAGAAATTATTTAATATTTATCCTCGAATTTCTTATCATCTTCAAGATAAAGATTTTGATAAACCTCCAAGTCTTATACAAGATTTTAAAAGAAAACAATTCTTTCGTCAATATAATTGAACCCATTTGATAACATATATGATCTCTTATGCTATATCTAATAGTGACCATTCAGATTACTTTGAAATAAAAGATACTATAAAATTGCCTTATCTATTTAATGAAGTAAGTCAGATACAAACATCTAGTCTTCCTCAAGTACAAGAAAAGAAAATGGACCTTTACAACTAGATCTACGACCAAAACATTAATRGTAACAGATAAAATACTTCCTCGATTATCATTCAACGATACAGGAGCTATTGGAAATTATATTAGTCATATATTATGTTACAATCTACAAAGATATAAACTCCAAGATACTCACCAATATACTAACTTTAATGGAGAAATAAATGAGATAGATGAAGCCATAGAAACTATATTAAGATTTGGTAATGAAAACATTCCAGTAAGATTGTTCGTAGAAAATGAGGGATTTAACGATACATTATAAATAATGTTAAGAATAACATTCTTAGATAATGTATAACCCTTTCAGATTACTCCATATGGAATCAGACTAACATATAATGATAAAATTATTTCTATACCCAGATGACTAGTCCTTATAGTATATATATTCCAATTGGAATTGCTTATAAAGATTACAAGGAAAATTTTTTTTTCAACCTATATAGATAGTAGATCATGATCATGCCTATGTAAATCTGCATGTTTTCCTATAGAATATCATCAAGATTAAAATCCCATAAAAGGAAGAGATATTTCAAACATCTTATTGAAGTCAACAAAAGGAATTAAACAACTGATAATTATATTAAATCATTTTTAATTAAATGTCCTCCTTTCTATTTTTACAATATAGGAAATGATATTTTACGTGGTAATAATTTTCTTTAATTATATTACAAAGTTACTTTCGATACTACATTATATCAAATTACTTTTAAAGCACCTTGTYGACATTTCATTGTAGTCAAATGCCTTAAAAAGGCTTATGGTAAGACCTTTCCTATTACATTTAAATCATGCACAGTCCAACATAGTGGTAGTRGGTATATTGGATATAAAGAAAAACTAATTTTTCCTTAGGGAACTTCCTTGTTACAATATCATTTTAAACAGYTAGAGTTTTCTATGGAATAGATTACTAGTAAGTTAAGATTTTGTTATTAAGATAATCCTTTAAACTTTTGGAATAAAAATCATATAGAAGCAAAATTAGAAATGATAGATAAAAATAAAATAATTAGGGTAAATCCTATGAGATATAATCATGAAGACTACCAGAAATTTAGAAAACAGATAAAAGAAGTACATGATTTAAAATTGATTAGACCTAGTAAATCCCCCCATAGTTCTCCACACTTTATGGTAAGAAATCTTGCAAAGATAATTAAAAATAAAGCCAGCAGAGTCATTAACTATAAAAATTTAAATGATAATACAGTATTTGATGGATATTTTATTCCTCACAAAGAAAGTCTAATAAACAGGACAAGGGATATAAAAAAAGTACGTTCAAAGTTTGATTGTAAAACGGGATTTTGGCAAATTAAAATGCATCAAGATAGTATTCCTTATACTATTTTGTCGAATCAACAAGGCCAATATGAATGGTTAGTTTGGATAAAAAAATGCCTCTCAAATATTTCAAAGGAAAATTGATAATATTTTCAAAGATTATGATTTATCTATGTTTATGTTGATAATATATTAGTCTTATCTAATGATATGACTTCTCGTTTAAAACATTTAGATATCTTTGCTAATTTATGTATTCAAAATGGTTTAGCACTCTCGGAAAGAAAGGCTATATTATTAGAAAACGAGATAGAATTCTTAGGCACATAAATAGATGGAAGAGAAATAAAACTACAAAATCATATACTAGAAAAAATTCCAGCCATTCAAAATAAACTATAGATAAAAAGCAAGTATAAAGTTTTTTAGATATTTTAAATTATGCTTCATATTTTATCCATAATCTAGCTCTTTTAAGAAAACCTTTTCAAAAACCATTAAAAAAGAATAAGATATTTGAATTCAATCCTTATCTAGAAATCAAATAAAGAAAATCAAAGATAAATGTAAAAACTTTCCTAAGTCTCAATTACTCTGGTAATACCCTATAAAGATATCACACAAACAAAAGAAAAAAATTTGTTAGCAGTAGCAAGAAGTTGCCAAAAACTATATTACTTTTTACTTTCTAAAAGGTTTCTATTAAGAACAGATAATACTTAGGTAAAAGCTTTTATCTAAAATAATTTACCTTCAAAACCCGAGTATAAATGATTTATTAGATGACAAACTTTTTTGTCTGAATACACTTTTGATATTGAATTAAATCTAACAAAAATGTTGTAGTAGATCTTCTGATCAGGGATGACAGAATTTATAAAGAAGATCATTGACCTTTAGAAAGATTTAGAAAAATAAGTTGTTTCTATCACAATTACCATTTATGATATTATTGATATTTCTAATCATCCTGGAATGGCTAAAGAAGTTGCAGATCTGCTCTCATCAGAATGCAAGATGATAAATGCCAAGATTGAAAATCGTGAGATAGCAAATAAGATGATTCAAGATTATTAGAGCAAGATTGAATTTCAAAAAATAGATAGTTCTTCTTTTACAGAAGAAAAAATTATTGATCGACATCCTAAGCAAAATTGCTTATGACGATGTTTGGCTAAGACCTCAAAAAGGTCTAAAGATCAGTAGTGAAAAAAATCTAGCAAATACTACCTATCGAAGAATATCAGAACTCGATAGTGGAAGAGTTATATTCTCTTCTTAATACCGAATCTCGATGTATTGATTATTCTAGGATGTATCTTTAAATAATTGTTTACAAGGGTCTTCTTCTAAAGAAATAAGATATTTGTATGTTTTCAGAGTAGTCAATTCGATATATATCAGCTGTCCTGATTTTCAAAAAATTGGAGCATTACCACAATGGATCGAGGAAGGAATTCATGATTGCTATTTTTATAACCCCATGATAAGTCCAAAAGATATTCTTGTTTTAAAATTTTTATCTGCTGGACCAGATTATTATCAAGAAGGCAAATGTCTTGCCTATTATTTCATACAACTAAGCAAAGTTGATACCTTCTCTATCCATGCTGGAGGAATAAAGAAAGAGTTTATCAAATTTAATCATAAAGATATTCATTACAAAAGARCTATCGGACTCAAAGTTGTTTTACAAGGAATGGAAGCCAGCTTCGAAAAAGGATTTCGCACGTATGGAGGAAAGAGAATGTACTCCCCAATAATGATGTCACCTGCAAAAGTCACACCTCCTGCAACACATAATTAATTATCTGGAGACTAAAATCAAATTCATCGATAAAGGAATAATCAAGTCCAGACTGCAGGCTCAAGAAATATTATGTCAGTTTAGGCAACACATCAAGAATATGTGTCCAGCCTATTTTCCACAAAAAGAAAAAGAAGATACACCTATTCGGCATAATGCTTATTTAGATAGTAACTGATAAAACACCACTATTGTCCATAGCTAGACAAAGAATAAGCTAACAACAAAAAGGATGAAATATTGATATGGCGACATCAAACACTATGCAGCAATGATAGAAAAAGCCAAAAAAGGCTTTATAGCTGTCCAAGATATTTGTGTAAAGATTAGTTTAGAAAAAATTGAAGTTCGAATTTTAATTCTGGCAACTAGTATAAATAGCAGTAAGGTAGTTTGCAAAAGGCATCGATTAGAATCGAGCCTCCATCTCTCTGGTAGTATATCTTGGAAGATATAAAAGTGTGTATTTTCTAAATACTCTTTTTAGACTTTAGGAAATTTTTCTTTATTTTTTTTACAAAAGAATATCCTTCATTTCTTACTATCTTTAAAATCTTGCGCCTGGAGTTACCTAAGGATATCAGGTTGGGGCTGGAACGCTTATTAAAAGTCTCATCGGATAACATGGATATATTGATAAAAATGGTAAATAAAGATATCGAAGCATGATGAACCTTTCTTTTATAATTAAGATAGAAATATTTGTTATGTCTTGTTTGGATATTTAGAAATACTCCACTAGTAATATCTTCAAAATGATAAATATTTGGATTGTTATCTTGCTCGATTCATTTTTTGTTATTTTACAGATTGATGAAACTTTTGTGATTTTTTAACAAAACCTTGTTTAGGCCCCAAGCTAGTGTCAACAAGAATATCTTTGGGACTTATTGTGGGGTTATGAAAATAACAACCATGAACTCCTTTCTTGATCAAATATGGTAATGCTCCAATTTCTAGAAAATCAGGAGAATTGAGATATATCGAATTGACTGCTCTGAAGTCATACCAATATTTRATTTCTTTAGGAGAAGATCCTCGTAAATAATTTATTCAGGGATACATTCCAAAATAATCAACGTAAATAATTTATTCAGGGATACATTCCAAAATAATCAATATATCGAGATTCGATATTAAGAAGAGAATATAACTCTTTCATTATCAAGTTCTAGTCTTCTTCTCCAGGTAACAGAGTATCTGTTAGATGTTTTTTTCTATTGATCTTTAGACCTTYTTGAGGTCTTAGAAAAACATCCCTATAATCAGAACTTTCTTGCTTAGGACGATGATCAATAGTTTTGTCTTCTATAGAAGAACAACTGTCTATTTTTCAAATTCAACCTTTCTATAATAATCTCAAACCATCTTATTTGCTATCTTGCAATTCCCAATCTTGGCATTTATCATCTTGCATTCTGATAAGAGCAGATCTGCAACTTCTTTAGCCATTTAAGGAAGATTAGAAATATCAATAATATTAGAAATATTATCTTTGATAGAGATAACTTTTTCTCTAAATCTTTCTATAGGTCAATGATCTTCTTTATGAATTCTTGCATCTCTGGTCCGTAAATCTTTTAAACATTTTTGTTAGATTTAATAATTTCAATACCAAAAGAGTATACTGACAAAATAGTTTGCCATCTAATAAATTGTTGATACTAGGGTTTTGAAGGTAAATTATTTTAGATAAAAGGTTTTACCTGAGTATTATCTGCTCTTAATAAAAATCTTTTAGGAATTAAAAAGTAATATAGTTTTTGGAAACTTCTTACTACTACTAAAAATTCTTTTTCATTTATCTAGTTTGGCTATCATTAAATGTACCAGAACAATATCTTCACAAACTTTATCCTATCTTTTCTTTATTCATAATATAATCTATTCTTTTTAAAATTCCACTCCAAAAATACTCAAAGACATCTATTTCTATAATTAAGTCATCATCATCTCTAGCCAACTGTAGCTTAGAAATGTGTCAAGTCCTTTTCAATTGCCTCTACAGGTGTATGGGCTTCTCTAGATTTTAGATAATATTTCCAAAGATTATGATGTTATCTATGTTTATGTTGATGATATGTTAGTCTTATCTGATGATATTACTTCTCATTTAAAACATCTAGATATCTTTGCTGATTTTTGTATTCAAAATGGTTAAGCACTCTTCAAAAGAAAAGCTAAATTGTAGAACTTTAGACAATTTAAATTCAATGATTAAAGTCAAAGGTATAGACAATCTAGAAGTTCAATGATTAAATTCAATTTTGATGGAAAATGGAAACCTTGATATGCATGATATTGTTCTTTTTCTACAATTTCCATTTAAATAAGACATATTCATGTGCAAGTACAATTTCACCATATTCAAGTGTAAGTACAATTTCACATATGTTCTTTATGCTCATAAGAAACAAAATTGGTAAAGTAACCATTAACTTAAAACTCATTCTATTTCAAATTAAATTAGATACATTAAAACATAATGCATCATTACATGGCTACATCAAAAGGATTACAATCCAWACAAACCAGCAGAAGTACAATCTGACAAGAACTGTGGGTATGATTATAATCTTAGGATAAAATACAACTCCCATAAACAATAGACTAAGGGTAGTAGTGCTACTCTAGCACTTGACCTTCCTAGCTCTCATTCCGAGCACTCGATGCCTAAAAGTCTATCTCTGCCACTACAAAAATAAAGAAAAACTATGAGCACTAACCTAGTAAGTTTTGCATGTGTGCAGTGTGTATTTAGGAAACACATGTTTAGGGTTTTAATAAAAACTGTATCACTATTGAAAAGACTTRTGGTAGATGAAGTATTTGAAAAGAGTAGACTCAAAACATTTTGAGAAGAAAACACACAATCAGGAACTGTAACTGCAAAGTGAAACTTTGCAGGGTCTAGTGATACTAGTCTTATCACCTCGTAAACATGCATGCATTTTTCAACCTTATCACCTATTAATAATCAATGGTACCCGCTAGCTAGGCCACAAAAAGTTGTCAACTGCTCTCAGTTAAACCTCCTAACCATAAGGTATGGAAGCCCACAACCCGACATGTATGCCAGTGCCGTAAGTGTTTGCCCATGCATTCCCAGTATGTCACAAACATCCCAGCGTTGGCCAAGATAGGCTTACTCTGATACTATCATTTCGAAGTTTAAGAGGTACTCATACAGGGGACCAACCAAGCACATCTGCCAAACTAGTTAGTTAGAGCTTGTCAATTGAGTACTCAATACAATCCCTCAAATTAATCAATCAATCAAAAGATGATCTCATAACAAGTTTTTCAAAATATAGCTTTTGTTAGTCTAAAATAGAGATAACAAGTTCGTTAAAAGTCTTTCCTAAACCATTTTTATTGAACAAGTTTCTAAAAACACATTTGTCCTACGTTTTTCAAAAAATGTTCTTTATACAAGAGTAGTTTGAAAATAATTTTGCAAAAAACATTTTTGAAAAAGAGAATTTTGAAATACTTTTGAGGGAAAACAATTTAAAATCATTTTTAAGCATACAAGAATGGAAAAATCTACTCAAAGTATGCTTGAATAAAATAAGTACATTTTGAGAGTTTTAAAAATTGGAGAAACCTACGATGATTGAAAATAGTGATCTAGAGTATAAAGCAAAAATCGCACATTTTGGTAAGTTGAAAGATCGGAAGGAACTCACCTGTAAGTTTGATTAGTCAAAAATTATATTCTTTTTCATTTCCTAAAATAATGCACGAGAAATATCCTTAGTAATTCATCATGATAAATGCACCCTATTCATAACTTAAATCACTATTCATAATAACTCCACTTTTATCATTTGGCGAGTAAAAATCATTTTTATGAAAATATATACTTTTTGGACTAAATTAAAAGATTTTAAAATTGTATAGTACACATAATTACTTAGAGTAAATATATAGTTCAAACGTCAAGAACCTTTAGGATAAAATGATAGGTTTTTGTGAAACCAGTGGATGGACGTCTTGTGGTATTTTGAGCATATCTCCCAAAATACTTAGATTGTTCGAATGAAATTGATGGAAAAATACTCGCAAATTATTAAGGCTTAAAACCATGGAAAACACTGAGCTTAAAACGACTCACATAAATCTCTGAATTGTAGACAAACACCCAACTCATGTTCAATAGTCTAGATTCACCACATTGCAAAGGTCAACTCGTAATTTGAGTTTTACTCGTGAAAATGAGACAAAATTAGTAGTGTCTTCTTCCTAGGATCCATGGCTTTTGTGACCTTATCATAATCAAAATTTCACCAAGATTGCTATGACACGTAAACTGTAGGTAAAAATTATGGTTCGTCTAGTACAAACCCTAATGGTAAAATCCTATATTTTCTAAGGTTTGTAACTTGTATCAACCAACCGAAATGCCAAGTAAACATTCTATAATCATAAAATAAGAGAACCATAATCATGATCTTAGAACACGCATGCAAAACCCCTGCAAAACTCTCATGCAAAGAACTCTAGACCGAATCACACTCGTACACACCGTATGCACAATCCACAACATTCAAAGCTTAATAATTCTAAATTCATCACCACTATTGCTCACCTGAAATTGTAGTAAAGGAAAGGGCTAATAATGTGAGCTTTGGACATGCACAAGCGAAGGAGTGATGAGGTAACGATTGTGCTAATAGAAAGGCTAAGAGCTTAGTTGGGAGAAGGAGTTTTTTCGGCTGTCTTGATAGAAGGGGCAAAGATGAGTTTTCAGCTGTAATAGAGAAGGTTTTGATCATGCTTTTTGGTGGGATTTTGGAGTGAACTTAAGGCTAGAAAGAATGGGCAGACATTTCAAGGTTGACAGGCTTGAGGATCGGGCCAAGATAGCAGAGAAAAACCATAGTTTCTTTGCTGGTTTTGTGAGACATAAACATGTGCAAATTGGTAGCTGTCTATCTCTCATAGCTTCTCACTTCCTAGCTTGATACATCACATAAATATGTGTCCCTTTTCTGCCTGAGTAATGTTCTCCTTAGGACGGCACAACACCATGCAGAACAGCTATGATTTATAGCACATCTCACACCAAAAAGTCAGCACACACACAACTCCAACGGCTGAGATGTTTAGTGGCCAAAAACTCACCTAAGCTTGACACATATGCACACATATACCCTTCCAATTTCATGCCAAATGTCCCTCATGCAATGGGAATGATCAAGGTCTAGGATTGAATCAAGGGAAGAGATCAAATGGTTGAGAAGGAAATGAAGAACAATTCGGTTATAAGGGAGTAAAAATAGGAATAAAACTAATAAAGTAATATTTTATTTAGGGAGAAACTAATATAGTTTTTAAGAAATATATAGAGTTTAAAAAATAAGTATAATGAAAAATCTATTTTTGTAGATAGAGTAAAGTATAAAACTATCAAAGCCAGAAATTTTTAGAAAAGAGTTTTCGAAATTCAATTAAGGTGAGATTATGTTTCGGGTTTATTCTAACTATTATCCAAATTCAAGGCCTAAATTATCCTAGTTCTAAAGGCTTAAAATAATTCTACATTCAATACCATAAACTGAGTCAATTTCTATTTCCTCGAAAATTTGGGTCATTACATCAAATTTTTGGTATTAATATACTTGAAAACTATGCATATTATGGACATCTATGTTCTTATTAATTCTGTTAATAATATGTATATTATATAAAAAATTTAGGTATAGAGGTTGAAGGGTAATTATAATAGTTGTGTTTTGTTAGAAAAGAACCACTCTAATTGTTAAGTAAAAATCTATTCAGGCCATAATTAACATCCATAGTCGAGTACCATAGTCAGTAATGTCATAGTAAACATTACCTATAAAAATAATCTCATTGGCGGAGCTGATATGAACCCAGTTCAGGCATGGGACATGTGGGCTAACAAATTTTAAACCAGAAGCTCATTTATTGATTTTAAACGAGCTCAACCAAGATAAATTTGTGTGGGCTAAAAAATTGTAAACCAGAAGCCCACTTATTGATTTATGAACTATATGACTAGCAAATACATATAACAAAATTAATTTTGATCATAAAACCGTTTTTGGCTTTGTTAAAAGAATTCTTGCTCTGATAGAGATAAAATTTCATGGATTGTTAAATCCATAGTCAATATCCATAGTTGCATATACATGTTGTGTATGATACGATTTGACCTAATTAATGACAAAAAATTAATGTTATTTTCCATAAATATTACTTATTCAGTATCCCGAAAATATTCACTATAATACTTGGCAACAACTGACCATAACCAAATTTCTATAACTTTCATAATGTAGTTTAGGAATTACATCTCTTCCATAATTCTCATTATCATCCATCAATGAATAAAGGTTGGACATTCAAAGAAAATGGGGTTAGCAGCAAATATTAGAGGGAGTAACTAGCTCTATTTAGCTCGCTAGGTTTTCCTTAGCAGATGGATAAGATTTCTTGTCCTTGTGTTAAATGTGTAAATGGACGCTGAACAACTACTGAATCTATCGTTGAGCATCTTCTTAACCATGGTATTTCGACTAGTTATACACAATAGTACTACGATAGTGAACCGTCTTTGACAGATCCTATCAATACAGTTTAATATGGAAGTCAAGTTGGGTGCGAGGGTAATCAAAATGTRAGAGAGTTTATACAAGACATAGCATACGGATATGAACATTTAGAAAAAATAGATAATCAAGTCCATGATTTGACTGCAACAAGGTTTTATAAGATATTAAAAGAAACTGATGAACCACTATTCGACCGATGCAAGATGCATAGTAAATTGTCTTTCATTCTAGACTTATTCCAGAAGAAGTGTTTAAAAGAATGGAATAACAAATCTTTCAAAGATTTGCTAGGCACGCTTAGAGAAACATTACCAAATTGTGAACAATTACCAAGTTCATTATATGAGGTGAAGAAGCTAATTGGCAAACTCAAATTCGGTTATGAGAAAATTCACACTTATACTAATAATTGTATATTTTTTTGGAAGGACATTCCGATTGCTCTGTTTGTGGTGCTTCAAGACAGGTTGAAGGTGGAAATCAAGTCATGATGATCCATCTACGAGGACTTAAAAAAAAAAAAGAAAAGTATTGAAACCAAGAAAGGTTTTGCGTTAGTTTCCTTTAAAATCAAGACTGCAAAAATATTTTATGTGTTCCATGACTACCTTATTAATGTGATGGCATTCTGATGAATGAATAGATGGTGGGATGTTAAGGCATCCAGCTGGTGCTCGTGCATGGAAACAATTTGATGCTATGCACACTAATTTCTTGCAAGATCCACGTAATGTTTGAATTGGATTGGCGAGCGACGGGTTYAATCCTATTAGAAGTTGAATGTCAATCATAGCACTTGGCCTGTTGTTTTATGTGTGTATAATTTTCCCTCGTGGTTGTGTATGAAATAGCCTTGCTCATACTGTCAATACTACTACCTTGTCCTGAGTCACAATCAAATAAGATTGATGTATATCTGCATCATTTGATTGATGAGTTGATTCACCAGGTGAATGGTCTTGCCACTTATGATGATCATCCAAAGATTAATTTCTATAGGCAAGCTATTATCATGTGGACTATTAATAACTTCCTAGCATACAACATATTTCAAGGTTGGAACACCAAAAAGCATTTTCCTACTTGTCTCGTGGTTTTGGTACATATTCACAATGGTTAACTCATGGTGAGAAACATTATTTCCTTGGCCATCGTAGATTTTTGCTGCCTGAACAACATTACAGGCGTGATAGGTGTAACTTCAATGGCAAACCAAAGTGGGGAGAAGCATCGAATATGGTAAGTAAGGATAATGCATTAGATCTATTAAGTAGTGAACATATAGTGCATGATAAGAATGGAAACATTGTTTCATCGATTGGTACGTGGAGAACAAATAGTAAATTTTGGTCTTTACCTTATTGGAAAGAAAAATTGATTTGCCACAATCTTGATGTTATGAATATAGAGAAAAATGTTTAAGACAATATTTTGGGCACATTGGTGAATGTTGAGGGGAAATCCAGAGACATCTTAAACTCTCAACTAGACATTCAAAAAATGAGGCAAAAGAAGAGAGGAGCTTCCAATTGGAAAGCTTCTACTACCTCCAGCTTGTTACACAATGTCAAATGGGGAAAAGCATCAAATGTTGCAATTATTGAAAAGTATGAAACTGTCAGATGGTTATTCATCAAATATCTCTAGATGTGTGAAATTAAAATATTGGAAGCTAATAGGACTAAAGACACATGATTGTCATGTGTTGTTGCACGATTTGCTCAATGTAGCTATTAGAGGAGCTGTGAAAGAAAGTGTGACTCGAGCAATAATTGAATTTTGCATTTTACTTAAAATAGATTTGTTCCAAAATTTTAAGTGGAACATGCATTAAAGAGCTCGAATTACAAATTGATCAAACACTTTCACGAATGGAAATCATCTTCCCCCATCGTGTTTCACAGTAATRGTGCATTTGATCGTTCATTTTGCAACGGATATGAAGTTAGCAGGTCYAGGATGTTCCCACTCGAGAGGTGTAGTCAACAACTATACTCAATTTCAGGGTTTGTTTCATTGAATGCATGTATATAGATAAGACAATTTTATTGTGTATTGTTACAAAAGTTGATATTGTTCCCCATGAATTTGAGAGTAACAACATTCTACTGCATGATAAAAGCACGATCAACTTTCATTCTCGACTATGGTAACATTTACGGAAAGAGGTTTTCTTAACTACAATTTTCACTGGTTACAAATACTTGAGCACACTTTAGGGATATGTAGGTAAAAGTTATCCAGAGGGATCAATTGCAGAACAGTACATACTAGATGAGTCCATAGCTCATTGCTTAAGATATTTTGAAGACCATGTTGAAACAAGGTTCAATTGCCCGTCGAGAACTGATGGTAATTTAGGAAGTAATAACACACATAAAAACCCTTTCATTGTAATTCTCGACCATCCAATAGGAAAAGCAGACAATTTAATTCTTGACGACATGATATAAATGCAAGATCATCGAGTTGTCCTCTACAATTGTGACTCAGTATCTGCATTCATTGAGTAGACATATCAAGCTCTTTATACAATTAATTGTGAAAAACATATATTACTGATATATTTTAATTAGCACTTCAATCAATTACTTTTAGGAAGCACAATTCTCACATCAAGTGAATTAAATAGAATATGAATTGTAAGTGTTCCATGAATGAATACGAGTTAGAATCACATCATAAGGTGACCTTCAATACGTGGTTCCATGATCAAGTGAGTCTTGATTTATATGAATTATCCAGTCAATCTCRTCCATATTAACTACTATATGCTTTATTCGACTATAATGAAATCATGATTTATTTACAAGTTTATAGGTTGACCGAGATGATAGGCCCCAAGTTAATATTCAGATTACATGGTTGGTCGAGGTTCAACTAAAGTTATACTGAGATTTAAAGGGTACACTGTCGCAGGTTTCAGATACCATACTAAAGAGATAAAGGCCAGGAGGATAATTGGGAGTAGTGGAATGGTTGTCACAATAGAAATATCCCTGAGAGATAACCAAGTTGAAAATTACAGTGTCATAAATGATATTATCGAACTGAATTATTATGAACGATTTAGAGTTGTGTTGTTCAAGTGCGATTGAGTGGATATAGAGGGAGGAAAGGGCGTCAAGTGARACAAATTTGGATTCACACTCATTAATATGTCTAGATCAGTTCAATAGGGTAAAGGCCAACCACTGAACTATTCGTTGTGACATCACAAGTCAAACAAGTATTCTATGAACAAGATCATTTAGAGAATTATTGGCATGTAGTTGTAAGAACTAGGCCTCATGATCTTTTTGGCATAGGGATGAGGTGCCAATTGCACCAAATATCCAACTCAAGGATACCGATGAGGTCATACAAAATAGTAATTTTMATATGATAGTTGTCATTTGGGTACAAATGGATATAGATAGCACACAGGTGGTGTTCAAGAGAGAGAGATGAAGAAATTAATCCATCTTCGAATGACGAATTGTAATATTGTTAATCAAAGGTCATTGTTATATTGAACTTGTATTTATTTTTCACAATTAAATTGACATAATCGACCAGCATGCCCAATAATGCTTGCATGCATGAAAAACAACACCAGTTTCCTACGCATATAGTTTTCTATACAATATTTAAATCTTAAAAATTCAAATGAAAAGGTAAGTAAATAATTCATAATTTGGGGAAACCAAAACACATCATAATGCACAACTATGAGTATTTCTATACATTATTTAAATCTTAAACATTCAATTGAAAGGTAAGCATATCAGAAAATCAAGTAAGTAAATCAAAGTCTTAGTAATTTAACCCAAAATTAGGTAACTCCGTCTTTTGTCTTCTTCTACCCCACTGTAAGAAAAGCCTAACCGAACCCCTAATCCAATTCCCTTGTTTCATTCATATCTCTAACCCTCTCAAACCTGAAACATTGTAAACATACTCGAAACCTTTGCTCGACTATACAACCTACACTCAGCTATGATCGACAACAGCGACTAGAGTTCGCACTAAGACCATCTCATAAGCTTCATGGAGCACCAACTGCTGAAGACATTGAGGCTCTAAGGGAGACCATCCCCTTTTGGAAAGGATAAGGACCCCAAGTCCAAAAGAATTCAAGCATAATGCTATAGAAAAATCTCAGTAATTCCTATGCAAACTATTCGAAGGAAAAATTTGAAGGTGTACTATGTTGCAAAGAAATTCTCCATTGTAAGGTGTCAAATTTTGATCAATTATAGCTTCCATTACTGAAATAATTACTTAAATTTCAAGAATGGGATAAGTTGTTTTCATAGGATTTGTATTATGAAAGGGTAGTCTGACTATTTTATGCAAATATGTGGAATGAGAGCGATAAGAATAGGAATTGAGTGATTAACTCTTAGGTGAAGGGGGTAAAAGTTAGGTTGAATGCAAAGACTGTTAATGAAATTTTTGGCTTAGTTTATAGGGGCTTTTACATTGATGAAGTTGATGAATATGATAGTAATACATCAGGCCTTACWAAGGCAAAACTATACAAATTTYTTTATTGGCATCYAACAAAAGTTAATTTGAGCAATATGGATCTCAGTGCGAGATTGGTAGCGCTCATTGTTGCTCAATTTGTTCAATGTCGATTGAGGAAAGAAAATACAGTGAGTGCTTAGGCTCTTACTTACAATGTTTTAAAGGTTGAAAAGATTAATTTTGGTGTTGTGTTCATGATCAACATTGAGCTTTCTCTATCTAGCGAGAAGAAGCTACATATGGTTGCTTATTGCCAAAGATTTTTGAGCACTTTGGGTAGATCTAGATGACAAGACTGATGTTCTTAGGAAAAGAGTTCTTTGGACTAGAAACATTCAAGCAATGAGGTCAAAGAGAAAGAAGTAGCAAGAAAATTTTGACAATCTTCATGACGATGTGGTTGAGCATGGTGTTGAGCATAGCAATAGTTCAAAATCTACAGCAATGATTTCAAAGCTTCAACAATTGAGGAAGGTTTATTGAAGATCAAGGGAAAGGTTGAAAAAATAGAGAGCAGGCAAAAGATTTCTAAGACAACTTTCAAGAAGTTCAAAAAGGAAGTGAATGAAAATTTCAAAGAAATCAAAGAGATAATCATGCTATACATGTCAACCGAGATAAAGCCATAAGTTATACAAAGAGAACCCTAGATTTGAATGGAGAAGAAGAGGAAGAAATTGAAGATTGAGTTCATTTTTTCCGATGATGCCTTTGTTGAACAATATTTTAGCCGATTTAATTCCAATGTCTTTGTTGAACACTATTTCATTTTAGGGATGATGTTTATTTGTTGGTTTTATATGTTTCATTAATGGTTTTCTTATGTAAGTCTGTGAGAAATTATTTTAATCATGTAAGTTACTTTTGTTAGAAAAGAAGCTCTTTAATGGTCAAGGAAAAAATCTGTTCAAGCCATAAATGACGTTCATAGTCAACTATGGTAGTCATCTATCTCACATTAATTTGTATCAATTAAAAATTATTGGGTATTGGAATGCACTCGATTTTTAAAAAAATAAAATTAGTTGGTCCATAAAATTGGACTAATCATGTGTCGGCTACAAAAAATGCAAACCAGATGCCCGTGATTTGATTTGTTAAATAAATGTATGGGTGCAGTCAACATGTGTGGGCTGAGCATGTTGGGCTATAAAAAATCAAAGTTAACAAGAGCGCATGATAATCCATAGTGGCATACCCAATAGGCATCATTGACCAAGGTATAGAGATAATATTAAATTGTGAATCAAAATAAATTATAAAATTTAAAGACAATATTTAGGCCAACGTATGATGAAATATCGTCGCCAAACGCCGTCTAATATCGTGATTTGTAACGACCTTTAATATCAACATATATTAAACGTGGACATAATATGTGTTTATGGCAACAAATAGTACAAAAGTCGTTCATATATCTCTCCTCAATTCCAAATATAACAACTTTTTATAAATGTTGTTCAAATGTTATAATATCTAGTGTTTAGGCAACTAAAGAAGAAATGTCGTCAGCATATGTCACAACAAATTGTGATTTCTTACAACCTTTAACACCCAYGTATATGAAATATTGGCATAACATGTATTTTAGGCAACACATAGTGCAAACTTCATTCTAAAATGTYGTTTCAATTCAATCTAGAGGTGACTAAAGAGGAAATGTCGCCCCTATAATCGTCATATCTATTGTTTAGGTGACTAAAGAGTAAATATCATCAGAATATGTCACCCAATATCATGATTTTATACAACCTTTAATGCCCACGTATAGGTAACATTGCCATAACATTTGTTTTTGCCAACATATTGTGCAAAAGTTGTTCTAAAATGCCACCTCAATTCAATCTAGAACGACATTTTATATATGTCATCATCATATCTAGTCTTTAGATGAATAAAGGTGATATATCGTCTGCAAAAGTCGTTTAATATCATGATTTCTTACGAAATTTAATGCCAGCATATATGAAACGTTGACATAACATGTTTTGCTATCAACACATAGTGCAAATGTCATTCTAAAATGTCACCTCAATTCCACATATAAAGACATTTTACAAATATCGTCCAAATGTCATCTTATCTAGTGTTTACGTGACTAAAAGGAAAATGTCACCAACATATGTTGTCAAATATGATATTCTATTATGACATTCTTACCAACACATATGAAATGTTGGAGATATTAATTTTATGCCAACACATCTTATGATGTTGTCTCAAACCACTTATGATGTTGTTTCAGCAAATGTTACTACATATGTCATCACAAATAGTATTATGGTGACGCATAAAAAAACACCATTTGCAGACAACATCTTATGTATGTATATAATGAATTGTGTTTGAAGTGTCGGCGTAGATCATTAAAAAAGATCTATGCCTATGTTTTGTCAAAAATGTCATGAAATATACGTTTTCATAGACCCTTTTTGACGTAGTGAAATCTTCATGGATGATTTTTCAGTCTTTGGAGAGACATTTGATGATTTTTTGTTCAACTTGGAAAAGGTGCTGGAAAGATATGAAGAGACTAATTTAGTTTTCAATTGGGAAAAGTTTCATTTTATGGTGCATGAAGGTATTGTTTTAGGTTGTAGAATTTCCAAAAAAGGAATGGAAGTTGACAAGGTAAAATTTGAAGTTATTCAAAAATTGCCACCACCTTCAACTATAAGAGGAATCAGACGCTGTCTTGGGCATGTTGGATTTTACCAAAGGTGTATCTAGGACTTCTCAAGGATTTAAATACCCGTGTGTCCATTACTGTAGCAAAATATGTCATTCAACTTTGTTTAATGTTGTAGCAAAGCATTCCAACAACCTAAACAAGCACTTATGTTTGCTCCTATTATAGTAACACCTGATTGATCATGCCATTTGAACTAATGTGCAATGCTAGTGATTATGCAGTAGGTTAGTTGTAATATTCAATATTTCTTTTTTATGGATTTTTGTTTGATCGTGCGAATTTGTTAGCCAACTAGGGTTGAATAAATTTCTATGTGGTTGTTATTTTGATAAGTACGGAATTTTCATATTTATCGGATTAAGATCCTTAGCTAGTTAGAGGCTCGACTAGTGGGCCTATTCATTTCTCAGTCGGAAGCTAGATTTTTATCGAAAGAAAGGCCCGTTGAATTTAATTTAATGAATTGGGTTAGTTACGGATGGGAAGGATCGAAAAATTTGGGTTAGGGCCCAAATTTAAAAAAAAAAAAAAACCAAAACCCTAAGTCTTCTTCTGCTTCCTCATTATGCCACTGCCGCTCACTCCCAGGAAACCCTAACCCAACCTATCCGTCGCTACCATTTCTCCCTTTGCCTACCCGATGCCGCTCGTCGTGGCCTTTCCTTTCTCCTTCTCCTCTCTCCCTCTTCTCTTCCCTTCTCCCACTGCCGACACTCGAAATGGCCGCTCATCACACAGGAGTCCCCTGCCAAATCCATCCCTTCCAGCCGGTGCTCGCAGCACGCATCGTCGGTATTCTCAGAGCCGCCACCAGATCTGCTCGTATTAGATTTGTGGCTGCTCGGAGAAGCATTGCAACGCGACCCGCACAGCCAAGCTCCTCGCTGTTGAGCATTGTCCATCCTCGACTGCTGCTAGCCCCCGTTTCTAGTCACACTATGACAGGTTGCTGCACTCCAGAGGTGCGTGATTCGAGTCTACCAGAGTTGCCATAGTCGCGCTTAGAACCGCGAGTGCTCACCACTTGGCTRTCACCGCTGCTATCCATTTTTTCTAGTACTGCTTGCCTGATCTGCTCACCAGGTCCACACACGCAGCTACAACTCTCCAAATCCACGCGTATTACCCACCGCTTGGATGTTCTRTTGAGCAGCCAGCCTTTCTRTTTTGCCTCCCACTGGTTGTCGCTCAACCAGATCTGCCTTCATCTTCTTCTTCTTCTCCTTTGCTCGACGTGATCTCTTCTGTCCACCGGTTGCGACTTGCGATTGCCATCTAAAGAAGCTTGATCAGTCCAGCAACAACACAGAGGTTGAGTCCTCAATTGCTATCGCCAGTTCCTTCATCTTGCAGGCCAGATCCACCAAGTCCGACCAGATGCCATTGCTATTCTAGTCGTCGTCCGAGATCGTCGGAGGGCTGAACCCTTGCTGGCAATTTGCCAGCTTCCAAAAATAGCAAGCACCCAGTCGCTCCATGCCTAGGTGCCAATGCCYAGACGCCCAGATGCCCAGGGCTATTACGCGCGCCGTTTGAGCACACACTCGAGAATCCAATAACATTTTCTGAGACACTTGGATTTTGTAGATTTAAAAGGTGAAAACATTAATATTTGGTATTGAAATTTATGACCTATGAAATTATATCCTAAAGTAAAATTTTGGGAGAACATAGATTAAGTTTAATACTCGAGCTAAGGGTTTGAAGTTGTACCTTAAGGACGTGATAATTGGTAATGTGGGAAGTAAATATGGATTCATAATTGGCAATTGACATTGTTGGAATAAACCCTGAATATCTAAGTTGGGACAATCATACTAAATGGACTTTCTTTTTGTAATCAAAATTAGGTCATTTGGAGCGCCTTAACGTTGAGAACAGTCGAAGGATTTAAAGAAACCTTTAACGTAAAGGACTTCGAGTAAGTAAATTCTCTCATTCTCATTGAGATATATGTGTTGTATGTTATATGGTGGCGGTATGGGATTGTGTTGTGAGATGTGTTAATTGTGTGGAATGATTTGTACGTGTTTCATATCTTGTACCCCTTTTTACTTCGGATGGTATGTTAAATATAGTTGTATGCATTTCATGTCACGGGCATGTAGTTAGTGTTCTAYATCATTTCTGGCATGAGCCAGTCATACATTTAGAAAGTGAATGGTTTAGGAAATGAAATTTTGGAAGGGAATGTGTTTTATGAATTGTAACGTGTTCGGGAAAATGTTAAAGTTTTTGGAAATGAGTGTAAAGCTAGCCATGAAGGATGTGAGTGGAAAATGGGGCGTGGGGACAGGCGCACTCGAATCGACCCTCGGGGAGGGTAGGTAATGATTCACCTTAGGGAGGTGAAGAGATGAAAGAATGTTAACCACTCTGCTGTACTACCGGTAGGAATTTAATCGAGTTCCAAATAACAATGGCCCGCTGCAGAGCCTAATGGCTAGGCATTACACTCAGTGAGCTCACGAATGTACTGAAATGAAAGGTTTTTACAAAGTTCTTGCATTTTTGAAAGGAAACAATTTTATGGAAAGGTTAAACAAGGAAATGATTTGAAAGTTTTTCATTGAGAAAGTGAGATTTTATAATTCATGACATGTAGGGCATGTCCATGCATTCATGCATGAGATTTACTTACTGGGCTTTATAGCTCATTCCATTTCTCTCATTTTGCATTTCAGGTGATGTGTAGCTAGATGGTGCGAGGAGGTCGCTTGTGGGCAAACCAAAATACCCTAAAGTTATTTTAAATGAATGTTATGGATTAAGATGATTATTGATTAGAATGGTTTTTGCTTGTTATTAAGTATTTCTTTTTTGTTTAAATTCTTTTAGGTTTCTGCAAATTCGTATCAGTGAGCAAATGGTGACATTCTCGGGTTAGGATAAGGTTCCTAATTTGGGGGTGTTATATTAGTGCTAGGACAAAGAAAGGAAAAGTTGTTTCATCTAATATACTATGCCACCAAAACTCTCAATAAGGCAACATAAAACTACACCACCACTGAGAGGGAGCTGCTTGTGGCAGTGCTCGCATTTGAAAATTTTCAATTTGGGGGGAACAAAGGTGATAAAGTTCATAGAACACCAAGCAATTAAGTATTTGATCTCGAAGAAAGATGTGAAGCTTCGATTGATTAGATATATACTATCGCTTCCTAAGAATACCTTTACAGGATTTGGGACACCTAGGCCATTAATTAGTGGTGACGGATCACTTTTTTGCAATAAAATGATAGAAAATGTGTTAGCCAAATATGCTATCAAACATTAAATCGCCACAACATACAACCCTCAAACCAGTGGTCAGATATAAATCTCTATCATAAAGATTAAGAGAACCTAGCAGCTGAAAAGGTTACATCATGGTCTTAGAGTTAAAGACTCGGTTCATAATGATTCAAATAAAAATAATAAGGAATTGAAGACGAAGATTGAAAAACTCATGAAGGTATAATAAGCTTGATCATTCTTTAATCCTTCTGTCTTCTTTTCCTTCCAAAATGCTTCTTCTAACTCTTCCAATGTGTTCTTCAAAGTATGATAGGTTGATTTCCTAAACCATGGCCAAAACTTATGTATTTATATCTTCAAAAGATGCAAAAATGAAAAAAAAAAATCAAAAATTACACTAGCCAAAGCAAGCCTCAAACAGGAGCGATTTTAGCCAAAGAGGTGCTATTTTAAGCTCTCCAAGCTAAACAGGCACCATTTTAAGCTCTCCTCCGCGCCGTTTTTCCTATGGATGCAATTATTAAAATCGTAACACACGATCAGGTGCCATTTTGAGCCAAACAGGAGGCCTATTTGAGCTTTCATTTCATCAATTTTGTTTCCAAACGTATTCGAGACTTATATTGTCATTATTAGCCCTTAAAATAATCATTTTATTACCTACAAGGATAAAATAGGAGAGTTGTGATATATTTACTTACAAACAATATTTATATCTATATTTCTACCAATTTCATCCTCAAAAACCCTAATATATATAAATATGAAAATAATATATCAAAATCGCCCATGCTTAGATTGTTGTTTGTCCCTAAGCAACAAACAGAAATAAGAAGACCAGATGACATGACACAAAAATAGAACAAAAAGCAACAAACTTTAGCACCTGCTAATCATCGACATTAACATATGATAATCCAATCCACACATCATAAAACTACAAAMAACTCACGTATCAACATCCATAGAAAGTTTGTGTGTGAAAGCGAGGCTAAATATCTCAAGAAGCAAAAAAGATCATTGACTACGAGTTATAGACAAAGTAATAACTTGATCATCCCAAAGGTTTACTCTTTATACAACTCCCTACTAATCAAAGTAATGCAAATCAACCAAGATTAGGTAGGAACTTTTAGCTTGTAATGTTAGGTCAAGGGATTAGGATATCAAACAAAAGGTCAATCATATATCAAAACAAAGTGAGAGCTTGTGCAAACGGGGGTGTAAAATATGGTAATCATGAAAAATTCTCCTATTTACTAACTCTTTCATTCAACACTTCTCCCATCTCTTTTTCTAAATATTTTCTTTTACATCATTCCAACACACAAAGCATATGAATATCCTTTTTCTTCACATGTCAGTGCATTTTATATTCCAACTCACAATAATCAAAATTTTCTTCCCCCTTCTTTTCTCTTTTTCTTTCTTTTGCTTGTAATGCACTTTATGGTCAATCTCACAATTCTTCAATATTCATCATCAATATTTTCCATTAGTCAACTTGATCCCACATCATTCACTATATCTATAAACATAAGCAACCAAAAGCTCTCATAAAAAAATAAAACATTTCTGATTTATTCGAAGAAATACGAGTCGAATCATATGAAGGCTCAAATTGGGGACTAAGGTTGAGACATATAGTTGGATAGGCATGAAAGGCTCATATGTTTCAAAGAAGGCCTATTACCATCATCTCTTGGTCAATTCACAATACCTATTATTTCGCTTTGATAAGTAAAGTAAGTTATAGGATGTCAAATTTCCCTTATCCAACAATCATAATGCAAGAATTGAGAAAAGTAACTTCTCTAATACAAAAAATGTGGCAAAATGTGCTAAGAAATTAAGAAAATCATGCAAGGATGGACATAATAACTTATTACTTTAAAAACTCCTAATATGCTTCATGGTATCATGTATCCAATATCTAGATAAAAAAATAAAGCACTTATTAAGACCATGATCTAGGAAAGCTAAAAACACTATAATAACTAAGAAAGCAATTAAATTAAAGAAAAATATACTCCCTCACACTTAATCTCAATATTGTCCTCATGTATAAAATAGTAAGAAAATGAAATAGTAAAAGAGGATAATGCTTCCCTAATTTCCATTTTGAGGTTTGGGTTTCCTCCCAAGAAGCGCTTCTTTATTGTCTTTAGCTGGACATTCCCAAAAACTACTTAAGGAGGTTTCTTCAATTAAGGTGCAGCCTTTGGTACCTTCTTCCTCCATATTTACTTTGTTTCACTAAATCAAAAAAGGTCTATGACTACGTATATATCACGACATTTTCGGCAAACGCCAGGCCTACTAGGTCTATGACGACATATATATCACGATGTTGTCGACAAACATCATCGTAGGTGTAATTTAATGATCTATGTTGATGTTTAGATCAAACATTGTGATATACATACTTAAGATGACATTTGTGCACAACTTTTATCTATGCATCACTATAATACTATCTACGACATATGTGCCAACTTTTTCCAAGACGAAGTTATACATGGACTTGCAACGACATTTGCATGATGAGTTAGCATAAAAATAATATCTCCCAACATTTCATATATGTTGATGAGAATGCCGTAATAGAATATCATCTGTAGCAACATATGTTGACGATGTTTCCCTTTTAGTTGCCTAAACACTAGATAAGACAACATTTGAAGGACATTTATGAAATGTCATTCTATGTGGAATTGAGATGACATTTTAGAATGGTGTTTGCACTATGTGTTGGCATAAACACATGTCATACACATATTTAATATATGTTGACATTAGAGGTCATAAGAGATCATGATATTTGACAACTTTCGTAGATGACATTTCACCTTACTCAACTAAACGCTGGATAAGATGATGTTTGGAGGACATTTATAAAACATCGTTCTAGGGGGAATTGAGGTGACATTTTAGAACAACATTTGCAATATATGTTGTCACAAACACAAGCTACGTCAACTTTTAACATATGTGGCCATTAAAGGTCCTACTACCTCAGTCAAACAGCAATAAAGTTTTGGACCTCCTCGGCATTATATTCTTCATCCACAACCAATCCTTTATCTTATCCAACTCAGAAAACTCTTCTCCTCATGCTCTAACTTACACGAACAAAACCTAGAAAAGGGAGTTCATTCTAGTTAGAAACCAAACAACTTGTTCAGTTGATTGAAGCTTATCCTTTCTTGTGTATCTGTGTTTGCCGCTCATTGTTCAACCATGTAAGTTCCATAACATACCTTACTCTTCATAGGAAAATAGCTATTAGAAGCTTAGTTATGAAAGCACCATGAAAGCATGAATTATCGATCATGATTATAACTAGTTTAAGCCAAATAGTGACTGTTTTATGAGATGATATGTTTTGAATGCCGAGCATAGTAATCTGCCTTAAGACATTTTGAACATATGAATGTTATATAGCTTTAATATAAACATATAAGAATGCTATGAGACTGGAAAATGGTTGAGCATGAATTAGATAGTAAATTGTGATGTTGAGTATGCTTTGTGAATTGTTTGAGTGTGTAGATTTACAACTGATATGCATATTATGCTTCATCTTAAGGCACGAAAAAATGTAAGTGCTGGAAATGATATTGGAAGAATGCTTGAATGATATAGTTATAGTTAAGCACGAACTAAATGCTAAACCATGAAGGAAACTGAGTAGCATGATTCATTTCTGCCTAGCCTTGTATAATGCCTAACTAATCTGGATTTTTGAACATATATGCATGCCTTGGTCAATGACATGAATGTGACAATAGTTATGTGATCTGAATTTTCAAGAGAATAATGTATATGTGCATATAGACAACAAAAACATGTATGAGGATAACATGGAATTTAGTGATATGTTTTATAGAACGTTCGAATAATCTGGAATTTTAGCATAAAAATGATATTAATTATGAGCATGAAAATTGTATTGAGAATAATTGCTGTTTTCAAAATAAATATGATGACTTAATGCCATCTCTCGATTTGAATAAAGTGTAGAAGAATGATAACATGCTTGATGGTTAGGAATCTAAGAAAACAGTTTGTTATAGCATGGGTTTTAGTGTCATTTTCACCTCKAAGCACTTCCTAAATTCTGGATTCATTTAGATCATATTATACTAAGTGTTTTTTAGCTTTAAAAAAAGCCAAAAATCAAAATAATTATAAGATATGACCTTTACAAAATAATTATAGTAGTGTTTCATTTAGGTTTGGACGGGTGGCAGAACATCAATTTGTTTCGTAATTTGTGGATTGGTCACCAATTAAATTTATGCATAAAGGGTAGGTTTAGAAATCTAGGTATCTTAGGAGCATTTTGGGATTAATCTTACCTAATTTTGTTAAGTAGAATGGAAACTATGACTAAGACAATATAGGTGTTTCTGCCTAAACCAATGTTACCCKTACTTTCCATCCATTTAATACTTGTAGAAAGTTTTAGTAATTAGATAAATCCATAGATTTATACATAAAACATTAGGTATTATATAATTTGATTTAGTATAGAAAACCTATGAGTAAAACCTAAGATAGATAATCACGATTCATAAGTATAATTCTAGAAATAGTAGGAACCCTGTATTGCAGTCTTAATATTTAATGATGACTTGGATTTTGAAAATTAAGCTTCAGACCAAATTTCTCTGAATTTTTAGAAGACCTGTTCCTCAGGGATCCAATATGTAGACCAAGACYTGTTCCTCAGGGATCCAATTTGTAGACCAGCTCTTTTGGAAACTCAATTTATAAGTCAAACCTTCAATCCTATCCATTACAATCGATAAACTTAAAAAGAAAGTCTTGCTATTTCAAGTACTTTATGGCCAACCTTAACTCTGGATTAGATTATCATAGTTTAGAAACATTTCTGCCTTAGGATCATCTTTCTACAAAACTCGCAAAAATCCATAATCTAAAACTCAAATATGAAACCCAAGCAGACTTAGATATCATTCGTATTTAGTGACTCTCTAAATCTTTTCAATCCTTCTAGAAAATACCAAATCTCCTAGAATTACATTCTATTAGTATTTTAATTCTTTCGAACACTAACTTCCACTTAGGAGGTCATTTGAACTTAGGATTTGAATCAAATTTTCCATGTAACACCGAAAGGGTAGTGTAGTAGATGTAGTAGGAATCTTATAATATTTGAACTCTCCTTTAAGTATGGCAAGAAGTACAATTTTGATAATTACTTACCTAAGGATACTTTTCAGCTTAATTTTAGGTTTCAAGCAATATCTAAGAAGTGCATACTTAGGTGAATCCCCTCAAAATCATTTTTTTTTTTTTTGCATAAATGTGTTTATCAAGTATCTTCAAATGCCTTAGAGAAAATATATAGCCAATATTTGAGAAATGATAACTAATTTCCTATTTTCAAGAAAAGTCTATTTTACTTGCATTTGTTTTATAAAAAGAGCATGGAAAATAGAGTAAGCGTGACTTGATACGAACCATGGTACTTTGACCTTGACTAAACTAAAAACGTTCTACTATCTTCAAAAGTTTACACGACTTGATTTATGGTATGATACTAAAAATATGTCTCATTTTGAGATTACTATCAATTGAGTGAATTGACAGAATGGAAATCACTAGTTGTGATATATTTTAGAATTGAGTACTCAATTGGCAATATTTGAATAACTAGTCTGGTAAACAAAGTACTATACTTTGCCTGTCCCCTATMCGAGTATCTCTTGAGCGAGTCCAGACGACAGTATTAGAGTGAACCAACCCTTAGCTAAAGACTAGGTTATTGGTGGCAGATCAAGAATGCATCGGGCAGACACTCCCATCATTAGACACCAAGGTCTGATTTTGAATATTCGTACCCTGGGTTAGGTGGTTTAAGCTGGGGCCGGTTGATCGTTTATACCCAAGCTAGCGGGTATCTATACTTGTTATGAAGCGATAAGGTAGAAATTGTGCACGTACATATGAAGTGATAAGGCTAGTATTACTAGACGCCATACAACATTGTCTCTACTGTAAAAGCATGTGAATTGGGATGCTATTATTACAAACTGATGATTTTTCAAACGTAGTGTTGCCGGTTCATCCTTGACTTGACTTGGTTTATCTTCCAAAAAATGTTTCTACGAAGTGATCGTTTTATAAGAAACATGGCTTGTCATTCAAACTATTTTTATCTCTTACTTTACTCACTTGGATAAGGTGCTCTTGATGTTGAAACTCACCAATTGCACCCACACAGGACTCATTGAGCTTCACTCATAAGTTTTCTTATATTTTAGTGACGGGTACATAATCATCCATTGCGTGAGGAATCTGAAGTCTCAGAAAATTGAATTTTATCTGGACTCATATATGTGTTTTACCATTTGTACAAACGTTGAGATACTTCGATCGTAAATATCACATTACTTGATGAGTCTAGATGACTTTATTTGATGATTTACATGCTTGTAGTGACTACCGAGAGGAAGGCGATGACTTATTCGACTCCAGTGGAACCTAGGGGATGGTGGGGTCGTCACAGACATATTATCTAAATTGATTGAATCATTGTCTAAATTATCTAAACTATAGCAAACGTTTACTGGACAATAGTCTAAATTGACTGAACCATTATCTAAGTTGACTGAATCATCTATTAAACAAGTAAAATTACATTATTTTATATGTATATATTATTTATTATGTGATAAATTATAAAATATCAATATGGACATTATAGACATTTTACAATAGTAAACATTATAGAAATTATAAATTCACAATATAAATAATTACTGTACATGATTAAATTTGAAAAATGTTCAGTCGATACTTCAAAGATATTTTAATAACTATTTTAATAACCATGGTTATTCAATAAATCAATTACAAAATGAAATACTAATTAAAAGTATAAAATTCATATTATTAACACAATTACCATAATTGATTATCCTATTAAAAGCTACAAAAGCCTTTTAGATTTTATTTTAAATTAATATTACATAATTGTTTTCCATAATTTCCATATATCTTCATCAATATTTTAAAAGTAGTAAAATCAGGAACTATAGAATTTTAATATTTAAGTTTATTCACATCAAAATATTTAAATTTCATTTAAAATTTTCATCTCCTGCCATTCTATGTTTAAGCCAGTTTAAAACTCTCCTCTATCCTAAAATTTAGGCTAATTGATAGAGTCAATTAATTTACCCTAGATTACTATGTGACTAATCTTTCTCCAATAACCCCTTCATTCTTTGAAGTTGCTGCTCTCATCTTCTCATCATTTCCACGTCTTTTCTCTTCGTGTATCTTCTGCCTCTTTGTTCTTCTAAAAGTATTTTGACAGTGTTTTCTCCAACCTGATCCCCTCCAATATTTTAAGCTTTCAATACTCATAAAATTAACTAAAATGAAATAGCTCCTACTGACCTGTGGCCATATTGGAACAAGGAATTTGTGTTTCCTCCACCATTGTTCTTGGGTTTTTCGTTGCATATCTTCTCAAAGCTGTTATCCTATCATCATCTCAATTGGAAGACTTTGTAGTATTTGACATTAAAACATCAAGGTGGGTTTATTTTTTTGTAGGATGTAATTAGTATTCTTTTTATCATAGTATTTGAATTAATTTAATGATTGATCAATAGACAAAAATGACTTGGTTGCACAAAATGTTTGATTCAATTGGTTGCTCACGTGCATTCATCTTACTTAATTTGTGTTGTTCTTTTTTACTTTTGAACATGTATTTTAATAGTTGATAAATAATATTAAATGGTGTTGCTATGACTTAGATGGTGTAAAGTTGGAGAAAAAATTAAAAAGAGGGAGAAAGAGGTTAGACACTTAAATCATCTTTATATATAAGCATATACATTTATTTGTGACAAATGAATCAAGATTTAGTTTTTAAGTTTGTCAGTGAAGTTTTTCTTACGTGTTGTTTGTTTAGTGTATATACCATTCTTTATTCTTTGTGGTGTATATTATTTATTCATTATTAAGAAGCAACTCAAATTTTATCTCATTCTCAATGTGCAAGATTTTTAAGGAATTAAGTAAATAAAATATATGCATGCGCCAACTTGGGAAAGCACAGATAGAAGTCATGAAAAGGTATCTCTTATACAGATGATATGAAACTCTAAGATTAAATAGATTTTTTGGCGTTATTAATTTAATCTAAGATTATCTATTACATTTTCATATCATCCGTATAATTTTTTGACATTATCTGTACCCTCTAAGAAATCATGAAATTTTTTGGCATTATTCATTTAATACTAGAGTTTCTTATACAAATGGTAAAACCTAATTCTAGTTGATCATAGCCTAAACTTCCATGGTCGAGCATGCCTATCTCTTATAATGTTAAAGACACCAACTTCTTAGTTGAACATTTGACTAACGATTTCTTCAAGTGTTCCACACAGCAAAAAATATGAAAGTGAATGGAAAGAGAGAATCCAAATGAAGATGTCAGATACATTTGTGTGCATTTTATTTTCATGAAGGATAGAAGTGCAGGTAATTAATTAAAGTATCTTCAATGTGTTTTTTTTTTTTTTGACAAATTCTGGATATCACATCCATAATATTTTGAAATCAATATATATATTTTATGTGAATTTAGGTTAAAAAGAATTGAACTCATCCTAGTAAAGCAAAGATATACATGGATTACAACATGTACAAGGATTACATACCAATTAATGAACAGGTTGGGAAAATACTGGTAAAGATTAGATTTTCGTGACTTATAATGATGTCCATAGTCAACTCTACCACTGACTCATTTTTATTATTATTGATCAGAATAAAATAAAACAAATTCTAGATGCACATGATTCTAAAGGCGGATCTTCTCAAGAATTTGATGACATTTTACCTTTAGTAGATGATACCTTATACCAAGTGATTGGCTCGGAAATGCATGGACGCGTAAGTGTATGGATTTTCGTGTAACTCTAAAGGTTTTGTCAACCTCAAATTAATATAGATATTTTAAAAGAAAATGAGCAAATAAAGGCAAAGAGCAGGAACCATAAAGAYAAGGTTGTGGGATTGGCTGAAAAGGCAGTTGCACTTTGTGAATTAGTTTTCACACATATGAGTCTTCACACTACATCTTTTGGTGAAGGTCTTTAGTTGGAGGACAACTACTTTTTAGATTAGAAATCATTGCCAAGTATATTGTATTCCCTCTATTTAACATAATAAAATTACAATTACTGTTCACTTTAATTACTCTTTCTATTTTTCGTTAGTAATTCCTTTCATATGAAATTGTCCTATCATAATTTATGACGACTCTGCCGTCTCCTAAGTTTCACTGGGGCCAAATGAGTTGTCGCCTGCCTTTCGGCAGTCATGGCACAAGTATGTAAAACCTCAAATGCAATCATCTAGGCTCAACAAAAATTGTTGTACTTACAACCAACCTCCCAAAGCTTATACAAGTAGAAAACATAAATATGAGCCCTAGATATATATATTCAACTTTCTAAAATTTCTAACTCTTCACCCAGTGAATAATCCCATACCTGTCACTAAAAACATGAGAAAACTTATAAGCGAAGCTCAGTGAGCCCCGTGTGTGTGCAAGGTGAGTTTAAAATCAAAAGCACATTTTTCCCAAGTAAGCATGAGTGAAACAGTTGAAAAATAATTATCAGAAATAATTTGAGTAAGAAATCTTATTTAAGTTTAAGTAAATGTTCATTTTATGAAAACCTTTAGAATGAAACCATGTCAAAGGTGAACRAAAATGCTACATCTAAAACTTGTCATTTTCTAGCAATAATAACTCAATTAACACTTTTTTACCGCAGCGACAACGTCATACGAGGTCCAGTAATACTGGCCTTATCACTTCGTATTTACGTACATGATTTTCTATCTTATCACTTCATACAATCAATGGTATCCGCTAGTTAAGGTACAAAGGAAATTTAGTCGCTCCCAGGTTAAACCTCCTAACCAAGGGTACAACTATCCACGATCAAACTTGGGCACCAAATGACGCGACCGTCTCCCCGATGCATTCTCGGTCAGCAACCRGCCATACCAGGTGTAACATTCCCAGATTAGGAACAGTCCTAAGCCGAGAGTATTACATTACCTTACTCATAGTCCTATCAATCACTGTATGGAATAAAAGAAAATATGAACCTTTGACTAAAAAGTTTTATAAAAAATTTGGCAAAGTTTCCTCTGTAATTTCAATAACTACCCCATGTATACATTCAAAAGGTTCTCAAAGTTTCAACACCCATAAACAACATGCATTCCAACCCAACAAACATCCAATATGATAAGTATTCTATTCCAACAAATCGTTTACCGATCTAATATTTATCAAAAATGAAATTTGCAGAAACCAAAAGAATTTAAAGCACTATTAGCTAAACCAAATAAGAAATATCTTAATAACACACAAAATCATTCTAGTTAACCATCTATCTTATTCAGTAACATTTATTTTAAAAGAATGTTTCGAGGTATCAAGGCCTGCCCACAAGCGACCTCCACGCACTATCTGGCTACGCATCACCTGAAATGCAAAGTGAAGGAGATAGAATGAGCTATAAAGCTTATAAGCAAATCTCATGCATGAATGCATGAATAATGCCTTACATGTCATAAATTATAAAATTTCACCTTTTCCAATGAAAACTTTCTAATCATTTCCATTTCATAACCTTTTCATAAAATCTTTCCTTTCAAAATGTAAGAACTTTGTAAAACCTTTCCATTTCATTACGGTCGTGAGCTCACTGAGTGTAACACCTAGCCATTAAGCTTGTAGTGGGCCATATATTCTTTGGAACCCGATTACATTTCTACCGATAGAACCGCAAACCGATTAACATTTCTTTACTTTTCCTTTCATCTTTTCACCTCCAAAAAGGTAAACATTACATATCTCCCAACCCTCCAAGAGGGTTGGGTCAGGTGCGACGTCCCCTGTGCCCCACTTCCTACTCACATCTTTCATGGCTAGGTTTACACTCCTTTCCAAAAATCTTAACTTCTTCCTAAACATAATACATTTATAAAATTTCATTCCCTTTCAAAATTCATTTCCTAAACCATTCGCTTTCTAAATGCATAAATGGCTCATGCCAAGAATGATATAGCATGCCCATGGCATGAACTACATAAAACTGTATCAAAATACCATTCAACATAATAATGGTACAAAATATAAATCAAGTGAAAACATTCCACACAATCTCAACACATTTCATAACACAGTCCTATACAGCCATCACATAACACAAAATGAAAAAGGTAAGCGGGTATGGGGATTTACTTATATAGAACTCATAGACGACACATTCAATTTACTAAAAAGGAATTTAGAAGCATCAATACATATGTGTTAATGAAGTGTGAGAATTTACTTAGCTGGAATCCTTTATGTTAAAGGTTCTTATTTAAATTGTGAAAATGGAATCCCTCGACCGTTCTTAAAGTCAATGTGCTCGAAAATGACCTAATTGTAATTACAGAAGAAAAGTCCATTTAGTACGATTGTCCAAACTTAGATATTCAATGTTTATTCCATGAACATCATTCGTAAATTTTTAATTCATACTTAATTCCCACGTCACCAAATCATCACATTCTTAAAGGTACAATTTAAAGTCCTTAGCTCAGATATTAAACCTAATCTATGTTCTCCCACAATTTTACGTTAGGATATAATTACATAGGTCATAAATTCTCAATATCGAATAGTAATATTTTCACCTTTTAAGTCAATAAACTCCAAAGGTCACGAAAGTGGCGTTGYGCCTCGGGGGGTGTTGTCACGTACAGTGTTTTAGAAAGTTTCAAAACGCTTAAGGACGCACTAGAAGGTCCCGAAACACTCTGGAACGTCCAGGAGCACTCCAAAAAGTTCCAAAAGGCTCCTGAAGAGTATAAGTCTGCCTGGAAGAATCCAGAACATCCCGAATGACCCTAGAAGATCCCGAAACATCCTATGCCCTCTCTAGGACGTGGTAGAAGGTTCTACGCTGCCTAAGAACCTTTGGGAATCTTGTACATATAGACTATTCTAGAAACATATAAGAACCTTTGGGAATCTTGTACATATAGACTATTCTAGAACCATATAGAGTAGTATAGGAGTTGTAGGAATAGTCTAGAGCTCTCTTGCATATTCCTTGAAGCTAGGCCACTCTAGAACCTTCCCAAGATGAGATGGAAGGCTAGGCCTACKACTATAAATAGGGGTGGAGCTCATTTGCTCCAACATTCCTGAAAACGTTCTCTTGTAAAGTTCTCTTAAAAGCTTTCTTAATACAAAAACCTCTTCCACACATACCAAAGCCTTCTTCATATCAAACCTTCATATTATAAAGCCTTAATAAYCTCTAAGAAGTGTACTAAGCCTGATTTAGTCTTGAGCAAGCTAAGTGGCACACGGTTCCCGACTAGTAAAAGAGTCATCCCATACAATGCGCTCAGGCAGCGAGCGCGCAAACAACCTTGGTTACCTGGGCGTCTGGGGGCTCGTTCGCTTGGGCGTCTAGAAGTCGGGGCGCCTGGGCGCCTGATGGCTTGGGCAGTTTCCACTCCTGGCCGGCCTTAGCTGATCAGTGAACAGCTGACCAAGCCAAGGTGATCAGCCACTGACAACAACAACTCAGCAGCAACTTGCTGAGCAATAATGGCGACAGGCAAGCAAGGAAGATGGCAACAGCTCCAGCAATCGCCTTTTAGAACCTCTATTTCTGGTCTATGATCAGTTGCTTAACATTTCGGAGAGCACGACCAGATCGACGTCGCTGTCTGTAATGGAGACCGACAATAGGACGCGCGGATCTGGCGAGCTTCCGATCAGGCAAGCTGTAATACCCGAGATTTAGTTTCTATTTTTCTTTTCGAATTTTATATATATACATAAATATACAATTTATGTTCTAATCCATTAATTAGATTGTATTCATGATCGTTAGTAAATTGATTAATTTACGACCAAAGGACTTGGAGRCCATAACGTTCGATGTGCCAATCAGAAATAAATAATTATTTCTTTAATTTATTATTTGTTATGCGCTAATGTATGAGTATGTTTATTTAAAGGTGAAATTTTATCACTTTACTTTAATTAGAAGTCTTAGTTAATTAACTAGAATTTGATCCGTTTAGAACCCGTCTCTCTTCTTATTCAATATCGTGAAATCAAATTTGGAGTTCGATTTTGGGCCAGAAGAAGACTACTAGATTTTAATTTAGTTGGGCTTATTTGTTAAGTAATAAAAATGGCCCCATGAAGAAATTTTAATTAGGGTTAGGCTTTTAGCTTATATATATATATATATATATATATATATATATATATATATACACCACACATATATATACCACGACCTGAAGAAATTCATCTTCCTTCTTTAACATAAAACCTAAACCCCTCACCACGTTGCCTCCTCCCTCTGCCCTCACCTATGCGGTTTCCAACTCTCTCTCTCTCTCCCCTCTCTCTTCTCTGGCCTCTATCGCACCAAACACCACTCCATCTCCTCCATTCTCGTCAAGCGACCAGGCGACCCGATGACCAGACACCCAGGGGACCGAGCGACCAGGCACCGTGCGCCATCCGCTCTAGCCAGTAGCGCGCGCACAGCACTTGCGGGACCAAGACCACTGTTTGCACACCCGGAGCATATTTCTTTCCCGAGTATGATTGATGCCATTACATCTTAGACTCGATACCACACCTAAGGTTCGAGATTCAAGGTGAATCCTTAGCTTCTTTATTTAAATTAACCGAAGGGTAGGTTTTGTATTATGTAATAATAATTAGAAAAAAATATGGAATTTGTTTAATGTCAAAATTAAGTTAGTACGAACAAGTAAAAGGAGAATATAATTATAGAAATATATCAAAATATGTTTTAATATGAGTTCTAGGATTTGTATGATAAAATAATGTATATTGTAATTAAGATTATTATTATTTTAAGAATGATTAGTAGTCATGAAATTAAATTGTACTATTAGTAGTGGAATTTGTATTGACATAGAAATTAAATTCGGAAATTATTGGTTAAAGTCACCATAGGAAAAATGATGAAGGTAATAAYAGTAAACACCTACATTAAATRAATATGTTTGGTTAAACAACTCTCAGATGAATATTCTTTGTATAATAATATTAGGATACTGTGACACATTAACATTGTGGGCAACCAAGGACCCCACAAGCAAAAGTAAACAAATTTACTGAGGACCACAAGTAAGTAAATTCTCACATTCTCATTAACGCATATGTGTTGTTTTTATAATTAAATTGCTCTTAGGTGAATTGAATGTGTATTGAATCTGATTTCTGTGTAAGTAAATTCTCACCTTCTTATTAACGTATATATGTTGTTGTTATAATTAAATTATTAGGTGAATTGAATGTGTATTGAATCTGAGATCTATGTAAGTAAATTATCACATTCTTATTGACGTATATGTGTTGTTGTTATAATTAAATTGTTCTTAGGTGAATTAAATGTGTATTGAATCTGACTTCTATGTAAATAAATTCTCACATTCTCATTAATGTATATGTGTTGTTGTTATAATTAAATTGCTCTTAGGTGAATTGAATGTGTATTGAATCTCAGTTTTATGTAAGTAAATTCTCACCTTCTCATTAACGTATATGTATTGTTGTTATAATTAAATTACTCTTAGGTGAGTTAAATGTGTATTGAATCTCAGTTCTATGTAAGTAAATTCTCACATCATTAACGCATATGTGTTGTTGTTATAATTAAATTGCTCTTAGGTGAATTGAATGTGTATTGAATCTGAGTTCTATATAAATAAATTCTCACATTCTCATTAACGTATATGTGTTGTTGTTATAATTAAATTGCTCTTAGGTGAATTGAATGTGTATTGAATCTGAGTTCTAATGATTGAATCTTCTTATGTGAATTGATAATTGCTCTTATGTGTATAATGTGATATTATTTTCAGTATGTGAATATTATTACTCATTGACATGTTAGAAATTTTAAGCTAAGGGTTCATGTGGTCCACGAGCATGTAGATTACACTAGTTGCATATTCTCTTGTATGGACATAATCATACATTCATGAAAGGAAATATTTTTAAAGAATGAAATTTGGAAAAGTAAATGTTTTGAAGAATGAAGTTTTTAAAGATGTTATTTTTTTTTTTAATGAATGATATCCAAACGTTAAGGATTTTGAAAAAGGAGTGTAAAGCCAAAGCCATGAAAGATGTGAGTGGAAATTGGGGCGTGGGGGATCGACGCACCCGACCTAACCACTCTTGTAGGGTGGAAAATTATGCAATGTTCACCTCTTATGCGGTGATGTTTAGGAAAAGATTAAATAATGTTAACCGTTTTGTGGTTCTACCGATAGAAAATATAATCGAGTTCCAAAGAATAATGGTCCACTGCAAAGCTTAATGGCTAGGCATTACAGCAAGTAAACTCATGACTTTAAAGGAATGAAAATGTTTGAAAAGTTCTTATATTTTGAAAGGAAAGTTTTATGAGAAAGTTTATGAAATGGAAATGTTTTAAAAAGCTTTTATTGAGAAAGTGAAGTTTTATAACTGATGACATATATGGCATTATTCATGCATTCATGCATGGGATTTGCTTACTAAGCTTAGTAGCTCAACCCATATTTTCTTATTTTACATTTCTGATGATGATTTACCAGATGGTGCCTAGCATTTGGGAACAGGTTTTGATACCCAAGAGTCATTCTGTTAATTAAATTTTTTAATTATTTATGAACTTGATGAATYTAAATTTTATTCCTTTATTGTCAAAAGCTTCCTCTAAAATTTTAAATATATGAGAATTAAGTCGATAACATTCCCGAATCAGGGTAGTTTCTGATATAGGAGTATTACACAAGGTGTCCTGTGCTATTCTGGTCGAGCAGCAACAGCACGTGGTGGGAGCCTAATGGTGGTGTCACACGGCAGCCTCCAAACGGCTGATCTGGTAGCCAGTGCAGATTTGGTGGGGACCTCCGATGTGGCGAGTGGCATGCAAATCGCAAGCAGCGGCCACTTCAATCAATGTCGGCAGTGGGAAGAAGGGAGAGAAAAGGGACAGAGGAGAAAAGAGAGAGAGAGAGAGAGAGAGAAGAGGAGAGGAGAGGAGAGCCAACATCGAGGTGACGGCGACGAAGGAGCAGCAGCATCGGCGGCTTAGGGTTGGATAGGGTTTTTAGGGAAGGGGATGAACAGTAGACCTAATTAAATAGTTTTTTTTAACTTCGGCCGTAACCCAAATCTTTCGAGCCTTCCCATTCCATAACTAATCCAATCCATTAAGTTAAATTTTACAGGCCTTTCTCTCGATAAAATCTAATTTCCGACTGAGAAACGAAAAGACCCAACAAGTCGAGCTTTTAACCAACCAAGGACCTTCATTTGATTAACAYGATAATCTCATACTTATTAAATGTACAATTAAAGAATAACCACATAAAAAATTATCCTACCCTAGTTGGCACATAAATTTACACAATCAAACAAAAATTCATAAAAAACAAATTACGGATATTACAATACCCCACCCCATAAAATAAATTTCATCCTCGAAATTTAGGACTCATCGAACAAGTGCAGGTATTTATCACACATTTCCTCCTCTCATTCCTAAGAAGCCTCCTCAACTGCATGATTCCTCTAAAGAACTTTAACTAGCGCTATCGCCTGCCTCCTCAATACCTTTTCCACCCTTTCCAATATCTCCACCGGCATCTCTTCGTAAGTTAGGTTCTCACGAAGACCTAATGCTTCATAACTGATGAGAATGTGGGAGGGATCTGAAACATATTTCTTTAGCATGGAAACATGAAACACATTATGTACACCTGATAAGGTTGGTGGTAAAGCAACCCGATAGGCTAAGTCGCCTACCCTTTCGAGGATCTCAAAAGGTCCAACAAGTTGAGGGCTCAACTTTTCCTTCTTTCCAAATCTCATAATTCCCTTCATAGGCGCCACTTTTAGGAAGACTTTGTCTCCAATTTCAAACTCCAACTGCTTCCTTCTCCTATCCGCATAACTCTTCTTTCTACTCTGAGCAGTTCTCATCCATTGACGAATCTTTTAAACTGCCTCTACGGTTTGTTGTACTATCTCGAGACCCAACAACTTCCTCTCACCAGCTTCATCACAATGAACTGGCAACCTATACTTCCTTTCATAAAGTACCTCGTAAGGAGTCATACCAATAGTAGCTTGATAACTATTGTTATAGAAAAATTCTACTAAAGGAAGGAATTCATCCCATGTTCCCCAGAAATCAATCACACAAGCTCTCAGCATATCCTCCAAGATCTGATTCGTCCTCTCAGTCTATCCATCAATTTGTGGGTGAAAAGCAATACTAAAATTCAATTGAGTACCCATAGCCTTATGCAAACTCTTCCAAAATACAAAAGTAAACCTTGAGTCACGATCGAACACAATGGACARTGGGACACCATGAAGTCTGACAATCTCAGCCACATACAACTCCGCATATTTCTCCACACTATAGGTAGTCTTAACAGGCAGAAAGTGTGCTGACTTCGTAGATGATCCACAATCACCCAAATAGCATTATAGCCCTTCCTCGTCCTAGGTGACCCAACAACAAAATCCATGCCAATGTGCTCGCATTTCCATTCTGGAACCGTAAGAGATTGCAGAAGACTAGAGGGTTGTTGATGTTCAGCCTTCACCTGTTGGCAGGTAAGACAACGTTGAACAAACTCTGCTACATTGCGGCTCATATTAACCCACCAGAAGTGCTTCCTCAAATCTCGATACATCTTCGTACTTCTTGGTAAATCAAATAAGGCGTATTATGTGCTTCTCTCAAAATCTCCCCCTTCAAACCCTTATCGTTCAGAACCACAAGTTTGTCGCCATACCATAGGGCTCTATCAACTGTGATTACAAAGTCTGAACGTTTCCCATTCGCAACCTCTGTTCGCCATTTCAACACTAGAGGACCATCCGTCTATATGTCCCTTATCCTCTCAAGAAGAGTGGGTGCAAGAGTCATATTATCATAATAGCCTGATTTGTCTTGCGAAACTATTTCCATATCGAGCCTTTGAATCTCTGCCAACAATGACTTCTGACAAACTCGTAAAGCGACCATAGCTCCATGATTCCTCCTACTAAGCGYATCCACCACCACATTAGCCTTACTCGATTCACACAATCGTAATCCTTCACAAGTTCTAACCATCGTCGTTACCTCATGTTCAACTCCATCTGGGTGAAAAAATATTTGATACTCTTGCGGTCAATGAAAATCTCGTACCTTGCCCCATACAGATAATGCCTCCAAATCTTCAATGCAAAAACAATAGCAGCCAACTCCAGATCATGCGTTGGATAGTTTTTCTCATACTCCTTCAATTGCCTTGAGGCATAAGCAATCACCTTGCCATATTGCATCAAGACACAACCCAATCCTTTCATCGAAGCATTACTATAAATCACGAACCCTTCACCACCTTGTGGAATTATCAAGACCGGAGTGGTTGTCAGTCGTCTTTTCAACTCTTCAAAACTACAGTCACAATCTGCATTCCACAGAAACTTCGTGTTCTTCCTGGTCAACTGGGTCATAGGATAKGCAATTTTGGAAAACCCCCTCGCAAACGTCTGGTAGTAACAGGCTAACCCAAGGAAGATGCGAACCTCACCGATATTGGTAGGTGCTGGCCTAGTCGGACCTCCTCAATCTTACTCGAGTCCACCGTAATGCCTTCCTTGGACACAATATGCCCTAGAAATGGCACGCTATCAAGCCAGAACTCACACTTCTTAAACTTTGCAAAGAGCTTCTCGATTCTAAGCACCTRGAGTCCTTTCCTCAAATGCTCTTCATGCTCCTCCCTGGATCCAGGGTACACCAATATATCATCGATGAAGACTATGACGAACTGATCCAAGTACTCCTTAAAGATTCGATTCATCAAATCCATAAATGCAGCAAGTGCATTGATCAACCCAAATGGCATAAATTCATAATACCTATATTAAGTTCGAAATGTGGTCTTAGGAATATCCTTATTTCGAACCCTCAACTGATGGCAGCCAAATCTTAGGTCAATCTTGGAAAAATATCCCGCCCTCCTCTAAAGTTGATCAAACAGATCATCGATCCTTGGCAACCCACCTATTCCTTACTGTAACCTTGTTCAACTCTCTGTAATCTATGCATAACTTCATTGATCCATCCTTCTTCTTTAAAAATAGCACAGGTGCACCCCATGGCAAAAAACTAGGTCGGATGAAACCCTTATCCATGAGGTCCTGTAATTGCTCCTTCAACTCCTTAAATTCCGCAGGAGCCATTCAATAAGGTGCCCTAAAGATTAGTGCCGTTCCAGGCGCCAAGTCAATGGCAAAGTCGATCTCTCTTACCAGTGGTAAACCTTGAAGATCATCCAGAAACACATCCAAATATTCTCGAACAACCAGAATTTGCTTGATCGAGAGCTCTGTTTCAAGAATCTCGCCTAATGAAGCTAAGTAGCCAATGCAACCTTTCTTCATCRTCCCACGAGCCTTCATAGCGGATATTATCGGGATGGACGGTTTCACCCTAGTCCTAACAAAACATAACTGTAACTCACCAGGAGGGCCAAGCATAAACTTCTTTTTGTGACAGTCAATTGTGGCATGATGCTTTGACAGCCAATCCATGTCTAAAATGATGTCAAACTCTTGAATGTCCAATACCATAAGTTYCGCTATCAGCTCTTTCCCATCCAGTGCAGCCAAACAATTYCTCAACAGGTACTCCGAGTTCATGACTTCTCCAAAAGGTGTGGACACACCAAGCGGGGTATCCATACGTGTACACGAGGTTAGAAGTTTCTCAGCAAAAGCAGGGTGAATAAAGGAATAGGTAGCTCCTGAGTYAAATAATATGGTGGCAAGTGGATTACACACAGATAAAGTGCCTACATAACAAGTAATCCTTAAACTCATGCAATTATTTATAATAACTGAATTAACGCAAAACATTAAGCTATAAGTACCTGACACTACTGTCAGTGCTTCATTGGCCTCCTTCCTCGTTAAGGTGAAGACTTATGCCTGAGCAGCTGGTCTCTTCACTCTACAGTCCTTAGTTAGATATCCAGGCTTCCTACAGTCGAAACACTCTCCACCACTTTTAYCACCTTTACTATGGCATTCCCTAGCAAAATGCCCATGCTTTCCACACTTGAAGCACACTCCCTTGCCTAAAAGGCACTCACCCAGATGTTCCTTACCACATTTGGAGCAAACTTTCCTCTGCTATTTGCCCTGCTGATTTCCCATCCACTCCCTTGATCGTACTTTCTCTTCTGACCACCCTTGACCCAGCTTTTAGGATTTCCACCTCTGAATCTCTGATTCATGGGTTGACTCCTGAACTCCTCCTTACTTATCAATTGAGAGATTTATTGACAACCTCTCGGTACGTAGAAAGCTCAAAAGGGATCACCGCCAGTTTAATCTGAGGCCTAAGCCATCTTCAAAATGCCTTGCTCTCCTTTCCTCTGTAGCAACCAAATTAGGAGCAAACTTGGATAATCGAGCGAATTCAGCTTCATACTCGCTGATAGATTGGCTCCCTTGCTCCAGCCTCACAAACTCGCGCTCTTTCTGCTGTCACATGCTCTTGGGAAAATATTTATCGTTAAAGGCCTCTATAAACATCTCCCAAGTGAAAGGACTAGTATCCCTCTCATGCTAGCGCTGAACCATCAGCCACCAGTCATACGCCTCCCCGTGGAGCATGTATGCAGCAAAATCGACCTTCTCCTCCCTTGTGCATCGCATGATAAAGAAAGTTTTCTGTATCTCTATCAGCCAATTCTCAGCTTCTACAGGATCAGTGGTACCAGAGAATGGCGATGGGGCAAGCCTCTTAAACTCCGAGATCTTCCCGTATTCTCGTTTTTTGCTCCTCCTCGATTGGCTAGCCTATCCGAAGGCAGTCATTGCCTACATAAAGGCCTCCATGGTCATTGGAGTTCCTTGCGCGGCACGGATACTACCTAACCCTTCATCCTGGGGCTGAACTGCCCCGTCATGGGCTTGCGAATGCATAGTACGAACAATTACTAGACTATAAAATTTTATCGTATAAGAACTTTATACATGGACGAAGCATATGATTATAAACATCGAACATTATACCCCATCCCCAATTTAAAACAAACTATAGACAAAACATACTTATAATACTTAACATTTAACATTATTTGAAAATTTAATAAAAACAAAAACTTATTAGATGGTCCAAGAAGGGAAGCTTGTGGCATGACTTGATACCCATATAACTTTCATGAATTTATAAATATTTTTGTATGAAGTGTACAGAATCATTTTTAATACTCTAAGCTCTGATACCAAAACTGTAACACTGCCAGATTAGGAACCGTCCTAAGCCGAGAGTATTACATTACCTTACTCATAGTCCTATCAACCATTGTATGGAATAAAAGAAATTCTGAACCTTTGATTAAAAAGTTTTATTAAAAATTCAGCAGAGTTTCCTCTGTAATTTCAATAACTACCCCATACACATTCAAAAGGTTCTCAAAGTTTAAACACCCATAAACAATATGCATTCCAACTCCAAAACTTGCAATATGATAAGTATTGTATTCCAATAGATCTTTTACCAATCTAACATTTATCAAAACTGAAATTTGCAGAAACCAAAAGAATTTAAAGCACTATTAGCTAAACCAAATAAGAAATATCTTAATAACACACAAAATCATTCTAGTCACCATTTATCTTATTCAGTAAAATTTATTTTAAAAGAATGTTTCGAGGTATCAAGGCCTACCCACAAGCGACCTTCACACACTATCTGGCTACACATCACCAGAAATGCAGAGTGAAGGAGATAGAATGAGCTATAAAGCTTAGTAAGAAAATCTTATGCTTGAATGCATGAATAATGCCCTACATGTCATAAATTATAAAATTTCACCTTTCCCAATGAAAACTTTCTAAATATTTCCATTTAATAACTTTTTCATAAAATCTTTCCTTTCAAAATGTAAGAACTTTGTAAAAACTTTCCATTTCATTACAGTCATGAGCTCACTAGGTGTAACACCTAGCCATTAAGCTTGCAGTGGGCCATTATTCTTTGGAACCTGATTATATTTCTACCGATAGAACCACAAAGCGGTTAACATTTCTTTACTTTTGCTTTCATCTTTTCACCTTCAAAGAGGTGAACATTACATATCTCCCTACTCTCCAAGAGTGTTCCTCCATGCCCCATTTCCCACTCACATCTTTCATGGCTAGGTTTACACTCCTTTCTAAAAATCTTAACATTTTCCTGAACATAATACATTTATAAAATTTCATTGCCTTCCAAAATTCATTTCCTAAACCTCTCGCTTCCTAAATGTATGAATGGCTCTTGCCATGAATGATTGAGAATACTATACTACATGTCCATGACATAAACTACATAAAACTTTATCAAAATACCGTTCAACATAATAACGATACAAAATATAAATCACGTGAAAACATTCCACACAATCTCAACACATTTCGTAACATAGTCCCATAAAGCCACCACATAACACACAACGAAAGAGGTAGGCGGGTATGGGGATTTACTTACATAGAACTCATAGACAACACATTCAATTTACTAAAAAGGAATTTAGAAGCATCAATTATGCGTTAATRAAATGTGAGAATTTACTTACTTGGAATCCTTTATGCTAAAGATTCTTATTTAAATTGCGAAAATGGAATCCCTCGACCATTCTCAACATCAATGCACTCGAAAATGACCTAATTGTGATTAAAGAAGGAAAGTCCATCTAGTACGATTGTCCAAACTTCGATGTTCAATGTTTATTTCATGAATGTCATTCGTAAATTTTTAATTCATACTTACTTCCCATGTCACCAAATCATCACATTCTTAAAGGTACAATTTAAAGTCCTTAGCTCGGGTATTAAACCTAATCTATGTTCTCCCACAATTTTACTTTAGGATGTAATTACATAGGTCATAAATTCTCAATATCGACTAGTAATATTTTCACTTTTTAAGTTAACAAACTCCAAGGGTAGCGAATGTGGCGTTGCCTCTCGAGCGTGCGCTAAAGAAGCACGYGTGCAACAGCCCTGTCGCATGGGCGTCTGGGCACCTGGGCACCTGATGACTTGGGCCGTTTTTACTCCTGACCAACCTTAGCTTATCGATGAACAACTGACCAGGCCAAGGTGATTAGCCACCGACAACAACAAGTCAGCAGCAACTTGCTGAGCAACAATGGCGACAAGCAAGCAAGGAAGACGGCAACAGCTCCAGCAATTGCCTTCCAGAACCTCTGTTTCTGGTCTACGATCAGTCACTCAGTGTTCCAGAGAGCATGACCAGATCGGCGTCACCGTCTGCAGTGGAGACCGTCAATAGGACGCGTGGATCTGCTGAGCTTCCGGCCAGGCAAGGTGTCCTGTCCTGTTCTRGTCGAGCAGCAGCAGCGCGCGGTGGAAGCCTGATGGTGGTGTCATGTGGCAGCCTCCAAACGGCTAATCTAGTGGCCGATGTGGATCGGGCTGATGAAGACTAGTGCAAATTTGGTGGGGACCTCCACTGCGGCGAGTGGCGTGCAGATCACAAGCAGCGGCTAATTCAATCGGTGCCGGCAGTGGGAGGAGGGGCGAGAAAAGGCAGAGAGGAGAAAGAGAGAGAGAGAGAGAAAGAGAAAGAGAAGAGGAGAGGGGAGAAGAGCCAACGTCGAGGTGACAATGAGAGAAGAGCGGCAGTGGCGGCGACTTAGGGTTGGATAGGGTTTTCAGGGAAGGGGATGAACAGTAGACCTAATTAAATATTTTTTTTACTTGTGCCGTAACCCAAATCCTTCGGGCCTTCCCATTCCATAACTAATCCAATCCATTAAATTAAATTCTATGGGCCTTTCTTTCGATAAAAATCTAGATTCCTATTGAGAAATGAATAGGCCCAACAAGTCGAGCGTCTAACCAACTAAGGACCTTTATTCGATTAACACGATAATCTCATACTTATTAAATGTACAATTAAACAATAACCAAATAGAAAATTATCCTACCCTAGTTAGCACACAAATTCACACAATCAAATAAAAATTCATAAAAGAAAAATTCTGGGTATTACACCAGGCATTGGCCAAAAGTACGCTTACTCTGATACTGTCGCTGGACTAGCTCAAGAGGTACTCCTACTGGGGACCAGCCAAGCATAATACTTTGCCAGTCGGACTATTTATTCAAAGTTTATCAATTGAGTACTCAATACTATCCGTCAATTCAATCAACCAATCAACTAGTAATCTCAAAAAAGACATGTTTCCAGTATAATGCCATAAATCAAGTCGCGTAAACTTTTGATGGCAGCAAAAAATATTTTGGTTTTGGAAAAGTCTCAATATGCTGTGTTGTTTCTGTCAAATCACACACTCTCTATTTTCATGCTCTTTTATAAAATAGATATAATTAAAAACAGACTTATYTTGAAATCATGAAATTATTAACCATTTTTCAAACACTGGACAAATATTTTCTAAAGCATTCGAAATAATTTACAAACACATTTACATACAAAATGTTTAGAGGGACTCACCTATGACTCTGATTAATCAAGAAAAGAGCTACTGTCTGGTGCTTCCTAAACATAATCCTTAAGAATATCCCTAGTAATAATTCATAATAATCATACTCAAGTCATATCCTAAATATCCATTTCACAAYAACTCGGCTTTATCATTTAATTRGTTTTATAAGTAACACTATTTTTGTCAAAATAGATATTTTTCAGGCTGAGGTCATTTGAAAAACTACAATGTATATATATATATATATAGAGGATAAATTATAGAAAGTGTGTTAATAAGAGAAATCTAGGGTAAGAGTGATCGGTGTTGACGTTGGTTTTCACAGAAATGGACATCTTGTGGTGTTTCGATCATACCTCCCAAAATACTCCGAGTTTCTAAAGGAAATTGGTGCCCAAATAATTCTAACACACCAAGGTTTATAATAATATAAATATCTGAACTTAAAAAGGTCCGAATAAATCCCAAACTTAAAGAAAAATATGCACAACTCTTGTTCAATCGGCCAGATTGACCATACTCTAAAGATTAACTCATATCTTGAGTTTTACACATGCAAATTGGATGAAATTTGACCAAATTCTTTCTAAAATCTGTGGATTTTCAGCCATTATTACAAGCTAAGTTCACCAAGTAATCAGGTTTATATATCAATTTCAATGTAGATGGTTCGGCTTGAAGACTAAAGTAAACCCTAAAAATCATCAATTAGGTTTTCTAAATTTAACATGAAACACTTAATCCAAAAAATATTAGAAAATCTACATTCACATAATGAAAATACCGTAATCATCCAATCAGAACATTCATGCAAAATCCATGCATTATTCATGCAAAATTCTAATTTTCCTCTAAACCGTCTACAACTATGCAACAATGTTACATATATTGCATCATTAACACAATTTTCTACTAACCTGTAAATGCAGCAAGGAAATGGATGAAATAATGACAAGATTTTGGATGTGCAGAAGGATGAAATGAGGGTTATGGTTGTACAAAGGAACCGCTGAAATTTGGGTTGAAGGAACAATTGTCAGCTACGTTTCGAAGTATAGAGCAAAGCTAGTTAATGACTTACGAAGAGGTGAGATTTCAGCAGGTTTGGAATGAAAATGAAGGTGATTTCAAGTTCAATTTATAGAAGATGTTGGTGGAGGTTTCAAAGTTTGGATAAGAGAAGAAACCTGGCTGAATTGAAGTGGAATTGGTAGGTGGTTTCTTGTAAAGTTTGAGAAGAAAATTCTAGTTTTGCTAGGTAAGTAACACATCTCCAATCTTCTACCCTCTAAGCTTGATAACTCACCTTGTTTAGGTGTCAAATTCACAGCCAAAAATTCTTCTCAACCTGACAAGACATAACCTCAAAGAGAGCTGGAAATTTCTTGGCAAAACACTTCCGAAACTGGACAGCTTACCCCTAAAATGGCAGCTGGAATTTGCATGCTAAAAGACCACTAAATTCGGACAACTATACAAGAAATCTCATGAAAAATTCATGCCAAATACTCAACATGCATTGGAGAAGTTTTTATGGGTGAGGTTTCAACTAGAAATTGAGGGTAACAGCTGTGAATTGATGATGAACAAATCGGCTAGGATGTAGACAAGAAACACCATGGTAGTTTGTGGTTTTTAGAAAAAGTTTTAAGCTTTTGGACTAAAAWAAAAGCTAGTAAAGTAATAAATTTAGGAATAAAATAGAGTTAAACAAAAATTGGTTAGAAAATAGAGTATCGTTTAAACAAAGGTAAAATATATTTTAAAAATCAAAAGTCAAAAAATTTAGAAAAACAAATTCTCGAAATTCAATTAAGCCCGAAATTATGTTCGGTTTATTTTAACCGTATAATCCTACCCAAATTCTAAGCCTAGCAATATCTTATTTCTCTATATTCTAAATCTTATATTAAATCTAGTAACGATATCATAACCTAAGTCGGTTATATCTCCTATAAATATCTAGGTCATTACATAATTAGATTATTGAATTTAAATATTTATTTAATTTGAAATTCATAATTTTTAATTTAATTAAATTTTAAAAATAATAATTATGCATTATTCCGGAATAATGCTAAATTATTATTTTTTAAATTGTTAATTTATATTTCTACGTCTTAAAACATTGGCATAAAACAATCAAAATGTGGGAATAGTAATGATATCGTGACACTTTACAAACGTTGGGATTGATACAAATAAGATGACTCATACATGCGTCGACAAAACATTCATATAGTGACCTATACAAAAGTTGGCATAAAACATATTGAATGATGACTAGGAAACATTGAGACAATATCAATAATAGTACTTTTATAAATGTCGGCATACTATCTATTATATGGCTATTGCAAACATCGTTGCAATTGCATTCTCACGGCATTTCGAGAATGTCCGTCTATGTTTTTTACACAATGATCCCAAACGTTGGGGAAAATATAATAAAACGATTGCACATAAATGTCAGCATATATAATATATAATGACATTTTAAATGTTTTGCCACAACTATCATGTGCCTACATTTGTAAATGTCGGTTAAAAATACCTTACAAATGTCAACACACGAACCATAGCATGATGTTTACAAATTTCGTCTACCATAACCTATCCCATAAGCTAAGTCATCGTGTGTCCGCATAGATCGATATGACAACATTTGCAAACATCGACCCAAAATCTTATCTCGACAATTTTACATGTCGTCGTATCTTACAAACATATGTGACCATGGAACTACTCTAGCAACAATCTAAAAATGTTGGGACAAACCTATCTATATCGACATAAGCAAATGTCGTAATAAGAATGCCCTAAATGTCGCTATAGATGGGGTGCCAACTTAGTACAAGCATTTGGATAACCTAGCACGGATGTGGCTTTGACTGCTTTTGGCCAACTTTTACCAACAAAAAAAAAAAAAAAAAAAAACGTTGCGACATAGTTTTTTCGCTTTGGTGGGCCCACGTCAAATTTTTCCACTCATCTTAGCTTTAGAATCTGTAGTATTCAGACAACTCTTCAATGTATCTTGAGATGCTTTTTTCTGGAAGTACCTTTCAAAGATGTGTCAATAGTAGTAATAAACGAACAAGAATCAATTGGATCAAGATTTTTCATAGGTTTGGAAACATCAAAAGTTAGTTGTTCATCATTTACTCTTAAAATCACTTTATCTTGTTGGACATCGATTAAGGTCTTCCCTATTGCCAAAAATGGTCTAGTTAAAATTAAAGGTACTTCTCTATCCTCTTTCATGTGCAAAACAACAAAATCAGCAAGAAATATGAATTTATCCACTTCTGCTAAGACATCCTCAATTATTCCTCTAGGACAAATTATAGATCTATCAACAAGTTGCAATGAAATTGTTGTTGATTTAACTTTTCCRATTCTTAGCTTTTTAAAGATAGACAAGAGCATCAAATTTATACTAGCTCTTAGATCACATAAAGTTTTAACAAATTGCAAATTATCAATATTGCAAGGATAGTAAAACTCCCTGGATCCTTGAGCTTTTGTAGAAGCTTTTTTGTAAAATGTTGTAGACTCCTCAATAAGCATAACAGTCTCATGTTTCTCCAGTTTCCTATTATGTGATAAGATGTCCTACAAAAATTTCGCATAGCTAGGCAGTTGCTCCAATGCATCTGCAAAAGGAATGTTAATATGCAACTTTTTAAACACATTCAAAAATTTAGAAAATTGCTTATCCAATTTGTTTTGTTTAAGCCTTTTGGATAGGGAATGGGAGGAACATATGATTTAGGAGAAGCATGAACTTTAGAGTCCCCTCTTGGATATTAGCTCATCATCCCTATTGATAATTTTGCTATCATCTTCCTTCCCAATTTTTCCTTTTGTTGCACTTATTGGAGCTCGTTTCTACTTCTCAAAATGATTGCTTGTACTTGTTCTCTAGGATTCTTCTTAGTTGCACTTGGTAAAGCAACTTGGGTGTGATTGGATAAAAGATTCTCAATTTGCCCCACTTGCATCTCCGAATTTCTAATAGAGGCTTGTTGATTCTTTTAGGTCTCTTGACTTTGAAATCTTTGCTCGGTGCTTTTTAAGAATTTAGCCATGAGTGGAAGGCTGGTATCCCAAAGATTGATTACTCTCTCCTTTTTGATTATTTTTTCATGAGAGGTTTGAATGATTTCTCAAACCTGGATTATAAATATTTGAGAAGGGGTTGAAGTTGGATCTATTGTTGTTGACATAATGTGCTTGCTCCAATGATGAGTCAACTTTCCCCAAAGATGGGCAATCAACATTAGCATGACCTCCTCCACAATGAGTACATGATACCCAATTAGAAGTCAAGCTAGCTACCTGCTTAGTTAAAGCCCACATTTAGGTTGATAGTTTAGTAATAACATCTAATTCCAATACCCCTGTAACCCTCTTTAGCCGATATCTAGCTAATGATTGATAATTGTTGGTCACCATGCTATCAATAATTTCATATGCCTGATCTTAATCCTTAGAAATCAAGCTTCCTCCTGTAGCTGCATCAAACATAGTTCGAATAGTAGGAGTCAAACCAATGCAAAAAGTGTGAACTACTATCCATTTTTGTAGGCCATGATGTGGACAATTGCAAATTAGATTCTTAAATCTCTCCCAAGCCTCATAAAGTGACTCACTATCAAACTGGACAAAGGTAGAGATTTCATATCTCAACCTCAAAGTCCTTGATGGAAGAAATATTTGTTCAAAAATTTGATAACAATCAACTACTCCTATGTAGTGATACTCCTAGGTGGTAGCGAATTTAACCAATCTTTGGCTCTATCCCTTAGAGAAAAAAGGAAAAAGCCTTAGTCTAACAGCATTTGTACTAACTGCATTGCATTTGAAAGTATCCAAGATCTTAGAAAAGTTTTAGATGTGAGTATTAGGATCTCACTATCCAATCCACCAAATTGCATAGAATTCTGCATTATCTGGATAATGGCAGGCTTAATCTCAAAAGTATTACCTCCCGCCATTGGTCTTTGAATATTGGATTTAGCCCATTTAGTGATAGAGTAGCATAATCTTGTAATGGCCTCAAAACTAGGATATCCTATCTTGCTGGAACAATGTTGTGATTATTGTCATTTTTTCATGACCATGAGGTGGATTAGGAGCAGGAACTTGTTCCATTTCATAATTTCTTTCTTCCTTGCTTTCACCTCCTTGGGTATTTTTCTGCAAGTTTTAGTGATTTTAGGATCGTATGGTAGTAATTTAGCAGGACGATAACGAGACATACACCAGAAGAATTCAAACTTGAAAGAAAAATAAAAATGAAAAAGTAATAAATAAATAAATAAATAAAAATAAACCTTCGGATAAAATAAAATAGCTAAATTAAAGTCAAAATTATGAAAAATGATATCAAGATATTAATTCCTGGGACGGCGCCAAAAACTTGATACGAGTAAATCGTAGCAAATATATTAGGTTGTATCATGTAATATAATAGATATCGAACCTAAAAAGAATTAAATCTGAAATACCATCCACTTATAGTCCTAAACTTTATTTAGCCAATCAATTAACTTAGATGAAAATTAACTAATTAAGAAAATCCTAATTAACCCTAGATGGTCACACAAAACAGTTTAGAAGAAAAATGAATGGATAAAAAATTTTAAGACACATGAGTTCACCAATTTTTCAACTATGTTATCTAAGCGACGTTTCCAAATCAACATATCAAACATTCACCAATCAAACCCATGAATATCAAATATATATTTTTTAAGATATAAACAACCTATTTCTCTAAGTAATTAAGCTATATTTCTATGCTCAATTTAACCTAGAAAAACACATTAAACTTGTGGTCCACAAAGATTGCACAAATCATGTCAATATATCTCTATTTCACATGTAATTCATGGCACAAGTTATTTCACATAATCACAAAAGTATTATCTCTAATCGCCTTGAGCAATGTTTGAAAAAATTGAAAGATGACCAGTCATACAATTGAACATTAAGAACAATAACAAACCTTCAATGACGAAGATATATGAATATGGAAAACACCTAACTTAACAATATAACATCCAAAAGGTTACTCATGGTCTTAAAACAAAAGACTTAGTTCATGATGATTTGAACAACAAAAAAAAAAAAAAAAAAACAAAGAATTGGAAAATGGAGATAGAAAAACATCATGAAGACATAATAAGCTTGATTGATCTTTTATCCTTCGGTCTTATTTCCTTCCAAAAAGCTTCTTCTAAGTGATCCAATGTGTTCCCCAAAGTATGATAGGTTGATTCCCTAAACTATGTTCGAAACTTATGTTTATAGCTTTAGAAGATGCCAAAAATGACAAAAAAAACTACCAAAATTGAACACCAACCAAAACAAGCCTCAAATAGGGGTCGTTTTGGCTAAACAGGCACTATTTTGAGCTCTCCAAGCTAAACAAGGGTCGTTGGAGCTCTCTTCTGCACCATTTTGCCTCTGGATGCAATTTTCGAAATTGCAACACACGATCAGGCRTCATTTTGAGCCAAATAGGAGCCTATTTGAGCTTCATTTCACCAACCTTATTTCCAAACATATTCTAGACTTATATTTGCATTATGAGTCCCTAAAATCTTCATTGTAGTAGCTACAAGGTTAAAATATGAAAGTTATGATATATTTTCCTATAGACAACATTTATATCTATATTTTCTATCAATTTTATCCTCAAAAACCTAATGTATATAGATATGAAAACTATGTATCAAAATTACACTAAAACATTATCAATATTATGAATAACATTAGTGATTCATATACAATCATGTAATTGTTGAAATTTGCCATCATATTAATATATGAAATCATTACTCCAGCCTATACTACTACAATAAAAGGTTATAATAATGTAATTCTAATGACACTTATAAGAAAGTAAAGTAATAGATGGTCCATAAGGACGCTTTTAGTTATTGTCAACATATCATTATACGAAATGATACCATTTTACTTATTTTGTTTCTCATTTTTTAAGTAATAATTATTAAAAAAAGAGTATAGAGAAAGATTTACAGTCATAATGCATTATAAATTATCATAAAAGGTGATAAAAAAGAAAAAATAAAATTATATATAGGAAAAGGAAAAATATGCTATCACGACTCTTTGTAAAAGTAGTCAAAAGTTATATTAGAAAATTTTCAGAAAACAAAAGAAAAGGTTATAGGAGAAAAAACTAAAACCTGGTGTTACGTCCTAAACTAAAGTTGGTCGAAAACCAAGTATCACGAAGCTTTCTAAATTGGTGGAAATTTTTGCCTTCTTCCCCCTTTCCCTAGACATTTTTCCCTCTTACTCTCTCCCTCCCTTTTTCTCAGCCGATTCTGTCTTTCTATCTCTTTCTCCATCTCGATCCTCCCTCTTTCTATCTATTAGCTAGATTTGTTCTCACCATGGCTAAGATTATTTCATGCTTTCTCACCAGCTATGAACATTGAGCAGAATGGGTGAGGGATTTCAATGGTTTGGTTGTAACGAAACTGAATTGCATATTTCTGGTGTGATATACTTTTCAAGTTTCTTCATTGACTTTCTTTCTTGCAGATATTGCATTAGAAAAGCCCTTGAATTTCCAATTTATAGCATTGCTTGTTTAACATTATCTATATGGCCATTGTTGATCTGTATTATGTTTACGACTCCAAGAAAAATCTGTACTGTATTTACTAAGGTATACAGTTACCTCAGGTGCTCTAAATGATCGGCCTTGAAAACTTCTAATGTTCATAATTTATGCTCTGTATAGGGATATCCACTTCCCAGAGTTATTGCTTGGTTGAAAGCTAAACTTCTTAGTGTTGTTACGCTATGACTCTTGAAATCTGATGTCAGATTGAGTTCTAAATGTAAGAGAGGTTCCAATAGTCTTGTCTGCTCTTAAAATTCGGGAATCTGAAACAAATTATAATAATGAAGAGCTTGTGAAAAATGAAGGGATTTGATTTGTTAAGAAATGTTCATTTCCCGCAAACTTCAAAGGAGATAGGTTTGGTGGTTAATGACTTAGGTTAAACTGTAGCATCAGTCCTTGAATTCGGTTTCTTATCTGAAGTGATTTTTTCTTGTTGGTTGGATGGGGGTGTTGAGGGTGTTGGGGGGGAGGGGCAATAAATCTACAGTTTTTTTCCTACACAATATAGTTGTAGGAAATCTGGAATTTGAGTATGCTATACAGTTGGCCTAGTCTTAGTATCCTAAACAATTGGCCTAGTTGGCAATAGAGCATCAAAATTCTTTTAATGCTTTTGTGTATGATGATTAGATGCTTTTCTTGAGGTAATGTGAGATCGAACACTTCTATTACTAATTGAGAAATCACATCAGCTGGGAAGCCCTGTCCCTCTTACTTTGAAGCTGAAATAAAATGTTTGATTTCTCTTTCCCATTGACTTGTTGTAATGTTATGCCTATTTGGAGGATTGCTTTATGCAAAAGCATTATTTTCTAAGCAGTTTGATCTTCTTGGTGAATTCTCTATTTGAAACCAAGAGAAAAATTCCGACAGATATTTTACAGGAGATATCTTTTATTTCCTTAATAAGTGCCTTTGCTGTTTTTCCTTGATATGTTCTATCATAATAATTGTTTCTATATCTTGAAAAGTTCAAGCTGATAACAATGGTGCTGGTGGGCCTTCCTTTTTTTTTTTTTTTTTCCTTCTTTTGGACAATTTCAATTGAGCGGGAAGTCCTTAGCCTGGTTTCCGAAACCTCTATATCTTAAGCTGGATGATAAATAATTCGGGGTTGAGGGTCTATGAAAGTTTGACAGAGAAACTTCTTTTTGATGATATGGCCAGATTCATCATAGATTGGAGGTCTCTAGAGTTTCTAACTCCTATTATCATTTTTAACAGCCAGACATCTTTTCTGTAGTATTTTTTTATGTCTATGAAGCCAATGGAGACTCTATTTTCTGTGTTGTTTATATTTGACAAAGTTCATTGTCAGTCCCTTGTTTTGTTTGCTATGGATAATTGAAAATATACACCATCTGTTTATCAGCAAAAAGAAAAAGTAAAAAGAATGATTAGATGCTCTGTGGTACAAACTGAGGTGGTGTGTCAAAAGTTGAACTGTAGCCTTCTTGATACAATGCGGTTAAGATGGTTTGCGGTGATCCTTAATTTTTGTCATTTCTGTCGTAGATGGTGAGAATGAGACACATCCTTAGGATAGCTGATGTTCTTGCTATGTATCTTGAAATATAATTCCTAAAGTTGTTTAGTAGTGTTATTCATTCAAGAAAAAACTGAGTTCCTCASAATCCTTACTGCAGTATTGGAATATCTAGCTACTAAGAAGATCCTTACATCTGCGCACATRAATGGGGGTCCTTGATGTCGTGGGGTGGATAGGTCAAAAGGATTACCAAAATCTTTAACTGTTTTGATAATTTCATGGGTTTTCTTTTCTGAATTCAATCCATTACTTGATTTGTGTGTCTGATCATAATAATACTCATGTATCTCTGTCCATTTATGTCTAGTATCTGGACTTCTCTTTACCATTTTCTCAGTACAAGGATTCTAATTGCACAATTTTATTGAAAGAATGCTCCTAAACGTTGTGCTACTATTTGTGTTTAACTAACCAGAGAAGTTAGGGCAAACTTTGTCTATCTAGGAAAAAGAATTCCTAGCTCAAGCATGAGACAAAGGCTAATTTCAGTCTGGGGCTGGAGGTAGTAATAGAACAAAAAGATATAATGGAGGAAAGAAAGAAATTTTTCAAAAGGACACATGGCAGTGGAGCAGTATTACATCAGTTCATTTTCTTCTTATTGCTTCAATTCTTCTTCTCTAAGATGTGTAGAGTTTGTCGAGTCAAATGTCATTGATACAACTTGAATTAGTCGTCTGACCAATTTTCCAAACTACATGATTACATGGACACTAGTATGGGCCCTTGGTACTTTCTATGACGAAGGCACTAACGGAACATACCATCCATGACTGAGGACGGTTTAACTGTTCGTGCCATTCGTCCTTTTCCATAAATAATATACAAATTAAGCTATTCAAGGTAATTATGCAATGTAAAACAAGACTAGCATTTCAAAACTTCTTTTTAGATGCAAAAAAGCTTGTGTGAAGCTTTGTAAAATATTAATGAGCTTTAAAAATTTAAATGTACTCTCAAACAATATGATAATTATATACCTCATATGACTAATCTATAAACTTCAAGTCTTCAAATTTAAAACTTTTATGTACATATGACTTCAGATCTTTAAATTATTCTTATGAATTATATTGCATTGAAGTCCGTCTCAATAGATATACGTTTAATGCTTCGAACTTTTTAATTATATAAAAAACTTACGTAATCACTAGTAATAACTCAATGTTTTGTTATTCTAAAAAAATATGAATTGATTGTGAATAAGCACTCAATCCCAATACCTTTGCCTCATTTCATATTTCATGTGAGAATAATTAGATGGTTCAAGAAGGTTGCTTGGAGACAAACTCACGCTTAGATAGTACCCGTTTACTTTAATATTTTAGTTTATTAAATTTTGATATTAAGTAAACATTAAAACTTTATGGTTCTTCTTCACCTATTTAGAGCATTTTTGTTCTTTTAAAAACATTTAAGTTTCTAGACAAATGATATATGCCTTTTGGTGAATGGTTTGAAACTTTTACACTCTTCGAAATTTATTTAGTAGATATGAATTTTTTCTCTATTAAAGTTAAATATTTTTTATTTAACTATGCATATATGGAAGAGTAAGTGTTAATATCTCTAAAATAAGTTTTCTTAATTTAAATTTAGTGGTGTTACAATCTAACTTAAGAATATTTATTAAAAGACATATAGGTTAAACTTCCGAGTGTCTTTAGAAAAAGCATACCCGCTAAGTTGAAGATTGTTACTTTGTATTTTTCCATCACTGGAAGGCTCAGAAGAACATACCCAAGTCAAGGCAAGTCAGGTATCATCAGCTTTCACTATATAAAATGCGAACTTCTATGCTAATAAGGTTTCGGAATCAATCCAACAATTTAATTCGTATAAGATGTTTCCATCCCAGAAAATTCTGCTCATGATTATCTACTTTCCAGAAGCGTAAATTTCTGCAAAAATTTATTGCAGCTGTGGTAGGATCCTATCAGATTCCTTCAGCAGGAAAAAAATGTGCACCTCAGATGACTCTAATTCAATTTTCTCAGAACTCGTTGATCAGTCTGGTCATATTAACTGTTTCTTAATAACAACAATACTTTCAACAACAAAAATACAGGCACCCGGCTAACAAGTTGAGGAAGAAATATCAAAYTTATGGTAATACTAGTTGTCAAACCGTGCTTAGGTAATAATTCTCAAGGAAGCATCATTGTTTATTGCAATTGAGTTTCGTAACATATGAAAGAAAACTTGCTGAATGAACATGAAACTGGGATTTGACTGTAATTCTGTAGTGAAACAATTTCCTGACCTCAATTTGGACTAGTCAGCGATAAGGAGTAAATTTCTATTCCTTCTGCCATCCAAAATGAGGCAGTCTTATGCTGTAGGCGGCCTGTTGTCATTTTGCTGTTCTAGTTATGCAGTTGTTTAGAGGACCTCATGAACTGAAAAGTAAGTGCTTGAGATAACTAGCATAACAGCCATCAGCTCAGGCAGCCAGCTGAGGAATTTTACCCAGAGATGTTTGTATTTTATCCTCCGAGAAATCCATATCAACCATAGCTCCCTGCAAATACTTTTCATATGCTGGCAAGTCAAAATGGCCATGTCCACACATTGCCATGAGAATTACTTTGGACTCCCCAGTCTCTCTACATCTAAGAGCTTCCCTGATTGTGGCAGCTATGGCATGAGTGGGTTCAGGTGCTGGTATCAACCCCTCGGACCTAGCAAATTGTATTGCGCCTGCAACAGTTCATTATGAAATATCTTTAACATAATATACGACCGCATACCTTCACATATCCTACCTCTAACGGTTCATTCGAACTCCAGAAATATAGGTTGGATRTATTAATCAACTAGGGATGCTTGTACTCTATGGCAGAAATGATGGATTTGAGGAAGAAAAGATTACCCTGAAAACATTCAGTTTGGGGAATTGCAATTGCCTCCATGAAGCCCAATTCATAGACATGTGAAATTAATGGAGCCATTCCATGGTAACGCAAACCTCCTAGAAGAACAGTTTAAGTTAAAAGATGAAAGAAAGAAACTACAGAACATTGGAAGAGAAGGATCAAACAAATAGGATACCCAACAACAAAATTTTACCAGCATGAATGGGGTCTGGTATGAAGTCATGCCCTAGAGTATGCATTTTCAACAAAGGAGTCATGCCTGCTGTATCACCAAAATCATAAGCATAGACACCCTTTGTCAAGGAAGGACATGCTGTAGGTTCAACAGCCTTAATATGAGGTTTGATTTTTCCATTGAGTTTCTCCCTAATAAATGGAAAAGCAAGTCCAGCAAAGTTGGATCCACCTCCTGTACATCCAATGATCAAATCTGGAGTCTCCCCTATAGCTTCCATCTGCTTGATACACTCCTCACCTATGACAGTTTGATGTAACAATACATGGTTGAGAACACTTCCTAGACAGTACTTGGTATCGGCATCTTTAAGAGCAACCTCTACAGCCTCTGAAATAGCTATTCCTAGACTTCCTGTACTTGATTGATCCAATTCGAGAATTTTCTGACCAGCCTCTGTAATAATAGAAGGTGAAGGATGGACTTTGGCTCCCCAAGTCTGCATCATCAGTCTACGATATGGTTTCTGATCATAAGAAGCGCGAACTTGCCATACCTATATGAAGGCCAGAATGTCATTTCCTCAGATTCATTTCAAGGCCATAAAAGTTAATAAAGATAGAAATATCCAATCAAGAATAAACAAAATTTAATTGAACACCCTAAGCTAAACTAATAACCGTTCTTCCATCTTACCTCGCAATTGAGACCAAATAAGCTGCAAGCAAATGCCAGAGCACTTCCCCATTGGCCTGCACCCGTCTCTGTGACTACATTTTTAACACCTTGCTGTGCATTGTACCAGACCTGAGGAACCGAAGTGTTGGCTTTATGTGATCCAGCTGGGCTAACACCTTCATATTTGTAATAGATTCTTGCTGGTGTATCAAGTAGTTTCTCCAACCTCTTAGCTCTGCATTTAATTATGAGATATAATATTTTCTAGTCATGGTAACAAGTGAACATTAACTATAGACACTTGTAGAACCAACCTGATTAGAGGAGTTGGGCGCCAAAGTTTATAAACATCGATAACCTCTTCTGGGATAACAATGAACCGTTCGTTGCTAGTCTCCTGTTTAATTAACTCTTGAGGAAATAGAGGAGATAAATCATCTGGTTTCACTGGTTCATGTGTTTTCGGATGCAGAGGAGGAGATGGTTTAACTGGAAGATCAGCAACTATATTATACCATTGATGTGGAATTTCAGTAGCCTTGGCATTACCATTATAGGCTGCTCTTATTCCTACTCTGCACCCAGATGAAAGTTTTAGATTTCTTGGTTCTATCTTCAATTTTGAACCTCCAAGCCACTGCTCTTCACCTAAAGATCAGGAGTGAATTCTGATGAAATGCAATGCAATAGATAGTCACAATGAAGAGAAAGCAGGACCTCTATCTAATAATTCAAAAATACTTTGTCCAACACATGAAAAAAGGTACTCCTTACTATGATTTTTAAAAAGTACTCTAGGATCAGCCCTGTAGCATGAAGCTACCACAATAGATCAATTTATGATGAAAACACAGTGAACTATTTCTTTGGGATTCTGCTAAAATGGGTTTCTGTCTCCATACAACTGAATCTGGAATTCTTCTATTCCTAGCACCTTCAAGGGAAGATCGTGATTTGTGAAGAAGAAGGGGAAAATAGTTGGAACATAGAAATCTGTGGCAGAGTCACACACAGCGGGATATTAGTGAAGTTGCATATCCAGCAACACAAAATTATCACCATTTTCAAGTACCTGGAGTCCTTTGTACCAAATGGGCATTCCATAACTCACTGAATATTATTCCAGTCCAATTGTTCGCACTTGGTACACAACCATACCTTTCAGCTTTAGCCAATATAATCCAGTAAAAAAATATACATCAATAGTAATCTAAGAAGAGGCATTTCTTCATGAGAAGAACAATTTTGATATGAAGTCGAGAGGAATAACATAAAATAGCAACAATTTCAACCAAAAGTTACCTCTTCTGGAGATGTTGGTGCATATACTTGTGCCAAGAAACAGAGACTGCGCCATTGTTATGCAGTAATATTCAGTGACTTGGGTGAACAGAGAGGCAGAAGAGAAAACAAGGAGAGGACATCCCAAATTTAATAAGGAAAGGAGAAGGTAGGTGGCTGAAGATTGACGGAAAGACTCTCGTGTGTTTGACCTTTCAGGAGTATCGGTAGTAGTAGCCATTTGTTTAATCACAACTCGAGACAGCGCATGCATGACTTTGAAGTTGTGATTTATGGATCCAGATTTTGTGAATTAACTAACGAATATGGAACAGCCCAAATTAGAAATTATCACCAATTACCTTCGTATGTATTTTGAAAATTAAAAAAATTAAGAAAATTAAAAATCWAAATTTTTGGATATTGGAATGGATAGTTTTCAGAATGATATCATTATATCCACCCTCTAAACAATAAGATATTTTGCACCAAATATCATCAAGACTCCATATATAAACGAAATAACTCCATTCCCTCCAAATTTAGCAGAAGCTTTTGAAATAAAATGAATAAAAATTTAAACATTCAACAAGCTCATAAATCAATAATGCATGTATCATGTAGTATATGTCATGAAATTCAAAAATTTACTTTGTCAAAACTTTTAAAAAAATTTTATTTTTAAATCATGAGCTAACTAGGTGTAACACTTTAAGCTCTGCAGTAGGCAATTATTATTTGAAATATGATCACATTCTATCGATAGAACTATAAAGCGGTTAACATTACTTTAATATTTTCCTTTCACTTTCACCTCTTAATAGGTAAACATTACATACTTTCCCACCCTACAAAAGGGCTAGGTTGGGTGGGCCGATTTCCCCACACCCCATTTCTTACTTGCGCCTTTCATGATCTAAGCTTTACACCCCTTTTCAAATTCATAATATTTGGAATACATTCAACATTTGAATGTATGATTATCCCCATGCCAAAGAATGGTAAAAAATATTGCAAACTACATGCTCATTGATCATGGACCATATGAWCTCTTAACTTTAAAATTTTCAGTATGCCRACCAATAGTAAATTCACACAATTGAAATACCACTATCGATTGCATCACATAATAAAATTTGCTCAATACAACAATACTCATGCACCACAACAAATGAAGATGTGGAATTTTACTTGCATACTTTAGTATCAATTATGAATTCACATAAGAGAAATCAAATCATCACAACAATACACTTGCATCATAATTAATAAGAATGTCGAAATTTACTTACATGAAAGAAAGAGATTTACTTACATATGTCAATATTAATTATGAATTCACATTCAATTCGCATAAGAGAAATCAAATCATCACAACTATACACATATATCATAACTAATGAGGACGTGGGAATTCACTTACATCAATATAAACCATGAACTCACATTCAATTCACATAGTTAGATTCAATCATAATAACAATACACTTGCATTATAACTAATGAAAATGTCAGAATTTATTTATATGAAAAAAAAGAGATTTATTTACATAGAACTCACATTCAATTCATCTAGAAGCAATTTAATTATAACAAYAATACATATGCATTAATGAGAATGTGAGAATTTACTTACTTGAAGTCCTTAGTAAATTTGTTTACTTTAAGTCGCTACTGGAGTTTCTTAGCTACCTACAGCATCAATGTGCCAAAAGTATTCTAATATTATTACACAAAGAGTATTCATTTGAAATTTGTTTAACCAAATACATTCATTTAATATACGTGTTTGCCATTAATACATTCATTATTTATCCTATGGTGACATTAACCAATAATTTTTGAGTTTAAATTCTATGTCGATAATAATGGAACTACTAATTGTATAAATTAATTTTCATGGCTCCTAATCGCTCTTAAAACAACAACAATAATCATAATACAATCATGATATATATTACTTTATCATACAAACCCTAAATATCATATTAAATTATAGTTCAATATATTTCTAGAAATATATGCCTCTTTTACTTAATCATACTAACTTATCACATTAGACATATTCCATATTTTTCCATAATTATCAGTACATAATACAAAACCTAGACCATTCGGTTAATTTAAACGAAGAAACTAAAGATTCTCCTTGAATCTCGAACCCTAGGTGTAGTATCGAGTCTAAGGCGTAATGGCGTCAATCGCTCAGAAAAAGGAAGGTGTGCTTCGAGCATGCGAATGGCAGTCCTCGTCGAACACGTGCTGCGTGTGCAACTGATTCAAGGAAAGGTACATGCTACCTGGTCGCCTGGTTCTAGATGGTTTCCTCCTGATCTGGACGGCAACACGTTGATTCGATCATCTACATCTTTAAACAATATGTAAGAAAACCATATGTAATTTATTTTGTCGCGAGCTTGGTTTGATTGAAACTTTAAAATGTATGGATGAATCTTGGATAGAGTCCGCGTTGGCCACTTTGATTCAATCCTTACTAGATGTTTGATGGAATCAAACATTGGCCAATTTGTGATACTTAATCTACAAATTGTTGGTGTGGAAAGATTACCTAACTGACTCGACTATCCTAATTGTGGTGTACTAATCTTCTCAACACAACAAGGCCTGAGTTCTAATTGGTTAGCTGTGTACTCAGGTCACTGGATCCATAGTGATCTCTCTTTAAGTATGTGGGGTTCTTAAGTTAGCTTTGGTAAGTCCTCGAGAAGTGTGCAAATGAAACGTGCTAATCAGGAAAACTGTTATATGTATATGTTTGCTGCTGCTAAGAAAATAGCAAAATGGATCTTCTAGCTGATTAGRTAATGACCAAACTAAGAAAAGCAAGCAAACGTAGACAGCAAAACATCACACAACAAAAAGATGCAACTTTGATAGCTAAAGCTAGTCCAATGATTATGCTAAAAGATACCAAATAGTAGAAAGATACAACATAGTTAGCAAGCTAATTAAGTGATTATGCTGAAGGATGCCAAATAGCATAAAAATACAGCTAAGTTAGCTTGAATGAAACTATTGATTATGCTAAATGAGGAAATGATGCAGTTAATAAGATGAAATAAGCTAAGTAWTCCTATATGAGCTAGAAAGCTATAAAGAAAACAGTAAAGCAAGCAGTAAAGAAAGTAATAAAAAAGCTACAAAGAAATTGAATTGGCTAACAAATTATGCTATTAAGGTTAGAAATGCTTATCATTTAAGAAAACAAACAAGTATTCCAACTAATAAACATTACTTAAAAAGACTATGAACCATCTTAACAAAGCAAATAATCAATTAACACTAAAAAGCTGATCATAAAACTAGCTATCAAATGAAAACATAGATAAAATAAAGACAATATGCTTGATTGTTGGGTTGATTTATTGGGTTTTTCTTTGCTTTCTTTCTTCTTATTTATACTCCTTTGTGCAACGTTCTTTTGCCAGCTAGTGGCTGAGAAAGTCAGCTACTATTATGCCATTTCTCCYTTTTTCATACTTTTTCACGGCTCACATCTMACTCCATTAGCCATTCAGTTGATCGTGCCCCTTGATCTTCGGTTAGGTGGTTATGGTCTTATCTGGTTGTAGAGCCGATCTCTTAGTTTCCCGCTATTTCTGCCGACTCAGTTGACTTTTTCCTCCTGCTCCTCGGTCATCCTCTAATCAGTTCTTTACTTGATTTTGATTAGCTGTTGAGTTTGTTAGCCTTTTTGACTCATTTTTCCTTAGACTTATGTCTGATTTGACCTTACTCGACCAGCCCATTGCTTCCTACCTAGGCCGTTGATATCGGCTATTTTTAGGCATCAACACATGTCCCTGCAGGCCTTTGCACTAATTAKCTATGTTGATTTGTCGATTTAGGTGAAGCTTGGAGTTACTTGCCTTTGCGTATGCTTTGAGGATTGTTGAGTCCTATCGGCTGCCAAGTTTGGATAGTTGAACATTCATTAGCCAGTTAGCTTACCCAAGTCATTGTGACTCTTTATGGAACTTCCAACCATCATATCCTTTCAGCTTCTAACTGCGTGAAAATAGGCCAAAAAGAAAACAAACTTTTCATTTTTTCTTCTTCAAGCTATTATTCATGTTTTCTCTCTTCTTCTGCTATTTCCAATTTTTTCCTATTCTGAGTTTTCTACCAATAATTTCTGATTGCCTCCTCCAACTCACTGTCAGCTATCATGTCTTTTAGCAGCAATTCTCGTGGTGAAGCTTTCGATCATTCTATGCTTACCGACAACCGAATCCTGATTTTCCATGACCCCTCTAAGGACAACTTCATTTTGGGTCCAGTTGTTCAACCACCCATTTCTGAAATTACCTCTACCTTTCTTAAACCCAGATGTTTCAGCCTTYCCTTTCTCCATTTTGACTGGACTCTGGTCAAGTGGCCAAAGAGTTTTCGCTGTTGGCCGGACCGACTCACAAGCTTTGACTTTTGGGCTGTGCGATTTCATGGATCTGTTTGGAAGAGATGGGGGTATACCATGCAATTTAGATGTCTGCCAAATCTCCAGCTGAATTTTGATTGGAATATACTAACGGTTGTTTTGCCATTCTGGTCATCGACTATTAATGCATTTATGCTTCCCTCAGGAATATTTTCCCCCACTCTGCTAGAGGTGGTCATCATTCTTGATTTGCTACTGATCGGTATTGATGTGCTGACGTTGTACGCTGATACAAACAAGAAATAATTTCAGTTGAATATCATTAAGCAACTACTCAGCTACCCTAAGTTTGTTGAAGCCAATATGGCTGATTCGAATACTATTTCAGAGAATGAGCATGGGGCATTCCTATTCCGCTGGCTCTGCAAATAGATTCTCTGCTCAGCCTCTTATGGTGTTGTAGCCGACCACCAGTATTGCATCGGCCTGTTAATGAACAGCCAACCTCTACCGCTAGCTTCCTTAGTTCTTTCCCTCATCTACCATGGACTTAATTGGCTAGTGGAAGCCTTAGCTATTGATGTAACACCCCCAGATTAAGAAACTTTATCCTACCCCGGAAATGTCATTATTTACTCACTGACACAAATTTGTAGAAGTTTTCGAAATAATAAAAATCTTGAAATTTAAAATAGAAAAGAGATTTATAAAAATCTGAACAGAGTTTCCTCTGCACCTTCAATAACTACTTATTTAAACTTAACAATATCCAAATAACAAATAATGTGTTCTAACAAATCTTTTACCAACCCAACATTTATTCAAACTGAAATTGCGGAAACCCAAAAGAATTTAAAACACAAGTAGCTAAACCAAACAAGAAATAATTTAATGGTAAACAAAAACTATTCTAGTGAACAACTATCTTAATCCATAAAATTTATTTAAAACATGCTTCAAGGTATCATGGTTTGCCCACAAGCGACCTCCTCACACCATCTGGCTATACATCACCTGAAATGCAAAATGAGAGAAACGGAATGAGCTATAAAGCCCAGTAAGCAAATCTCATGCATRAATGCATAAATATGCCCTACATGCCATGAATTATAAAATTTTATTTTTCCAATGAAAACTTCCTAAACATTTCCACTTCATAATTTTTTATAAAATATTTCCTTTCAAAATGTATGACTTGTAAAACATTTCATTTCCTTACATTTGTGAGCTCACTGACTGTAACGCCTAGCCATTAAGCTCTGTAGTGGGCTATTATTCGTTGGAACCCGATTACATTCCTACCAGTAGAACCGCCTAAGCGGTTAACATTACATTCCTTTTTCTTTCCTCTTTTCACCTTCAAAGAGGTGAACATTACATTTCCCTACCCTCCAAGAGGGTCAAGTCAAGTRCGCCGGTCCCTCATGCTCTATTTCCCACTCATATCTTTCATGGCTAGGTTTACATTCCTTTCAAACTTAATATTTTCCTGAATATGTTACATTTATAAATTTTATTCCCTTTCAAAATTCCTTTCACTTCCTAAATGTATGAATGGCTCATGCCAGAAATGATRTAAAACACTAACTACATATCCATGACATGAATGCATACAATTGTATTATGGGGGTTTACTTGCATAAAATCCATATACAACACATTAAACTACCAAAAGGAATTCAGATACGTCGATTCATATGCGTTAATGAAATGTGAGAATTTACTTACTCGGAGTCCTTTACATTACAGGGTTCTTATTTAGATCACAAAGTGAAATCCTTCGACCGTTCTCAACGTTACGGCACTCGAACGACCTAATTATGATTACAGAAAGAAAGTCTATTTAGTACAATTGTCCTAACTTAGATATTCAGTGTTCATTCCAAAAATGTCATTTGCCAATTATTAATCCATACTTAGTTCCCACATTACCAATTATCACATCTTTTTAAGGGTACAATTTAAACTCCTTAACTCGGGTATTAAACCTAATCTATGTTCTCACACCAATTCGCTTTAGGACATAATTGTATATAGGTCATAAATTCTAATATCAAAAAATAACATTTTCACCTTTAAGTTCACAAAGTCCAAGGGTTGTGGGAGTGGTATTGGATTCTCGGGCTTGCGCTTTAACAGCGCAGCAACAGCCCTATTCGCCTGGGCATCTGGGCATTGGGGTGTCTGCACATGAGCGCAGCTGGGCGCTAGGCGCTGGGCATTAGGCTCTAGGCGTTTGTTGCTGCTCCCTATTCCTGGCCGAAACTCAGCTGACCAGCAAAAATAGTCAGCCACCGGCAACAACAGCCCAGCAGCAACGACCGGGAGCAAAGGTGATAGCCAAGCGGCGATCGGTGCACCGCAAGGCTTCCCTGAGCAATTGAGGTTCTGATGCACAGATCAAAACTTGGAGCTRYTATGGCAACTCMGGTAGAGTAGAGAAAAAGAAGAAGAAGATGAAGGCAGATCTGGGCGGAACGCTTTATCCCGAGTGGCAATGGATTCCGGTAGACGCGGATCGTGCGCCTYTAGCGTGCAACAACCCACCGCAACTGAGGATGGATGATGCGTAACAGCAAGGAGTGAGGCTTGGCTGTGCGGGTCGCGTTGCAGYGTTTCTCCGAGCAACTACAGATCTAATGCAAACAGATCTGGTTGCGGCTCTGAGAAATCGAGCACTGGCGATAAGTGCTGCGAGCGGCATCCTTCGAGCACCAACGTGGAAGGGATGGATCTGGCCAAATAGTAATTGCGGACCAGTAGATCTGGATAGCAACAAGGGTCATGCGCTTCATTGAGCAGAAAGAATTTCGATCTAGCCATGTTGCAAATGAATCATGAGGGCGGCATGGTGGTCGTGGCGACGAGGGTGGCGTACAACGGCGAGTAGAGACGTGGAGAGGCAAGCAGTTGGCTACGACTGCAAGCAATCCAATCGAGCTGCGGACCTGGGCTTGGCAAGCAGAAAACCGATGTGGACTGAGGCAGCTACTAGTAGTGTAGGGTTACCAAGAGAGGAAGAAGAAAGGACTCCTTCCCGCCACACACACACCTTCTCTTTCTCCCTTTGTCGATACCGCCGATCATCACCGTGTGCTACGCCGCCCAGATCTGCAACGAGCTATCGAACCCAGTTGCTTGGAGGATCTTGCCARCGATGTGGCTAGGCTAAACAACAGCCGCTGCSTTTCTTCTTCTTTCCTCTTCCTCCTGCCGATGCAACTTCATCGTCGAAGTTCCAGAGTTGTCGCATGGATCTGATCTCCCCTCGTAGCATGGTTTGGACATCGAACCTGCACGTCACCCGCGTGAGGGTCTACTGCCCAAAATCGAAGCTAGCTAGTCCTGTTGCTGCCTAACGAGAGCTCCACAATGTTGTCTCTGTGTGTCGTTCAGTTGCTCGTGAACGTCCGAYTAGGAGGATCTACGCACTCGGTTGGAGATTGTCCAGAACTGGAGTCTCTTGGATCTGCCGTCGATTTCCTCTGCCTATCACACTACTGTTGCCCATTGAATGACTGCCGCACCACTGCTAGCGTCACTCGCTGGCCGTCTGCTGTCGCGCTTTGCAGATCTGCCTTCATCTTCTTCTTCTTTTTCGCYGCTCGACCGAATCCCCTCTGTTCACTGGTTGCGATTTTTCGACCGCCATCCAGAGAAGTTTGATTAGTCCAGCGATAGCATGGAGGTTGAGTCCTCAGCTTGCTATCACCGGTTCTTTCATCTCGCCGACCAGACCTTATGCCATTGTTGTTCTACTCATTGCTAGAGTTCACCGAAAGAACGAGTCCTTGCTGGCTGTTTGCTAGCTTCCAGAACAGAGAGTGCCAGGCACCAGATGCCCAGTGCCCCAGGGCTATTGCGAGCGCTGCTAGAGTGCACGCTCGAGAATCCAATACCACTTCCGAGACACTTGGACTTTGTGAACTTAAAAGGTGAAAACGATATTAACTAAAATTGAAATTTATGACCTATGAAATTATATCCTAAGGTAAAATTGTGGAAGAACATAGATTAGGTTTAATTTCCTGAGCGAAGGAGTTTAAATTGTACCCTTAAAAGACGTGATAATCAGTAATATGGGAACTAAGTATGGATTAATAATTGACAAATGACATTGTTGGAATAAACACTAAATATCTGAGTTAGGACAGTCATACTAAATGGACTTTCCTTCTGCAATCAGAAATAGGTCATTTCAAGTGCCTTAACGTTGAGAACGGTTGAAGGATTTCACTTCGCGATTTAAATAAGAACCCTGTAATGTAAAGGACTYCGGGTAAGTAAATCCTCTCACTCTCATTAACATATATGTGTTGTTGTAATTAAATTACTCTTAGGTGAATTGAATGTGTATTGAATCTGAGTTCTATATAAGTAAATTTCGACATTCTCATCTAGTAATGATACAAGTGTATTGTTATTATGATTGAATCTTCTTATGTGATTTGAATGTGAATTGATAATTGCTTTTATGTGTTATAATGTGATATTACTTYCAGTATGTGAATTTTATTACTCATTGACATGTTAGAAATTTTAAGTTAAGGGTTCATGTGGTCCATGAGCACGTAGATTGCAGTATTTGCATATTTCTTGTATGGACATAATAATCATACATTCAAGAAAGGAAATGTTTTTAAAGAATGAAATTTGTAAAAGTACATGTTTTGAGGAATGAAGTTTTTRAGGACGTTATTTTTATGATGAATGATTTCCAAACGTTAAGGATTTTTGAAAAAGGGGAGTAAAACCTAGCCATGAAAGATGTGAGTGGGAAATGGGGCATGGGGGGCCAGCACACCCGAATTGACCTTCTGGGAGGGTAGGTAATGATTCAACTCGAGGAGGTGAAGAGATGAAAGGAAAAGTAAAGGAACGTTAACTGCTTTGCGGTGCTACCGGCAGGAATGTAATCAGGTTCCAAATAACTATGCCCCACTGCAGAGCTTAATGGCTAGGCGTTACACTCTAGTGAGCTCACGAAATTAATGGAATGAAAGGTTTTACAAAGTTCTTACATTTTGAAAGGAAAGATTTTATGAAAAGGTTATGAAAGAAAATGATTTGAAAGTTTTCATTGAGAAAATGAGATTTTATAATTCATGACATGTAGGGCATGTTCATRCATTCATGCATGAGATTTGCTTGCTGGGCTTTATAACTCATTCCATTTCTCTTGTTTGCATCTCAGATGATGTGTGGCTAGATGATGCGAGGAGGTTTCGCTTGTGGGCCAACCACGATACCCTAAAGTTAATTTAAATGAATGTTATGGATTAAGATGGTTGTTGACTAGAATGGTTTTTATATATTATTAAGTATTTCTTGTTTGGTTTTAAATTCTTTTGGGTTTCCGCAAATTCATATCAGTGAGTAAATGGTGACATTTCTGGGTTAGGATAAAGTTTCTAATCTGGGGGTGTTACATGAAGACCTCTCGTGAGGCCAAAGAACGCCACTTAAAGATAGTGTGAACCTCGYATTGGACCACAAGATCCACTCATTAGATTGGCCAACAACTTGTAGTTCCTACAAATTATAAATAGAAGAATACTAAAGAAGAAGAGTATTGGCTGGAGTTCCTCCATTTTCTTAAGCTTGAAATCTTTCCACCATTTTTCACTTGTAAATTTTTCTATGGAGGCAGAAAGCTAAGAGAGAAATTGCTCCTATAATCAAGAAAAATATATAAGACCTTCATTAGCTAGTGACAGAGTTGAACGATTGGAAAATGAGCCAAGAAGATAATCAAAGTTGGACTGTGAGCGGATCTTACAACACTGAAGACTAAAAAAGTGCACTTTCGTTTACAGGAGTTTTCTAAATTGTTATATGTTTTCCATTCTGGTTGTGTTGAGCTAAACTTGATATTTGATCTTGTATATAACAGAATGACTTATGCTACCTTGTGTTTCATTCAATGAAGCATGAGTTAATTTAATATTTAGTTAGGAATTGAGGTGAACTTAAGTGTRGATGATGTGTTAATTAAGTTTTGCATGCTTATGCTAGTTTACAGTTTATCCAAGGAATTCAATTCTCAATGTTAACCACTCTTTTGAGCTAGAGTTGAGAGCATAGGATGGGATGTTAAATCTAGTGGAAAGCCTTGGGTAGGGTGAGAGGTTTGCATGAGTGTTGTAGTATCTAGCTATGATCTTCATTGCATTATGAGAGTATTTGTTTGTTAATCTAGTTCTCGGGGAGAGAGTACTGAGTATGACACTGCCCTTGAATCTAGAGCTTTTGTTATGCATACCTAACCTACTACTATTAGTTGAGTCAGTGAGGGGAGAGTATTGAAAATAGTAAGTGATGTTTACAATTAGAGAGTAATGTTATAGCATTTCTGTAGCACAGTATTATGCCCAAACTTGAATTGTATGCCCTTAGGATTGATGGTGTAACCACAATTCCTTTTAAGGGCCTATAGTTAGGTCTCAAACAAAGCTAATATGACCGAGCCTAACATTGTTCTGCAAACAAAATAACATTTGCTCATCAAAAGGCGAGGTAACAAAGATCGTAGGTTTGCTGTTATAGAGCAGCTTATTATGGGATAAAATACTTAGTCACCCGAGGTATTGTGGGGCTAATGTCAAGGTAGGTGGTACGGCCAAAAGGTGGAAAGGCCGAAAGTTTGAGGATTCTATTCATTTGACGGAATACTCTCTGCTATAGTATTTATTTCATCATTTCTGTAGCACAGGTATGTCTAGGTACAATTGTACTCACCACACTAACCTTGTGCTGTGAACGTTGCTATTGCATGCTAGAATACATCTCATAAACATCATAGTTAAGAGATTCCTAATTTCCTAACTAAATTTCATTCCCAGTGATTGATTATCCTTCTACTCGTCCATTGTTTTCTAATATCTAATCATTCTAATTAAAGTGTATTTAGTTTATTTTTATAACTTAACAATTCTAATTTATCAAATCAGTCTTTGTAACATTCATACCATTGCTATCAATCCTCATGGCATCTATATCTAGTTATCACTTTATTACTTGTTAAGACCGTGTATACTTGATCAAGCTTAGTGAACTCATTTATAATCTTATTGCATCATGAAAAAATACCAAGTTTTTGATGCCATTGCTAGGGATTTATGAGTTAAATTGTGGTGTGAAAGTTACCTCATTGATGTAATTTTTTTTTTTTTTAATCATCTAACATTTTCTTTGTTGCTATAACAGGACTGTAGCTTGTTGCATGCGATACAAGAACAAGCAAGACTCTGAAGTGGTGCCACTTGATCTAGAAATTGAGAAGACCCTGAGAAGACTAAAGAGGCAGCACAAAACTCTTGCTGAAATAGAAACATGGCTGCACAAACAAGGAACAACAACCCTAACATTGCTAGTTTTGTCGGATGAGAGAAATAGAGTCATATGAGATTGTGCTATTGCAGTGCTACATCATCTACATCTAGGTATTGTTAGATTAGAGATACAAGCTGCTTAATTCAAGCTTAAGCCTATGATGTTCCAAATGCTGCAAACAGTAGGCCAATTTAATGGATGCCAAACAAGGATCCCTATTTACATTTTAGACTTTTTATGGAGGTAAGCGATTCTTTTCAATTACAAGGAGTCTCCAAAGAAGCATTATGTACAAAGCTATTTCCATACTCTTTGAGGGACCGTGCAAGAGATTGGTCAAACTCTTTACCTCCTAATTCTGTTGTTTCATGAAATGATCTAGCTAACAACTTTTTAATGAAAAAAATATTTTCTGCCTACGAAAATTGTTAAATTGAGAAATAAAATAACTTCTTTACAACAGATCGGAGTCGAAATGTTATGTGAAGCTTGGGAGCAATTTAAAGAGTTGTTGAGGAAATGTCCACATCATGACATTCAAAATTGGGTTCAAGTCGAGACTTTTTACAATGGATTGAAAGCTCAAATAATAATTATGATGGATGCTTCAGCAAATAGAGCCTTGTTAGCAAAAAAAAATATGATGAATCTTAAGAAATATTGGAGAGGATAGCCAACAATAATTATTAGTGGCCATCCGACAGATCTGCCACAACAAAAAGGTTAGCAAGAGTACACGAAGCGGATGTCGTGACAGTACTAACAGTTGAGGTAGCTTCATTGACTAACATGATTAAGAATATGCAAGGACTAATGCTATAGCAGAAATGGACATCATGTGTATATTATGGAGAAGGACATGCATTTGATGACTGCCCTCAAATCCAAAATCGATATGTTATGTGGAAAACTTTGTGAAGAACGACAACCCTTATTCCAACACATAAATCCCAGTTTGGAGGCAGCATCCAAACTTCTCATGGAGCAATTAAGGAGGAAAATCATCCATGCTGCAGCAAAATAAACCAACATATCCACTAGGTTTTCAACGAGGGAGTCAGCAAAGATCAAATATGAGCAATCAAGCACCATGGAAAGCATGTTAAAAGAGCTGAAGGTAAAAAATAATGTCGTGGATGCTAATATTCATAATCAAGCAGTATCATTGAGAAATCTAAAAACACAGATTGGACAGCTTGATATTGCATTGAGCATAAGACCATGAGGCACACTGCCCAGTGACATAGAAAATCCGAGGAGAGATAGCAAGGAGTAATGCAAAGCCATCACTTAGAAATAAGAAGCAATTGGAAGAACTAGTGATCAAAGTCAAGCAGCAGATGAAACAAGCTATACATCAACTTGAAGAAGAAGAAAGTGAAGAAAGAAGCAACGAACCAGAAGCAGCTATAGTAAAGCCATAACAAACTAAGAAAAAAGAAGAGAGATCACTCCCCACCATTTCTCCAAAGACTTCAAAAGAAACATCAAGATCAACAATTCAACAAATTTTTGGATAGTCTTAAGCAATTTCAATTTAATATTCCCCCTTATTGAAGCTTTGTAGCAAATGCCAAATTATGTTAATGTAATACCCGAGATTTTACTTTTTATAAATTTTGTATGGTCGTATGATTATGTGTGCCGATAGGGTTGCATAATATTCTATGTGGTTATTATTTTATCATATGTTTAATAAGTATGGGATTATCGTGTTAATCGAAAGAGGGTCCTTTGTTGTTTAGTGGCTCGACATGTTAGCCTTATTCATTTCTCATTCGAAAACTAGATTTTTATTGAAAAGTCTGTAGAATTTAATTTAATGGACTGGATCATTATGGAATGGGAAGGCCCAAAAGGGTTGGGTTAGGGCCCAAGTTTGAAGTGAAAACAAAATAGAGAAAAAAACCCTAAATCAGCCGTCTACCCTTCCCCCAAACCTTACCCGCTGCTTACACCACCTTCATCTCCATCATTGCCGCTACTGCCCCCACTCTAGAAAATTCTTGCCACTGCCTTCATTCGCCTAGAGAGGGTGTTCAAAATAGTGGCAGCCAGAAGCTGGGTTCTTGCTGGCTATTCGCCAGTTTCCAAATTTAGGGATGCCTAGGCTCTGAGCGCCCTAACGCCCAGGTGCCCAGGCGACTAAGTGCCCAGATGCCCAGGCAACCAAGCGTCTAGATGCCTAGGCGACCAACCGCCCAAACACCCAGGCGACCAAGCACTGTGCATGACCAGGGTTGTTGCATGCACGCTGCCTGAGAGTACGCCCGGGGCGCAATGCCACTTCTGGACACTTAGAGTTTGTTGATTTAAAGTTAAAAATATTACTATTCGATATTAGAATTTGATAACTTATGTATTTATGTCCTAAAGTGAAATTGTGGGAGAACATAGATTAGGTTTAATACCCGATCTAAGAAGTTTAAGTTGTACATTTACGAATGCAATAGTTTGGTGATGTGGGAATAAAGTATGAATTAAAAATTGGCAAATGACGTTAATGGATTAAGCGTTAACTATATAAGCTTGGACAATCGTATTAAATGGACTTTCTTTTGTAATCACGATTAGGTCATTTTCGAGCACATTGACATTAAGATCGGTCGAGGGACTTCGCTTTGCAATTTAAATAAGAATTTTAACGTAAAGGACTCCAAGTAAGTAAATTCTCATATTTTCATTAACGCATATGTATTGTTGTATAATTAA